>OZ038448.1:16387617-16427617 GCA_964036265.1 Daptonema setosum
GTTGATTGATTTATTGATTGATTGAGTGAGTGATTGGTGGATTGATTGATTGATTGATTGAATGAATGAATGAATGATTGATTGATTGATTGAATGAATGATTGATTAATTGATTGACTGAGTGACTGGTTGATTGATTGAATGATTGATTGCTTGATTTACCAACTAGGGCATTATACAGGTATGGTGAGTTTGGCGAGTAACTGTTGCTGGCCTGAACCAAGCAGTAACAACCCAGCTGATGTACATGCTGCCGAGAGAGCCGCCCATTTCGAAGTTGGACTATTTGCGCATCCCGTACATTCGGGTAAGTTGAGTATGATTGATTGTCAGGTGAGTTGATTGACTGGTTGTTGAGTTGATTGACTGGTAGTTGAGTTGATTGACTGGTAGTTGAGTTGATTGACTGGCGGAAAAGTTGATTGATTTCCAGTTGAGTTCATTGATTGGTTGGCATGATCAGATCGATTATCAAATTGATTGGACGGAGGATAGTGGGTGAAAACGTGAAATTGAGTAGTCAGGTGGACTGATCGCTAATTGGATAATCGAGCGTTTGGTTTTTCACAGAATTTGGTGGTTGGCCTCCAGTTATTGAACGATTAATCGCAGTCAAATCAAAAGAAGAAGGACTTGTCACTTCACGGTTGCCTGCTTTCAGTGAGGAAGAGAGAAAGATGCTTCAAGGTCTTTTCACTGACTCGCTCACTCACTCACTCACTCACTCACTCATTCATTCACTCACTCACTCACTGATTCACTCACTCACTCACTCACGTCCTCACATTCATTCATGAACTAAACGCTCACTCATGCTCACTCACTCACTTACTCACTCATTTACCTACTCACTCACTCACTCATTTACTCGGTTGCACAGGATCAGCTGATTTTTTTGGGCCTCAACTATTACCACATGTCGCTATGCAGTGCCACTCACCAAGCCAAGTACCCGTACATTACTGAGAATGGTGCCATTGCCTCTCAACGAGCGTTGGATACTGACTGTGTACACCATCAACCGGCAGAATGGATGAAGTGAGTCGGTTTGGGAGTCGGTGATTAAGCTCACTCAATCACTCACTCAGTCACTCAGTCACGTAATCACTCACTCACTCACTCACTCACTCACTCACTCACTCACTCACCCACTCACTCACTCACTCACTCACTCATTCACTTACACACTCACTCGCTCACCCATTCACTCTCAATCAATCCTCACTCACTCACTCATTCACTCACTCAGTCGCCCACTCAATTATTCTCTCACTCGCACTCACTCACACACAGACATGGTGGACCCAATAGCTGGGTAACGCACAACCCCGAAGGGCTTCGCAAAGTACTGGGTTTCATCCGCTCTGAGTACAACGATCCAGTGATTATAATTACTGAAAATGGTTGTCCGAGCGAAGTGAGAGAAGGACTGAATGATTTCAATCGAATGGATTATATTCACGATCATCTAGTGGAGATCTGGAGGGGTGAGTCATTTCCTTAGTTAATCAGAGACATAAATAGTCAGCTTTTGCTATCTTTATGCCCGCAACTATGTATGAAGGGCACAAAATTTATGGTCATACAAAGTCAATGCATGCATTCCAAGTAATATGTAGTGATGACGTTGTTAATTTATCAGTCAGTCTCTCTGTCTTTCTGTCTATCTGAATTTTTTGTTTGTCTGTCCGTCAGTCCATCAGACAATCCTGACAGACGTGTCATTCTGTATCTGGAAGTATCTGAAAACCAAACAGTAACATCATTTTCCTTCATATTTCAGCGATGCAGTCAGGCAGTCGCATCAAAGGCTACTTCATCTGGTCACTGATGGACAACTTTGAGTGGGCCTCGGGCTATACATATAAATTCGGTTTGTTCCACGTTGACTTCGACGATCCGAAACGACCGCGGACGGCACGGCGATCCGTGGACTATGTGGCCAAGACCATTGCCTTCAATGCCGTTATACCCACAGAGAGACCGAGGAGTCGTACGTTCGCCAGATATGCCACGGGTGAGTGAGTGAGTGAGCAAGTGAGTGAGTGAGTGAGTGAGTGAGTTAGTGAGCGAGTGAGTGAGTGAGTGAGTGAGTGACTAGTGAACATTGCAGAAATTGAGAACATGGCCAAAACTGTGGATGAAACTGATTCTGCTTCCGCGTCGGACGCCGAATGAGACAGAACGAAGAACAAGCCGAGATCTTATACATTTATATTATATTCCTGTATGCATCGTACATTATTACAATCAATTAATCACACCTTTCATAGTCCATCGCCAACTATTCAGTTACGTTTATTCACTCCCATTCCACTTATGTTCAATGAATGGAAAGCAACAAATGACATATAAATCAAGTGAAACGGTTGCACGAGAAATCAAAACTGTATACATCTGATGAAGACACTTCAAAGGGAGGGGAATATATTCAAAGGGGGGGGGGAATTGAGGTCACTTACATACACCTCGGAACGAAATGCACTCTTGCAACTTTCCAAAGAGAGCGGGGGGGGGGGGGGGGATTCCACTTCCACCTCCCGTTCTCGGTTGAAGATGATTGATAAAAATGAATTGCATGGTATAGCCTAGTCATGGTTTCTTGTTACTCAAAAACTTTTGGGCGCGCAATTCGAATTCAAATCTATTTTGGCGCGCTTTCAAAAATTCGAGAACTTGCGTATTTTTCACATAGTGTTTGGACAACATACGAAAACTGCGATTAACTCATTGTATAAAGCCCATATGTTATTTCTGCAAGCAAACGTACTGCCCAAACATCTGATAATGAAACATCAGTAGCCTCAACTCAACTCGGTTGACACCATAGTTTAAAACCAGAGCATGGGGTGATGATGATTGATGTGCGTGTTGAAAAACTGATTGTCTGATGTTTCATTATCAGAAATTTTGGGCACGATTTTTGTTCGCAGAAACAATATACGGGCTTTACTATATACTATAACATAGAGAAATTCAAACCATTATCTAATTGTGGGCGCACCAAAATTATAGGGCGCGTGTTCAAACATGCGCACAAAAATTTCATTCACGTTTCACGCGTTACTTCTAATCTGAGATTCGTTCGCACTGGCTGGCTGTATTGGCTGATGAAAACTAGAATTATAGGTTGGTCAGAATTCCTTATTATTGAAAATAATTTTTTTGTGGTAAATACAATATATCCTTTTTTTGTGGTGGGACTTCAGATGGGTTTTTTGGTAAAAAAAATAAATAAGGGCAAGGCAAAGATAAAATTTTACGTTGAAATTGCTGCAAAAGAGAAAATGAGTGAGTGAGTTTATTGATTAGCGAGGGAGTGTTCTAGTGAGCAGGTGAGGGGATGAGTGAGCTATGTAGTTTGTAAGTGAGCGGGTGAATGAGTGAATGGGTGAGTCGGGGAGAATGAGTTATGAATGGGGTGAGTCGGGGAATATATTTTTGGTGAAATTTTTTTTGGCGTTTAGTAAAAATTCTAGAAAAATTACTGGGTTTTGTAATTCTGCGTCGGGGAGAATGAGTTATGAATGGGGTGAGTTGTGAGCGAGTTAGTGAGTGACTGACTGGTTGAGAGAGTAAATGATGAGTTAGTTAGTTAGTAGATGAGCGAGTGTTGGCTAGTGGGTGAGCGAGTGAGTGCGTGATCGAGTGAGTGAGTAACTAAGTGAACCTTGAGTGAGTTTTGAGGGTCGAAAAAAATTATCAATTATGTATTCCAATTCAAACAAAAACTTTTTATGTAACGATAAATGCTGGATAAGCTTATTCGTCTCATAAAACTGATGATTGAATTCGGACATACTTATACAGTATTGGATTTCCATTCGGATTCCATGTTCCAAAAATAATAAGGGAAGCAATAAAATGTTTGCGCAAAAAGTGAAGTTGTGATTGTATCAGTGTATATGTGGGTGACAGTGAGTGATCGTGAGAGTGAGGTAGTGGGTGACAGTGAGTGAGCGACTGGTTGAGTGAGTGAATGAGGATTAGTAGTGGTGTGAGTTAGTTAGTGAGTAAGTGAGCGAGAGAATCAGTGAGTGACTATGTAAACGAAGTAAGCTTTGAGTTTTGAAAAATATCAGTCAAGTCTTCTACCAAAAACTTTTTCAAGTAACGATAAACCCTGCATGAGCAGAAATCTTCTTATAAAAAAGATGATTCAACTCATACAAGCGTACATGTACTTAATCAGTATTTCCGTTGGGATTCCATTTTCTACGAAGAATATGGGAACACAAAAGTGTCCGTTGAAATCAGTGCGAAAGAAAAAGAGTGAGGGAGTGAGTGTGTTAATGAGCGGGTGAGTGAGTGAGTGAGTAAGTGAGAATGAGTTATGAATGGGGTGAGTCGTGACTGGTGAGTGAGTTAGTGGGTGAGAGTGAGTGATCGAGTTACTGGTTGCGTGAGTGAATGAGGAATTAATAGAGTAGCGAGTGAGTTAGTGACGTGTCAAAATTGTAATGCGCGTGTTCAAACATGTGGACAAAATATTTCATTTACGTTTCACGTCTTTAGTCTGAGATTCGATCGCTGACGGGTAAAAACGAAGTATAGGTTAGTCAGAATTTCTTGAAAATAAATAATTCTTCTTGAAAAAACCATGGATAAGTTTTCGCGGAAAACCTAGCAAGGGAAGTACGAATTGTCCGTTGAAGTCGCTGCAAAACAGAAAGTGAGTTAGTGAGTGATTGTGAAAGAAAACGCGAGGGAGATAGTGAGTGGGTAAACGAATTAGTGAATGAAGAATGAGTGAGTCGTGGATTGAGTGTGTTAGTGACCTGAGGAGCCAATGAATGACGTGACATTGGTCGTTGTCGGTTCTTTTTGTGGTGACACTGACAACGAATATGAAAAATAGGTTGACAATATAAGTTGTCACTATATTTTTATATTGAATGCCAGTTATTTTTGTGGTGACAATGGTTGTAAACAGTTTTTTATTGTTCTTTTTGTCACATGACTTTTTTCATTGTCACCATATGTAGGTTGTCACTTCTCAGCTGAATGAACTGCTTTCTCTAAATTTATATGATTTTTCTACTCCGGCTTGTTGTAGAAAATAAAAACAAAATGTTCAAAATATCATCAATAAAGCAGCTGTAGTTAGTTTATGTGAAACACCGACAACGGAAATGAACAAACAGGGAAGCATTATCAACTTTTTAAACGATTAAAGTACTGGTGACAAGACCTTGAGATTTCCTTGGGAGGATTCGAACCTCCGACCTTTCGACGGAAGTCGAACGTGCTAACCACTGCACCACAAGGACTGATAAGGTAAAAGATCTCATCACAAGTGAATAATTGAACATAGAACGAATGCTTCCCCGTAGTGAGAATCACCTTTTCCCCATTTGAAACTAGCTTCGTATCAAAATTCTTTTGGTATCAAGCACAGCTGCTCTAATAACCCAGTTTATCTGTATCCAGAATGAAAATTATTAACTCGCATTTGACTAGACAACGAATAAGTATTGACTAAGAATATGATAATAGCATAATTTGTTTATCATCGGAAATACTGGTGACAAGACCTCGAAAACCCCTCAGGAGGATTCGAACCTCGTACGTGCTACCGCCGGACCAAAAAGACTGTTAATGCAAAGATCTTATCACGAGTTGATAGATTAATACAAAAACAATGTTTCAGACCTCAGACCTCAGACCTCATCTGTCTGTCTCGCATACAATCGGTCTCACAAAAACCACGAACCACAAATCACCTGAATTAAAGAGGTAAAAAACATGAAAAATACTTAAGTTTAAAGAATTACTAGTATTGAACATGAAAAGAGAATAACGACGCGATATATACGGAAATTGTCCTAAGGGACATTTCGAAAACCGAAAGGGTTTAAGGAGAGGAATAACAACAGTTTTTCAACGTATAATACGCGTTTGCATCAATTGTAAAACGGATCAAAATTAAAGTAATGATTCAATCGAATAAAGGTAAATGGAATGGAATGGAATGGAATGTGATAAAACTACAGTTCTGTGTTTCAAGCATATCGGCTATCTAAGAAAGTAGGTTTTATATCTTCGACGTATTTATATATGATGTTTGAATCAATCAATTTTCTCCTAAAAACAGCAGAACATGGAACTGTAACTAATTCCTGAGGAAGCTCATTCCAGATATTCAGACATCTATATATTAAATGGTTTCTCAATGAAGCTCCTGCATGAGTTTTCACAATTTTGAAAGAGTGTCCTCGGGTGTTAGATTTATTAAATGAAATGAAATCAGAGGGATCCAAATCCCTGAACTTTTTGTGAATAAGTTTATGGAGCACCACCAGGTCATTTACAATCAGTCTAACGATAAGTGGCAACAGATTGAATTTACTGCAACGGTTTCTGTACGACAATGTCATTGCATCAGGTAAGTATCGAGTGAAATCTTTTTGAATAGATTCAATTGACTCTTTGTCTCCCCATTTGTATGGTGACCATATGCAAGAACAAAAATCTAAAGTGGATAGGGTGAAGGTTGAGAACATCTGTATATTAAAGTTGGGATTTTTTGAGAAAAAACATCTGCTAATCACTTTAGATCGCTTTCCGGCTGTTTGGCAAAGTTTCTCCACTTGATTAGAGAAGGTTAATTTGGAGTCGACTAAAACGCCTAGGTCACGAAAAACCTCATTTTCTGGAATTTTGTCACCATTAATTTGATAGGTTCCTTTGAATTTTGATTTTCCTATTCTCAAAACTGCTGATTTTGGGGCAGATATTTTTAGGCCATTTTTCGAGATCCAATTTTGAACGGAGGTTAAGTCAGACTGTAATTTTTCTATGTCTGTATTGTTTTTTATCTCTGAGTATAGTTTAATGTCATCAGCATAGAGGAATATTTTAGAATGTTTTACGACATTTGGTAGATCGTTCATAAATAGGATAAAAAGAAGGGGGCCTAACACAGAACCTTGCGGTACACCCATAGTCACTGATGTTTGTTTGGATCTTGCATTATTTATGCAGACTGATTGGGTTCTATTGTCTAAATAAGATATAACAAAATCAACGAAATGTTCAGCCAGCTTCAAGTTTCTTAATTTTTGTATAAGAATACTATGTGGTACAAGATCAAAGGCTTTTGTGAGGTCTAAGTATATAATATCCGTGCAGTTACCTGCATCTTTGTTGGTAGCCCAGTCATAATGACATCTCAAAAGTTGGCTTTCAACAGATTTTCCAGGTATAAAACCATATTGGGCAGGAGTGATTAAATTGTTGGCTAAGCAACAATTTAAGACAGCCTTTTTGATTATTTTTTCGAATACTTTGGAGATAGTTGCATTTAAAGAAATCGGTCTGTAATTTGATGCTAAAGATTTGTTGTCTTTTTTATGTATTGGAATAATTTTCGCATGCTTCCATGATGTAGGGAAACAGGAAGTATGATATGACACGTTAAAGATTTTGGCCAGTGGAATGCTTATTGCATGGTTCAGTTTTTTCAAGAAGATGTTTGGTATTTTGTCAAAACCAGATGCATTATTATTTTTTAAAGATCTTATGGTTTCACTGACTTGTTGAGGTGTAAAAATGGGATAAAAATCTGGGTTAAATGAAGATGTTTTTGGTTTAGTTTTCTGAATGTTTTTATATACTTCAGGTTCTCTATATACTTGTAGGCCGGAAAATTTTCAGCTCTTTCTGACGACAATCTTTTTTCCATATTTTTTTAAAATCAAAATGACTTAATTTATACGGACTAAAAATACTTAAATATGAAAACATTGATTCAGATTTATGTTAAGGTGTTTAATTCCAAGAATAATCCGTGATGACAAATAATGATAAAATTCTATGTTGAAAATTTTCGACGATTGAAACGAGCACTTTTACTACAACGATGATCCTTAGAAATTGTTGCAATTGATCCATGTCACAAATTGTGATTTTTTCACTTTCGTTAGTTTTTATTCGCATCCAATTTTTTTATATCTTCGCTCCAGCAATTCAGAACATTTGCTTCATGATCACCAGCACCGAATACCAACGTCAGGACAAGTTATTTATTTTATAATTTTTTAAAAATATTTGTGTGTAACCGGGGATCGCTGCACCACGGGGACGTGCTAGTATGGTGCAACCGCCAACCCCAAAGGCGGACGTTGTGCACAAGGCAGCTCGGCTTAGAAGGTTACTACACTCCGTGCAAGCACGGATTGCAGAAAGAATTATTTTTTTGTTTTCTTGTCCCGAGCGTTGGTATGCGGCACTGGCTCTCTTCCTTTCATCTTCGTTCCTCTTCTTCGCATTCACATACTTGAAAAGATTTTTTTGAAAATAATTTTCTCAGCTTTTCCTCATTTTCGCATTCACATATTTTAAAATATTTTCTTGAAAAGAATTTTCTCATCGTTTCCTTTTCTTCGCAATCACATATTTGAAAATATTTTCTTGAAAAGAATTTTCTCAGCGTTTCCTCTTCTTCGCACTCACATATTTAAAAATATTTTCTTGAAAAGAATTTCTCAGCGTTAGAAACTTCCATCATTTACAATTACTTCTTTATGTTCCATTAACTTTTCCGTTCCTCAGATTTTAAAACATTCATATCAACTTCATTTGAAATCAATACATTTTTTCTTGTTACTTTTATGAAGAAAACTTTTCATTATTTTCACGTCTACTTCATCATGTCTCTTTTATCACATTTTTGATCGTTGTTTCAAACTTCGCCAATTTGAAAAGTTGTAACTGAAAGTTACAGGCCGACATATTCTTCTGAACTTTTTTTTCTTATTCACCAATTTGAAAACCTTAAACTCAACGTTACAAGCCGAAATTAACGTTTCTTGTCATGTATCAAGCATCTATCTTATTTCCAAATTCAGTTATTTCATCGTAATCATTTGCAAGTTTTTATCTCAACTTCACTAGCCGTAATTAATTCCTCTCTCAACTCCCTCGTTCACAGTTCCTTCTGGTTTCATCACATTTTTTATACTTGTCATGCCATGATTTTTTTAATTCGCGTCAGCGTAGACGAACTACTTAATCAGAAACCACTCGTGCAGTAAACGTCAAGTTCACACTGAAAACACTTTCGTTTATCAAACCGTCCTCTTTCAAGAGAACTGAAAAATCTGTATTTTCATCATATTCTACAATTCCGTTTCGAGGTTTTTCCGCCGACTGTTCAATCTAACCACTCAGTCGAGAAATTACATTATTCAACAACTTCCTACCTGTGGATACAGGGTGAGTTAGAAAATCTTTTTGCTAGAAGTTTCCGAGGTTGATTGTTGTTAAGCAAACTCAGATTATAGAAAACCTTGTATTTGAGCGAACTAAGTAAGCATCGAAACCCCATGAAAAGTTCTGTTTATTCATAATATCCGGATTATCAAGTTGAGAAGGTTGCTCCACACCCCAACCCCAGACAAAATTCTTAAGTCCATGCTACTTATTTCTTTCAACAACAACGTGCGTTTGAGAACATGATTAATTAATGAACAACAAAACATCCGCCATCAAAAATCGGCAGTTAAAACCATATCAGCTTAAAAAACATACAGATAATTCAAAAAATATTAATCCGATTTTCAACACCAACTCATAACGCAAGTGACACTCAAAAAGTTTTCTCTTTTCAAATTTCTTGAAACACTGGAACAAACCTTTACCGCAACAATTTATCTACAAGGCGGTTGCTTGGACCCCTCCCACCCAAAAAAACACTTCGAAATACGCGGTAATAAATTACCGCGTACTTGAAAAACATGAAAAGTTAGAACACAAAGGAACATTAAAATATAACAGAAAAATTCGGTGAGAACAAAAAAAACACAGAAAAGCAGTATAAAAATGAATGAAATGAAGCCTCACGAAACTTACACATTCGGTAACTTTTCCTAGTGTCAAAAAGAAATTGAACTTTCAAAAAATACACCTCACTCGATCACAACCAGTGATGCAATCCTTAAAAGTTAACTAAATGTGGAAGCCTGTGAGATTTCATCAAAAAATCACAGGCTAATTCAGCATTGAATAGGCAACAGCAGTGGTACGTATTCAAGTGCAGCTGTTTTATTTAACTCTCACGCTCAGCTCAAAACTGCGTTACAAGCATCGAATTCCCCCCGGGAGGGGAATTTCAATGTCCACTGCCCTTGCCTGTTCGTCGCCGAACCAGCCTGTTTGAATCACAGGTTTGGTATCGGCTTGGGCAGTCGGTGGCATCCTTCGATGCCTGACCGAGCGGTGCGGTACCTTAACGCCTAACCCAAAAACTTCATCAAACCCATGTATATCTGGCAACTCACCCACCCTTATTTCTACATCAGAATGGAACATCTGTTACACTCATCTCATCGTCTAACACTGCACCCTTTCCCCCGCCCCGATCCCCCAATTATAATGTAATGTTCATTAGAAGCGGTATCCCCGAGTATAAATTCTAATTCAACCCACATAAACCGTTCCCACTACCTAATGTCCACTATATTTTTGAAGGTCCGAGAAAAAAAAATGTATTTTTATGTAAGGGGAAATCCCCCTAACTCCCCACACCGCTCGCGGCCGGCCCTCCCGAGACGGCGGATCCTCCTCGTCGTTCTCCCGTTAAGCGGGCGAACTGCAAAAAGGAATGATTTGTTTAGAACGTTTTAAAACTAGATATTCAAAGAACATTAGATATTAAAAACGCGAGAAGACTAATCGACAAAGCTAGAAGCGCAATGCCCCGTTGCCAAATTTTCTATTTCTGTTAACCCCCGATAACCTATCGTTATGCTGGTTTGTCCGAGCGGAAGCTGGGACAAACACTTACGCACCGCGAAGCGGGGGTTTAGACCATTGAGGAAAACAACGATTAAAAATTTTGATTCCCTTCGAGATAAATCTTCTAAACTAAATAATAATAATAACAATAAAAAACAAAATAGTAATTTAAAGTCTTTGAAAAAGTCTCATCTCAAAATTTTCCCGTGGAAACAATTTTTCAACCAGTTTAATTTTGGCGCGCATTCAAAATTTTTCAAAAAAATTCAAACTTTTTAATTTCCAAATGTGAACAACAGTTTTTGAAAATATAGAAAATCCCGCGCGCACAATTCAAATGAATGGAATAAGGCTAACAAAACTATTGAGTTATAAAAAAAGTTGCAAGAAAATAAGAACAAGCTATACTAAGGCACGAACCATGTGAGGCTCGGGCCGATACCGGTGTGCCCACGTCCGATGTGGACGTAGGCGATGTTGACCGGCCGGAGATGCGCAGCAAAAAGCGCCGGAGACGAAAACGGCGAAGAATGACCGGTTTCTTCCTCAGAACTCGACTTTTATACACGCCCGCCGAGCCAGCCATCCTGGACGGTGCTAATCCCCTCATCCCCCTAGTGGCGGAAGGATAAACATCGGAAATGAGGGGAATCACTCTAACTAAATTAAATTAATCTTATCAGACTGTTCTCAGGAAAGACGAAAAAAAATTATAAAAACAATATTGATGAATTATTTCAGAAATTACCGCTGCCCGTCCGCTACCAAGTTTAAATTTTTCACTCGATGCTGATTGGCTGAAATCCGAATTTGAATATGAAATGTTCTCGAAGCGAAGTGGCGGGCGGAAAAGATGGGGAATAGCGAAATTTCTCTACTTTTGGGGATTTAAAATGCTTAGGTTAGTTTAATTTTTTTTTGAAATAGGGAAAACCCTTTTTGTCAACTCACTGGTCGGTCAGTTCTTGTTTTACCGTATAAAATGGTTCGACGAAGCAATGGCGGATGAGAAGGGGTATGGGAAAAATTCCTTCATTGGGGGAAAGTTGATAATTATCCATTTACATGAAAGCTTGTACCTTCTGTTTTTTGAATGCATTCATACCTGGCAAATATTTGCTGAATTTCCCCGTTTCTTACGGGTTTTTGACCAATTAGCTTCTCAGCATGTGGGGGGGGGGGGGAATTTCTACCTAAAACGATGAAAACATTACTTTGAATTATACTACAGACACTTGAGGAATGTGAGAAAACTTTTTTACTCTCGTTAATAGCAGAATAATGTACGTTTTTTTATTCCGTTTTCGGTGGTTACAACGGTGCAAGGAACCGACGGACGAACGATTCAACGAAGGGGAAGGGGAATTTCCCAAAGAGGGGGAGGGACAATAAAATGAGCACTTGAGGTGGGAGCATGATCAACATCATGATTAAGATTACTAACTCTCTAGTTCATGAGAGATAGCGAAAGTCTATCAAGTATTGTCAATTCTCCAGAACCACTAGCAAACAAGACGGGGAAGAAAAGAGTAGAACTCCCCTTACTAGCGGACAAGAAGAGAGGAAAGGGGAATTCCCCTCTCTTTTACACTTGAAAATGTTGATTTCGTTTCATAAAGTAACTACAGACAGATTCCATCGATTGAAATTCCCCTAAGTTTTTAAGGTGGGCTCGTCCGCCCGTGGTCCGGTTTTCGCTTTTGACCAAAGACGGAGAGATTCACCTTGTAAAGGGTATCAAAGCGTATTTGAAGCACGTTATCGACAGGTTCAGAGGCAAACTGCAGCTTATTAATGTAAAAAACCGTTATTTTTAATGTGTCTCTCCCTTAGTCGAATGACAAAAAATATTTAGTTAATCAATCAAAATCAATAATCTGGCTTTTTAATAGTAAAAAACTATGTTTTGTCGAATGTCGAGCATAATCTTATAATAACGTTTTTCAGGCTCGGAAATCCAACAATGAAGTCGACGGCTGCCGGGTTCGATTCCATCGTTTTTTTTGCTCGGGAGCCGCCGACGGGTAGCCGACAAACGGTGTCAATCGGTTGGTTCAATAGCGGACAAGAAGAGGAGGGTAGAGTGGAATTCCCCCCTCTTTGGCGGCTCCAGAAAGTGGAATTTGTTCCCTAAGTTGTGGGTTAAATGGCCTAAAAACTGCCGATTCCCCCTCTTTGAATTAATTCCCCTCCCTTTAGAGGATTGGCTCGTCCGGCAGTGCTAGACGCTAGTGGACGAGAGGGGGAGGATAATATAGATTATCCGATTCTTTGCTAGTTTCGAAAGAATGAAATTAGTTTCAAGGGTGTAGGTAGGTAAAATTAATTCAAAATAGCCCTGATCCGTCGTTTTTTTCTCGACAGCCGACAACGGGTTGCCGGTAGAGTCAAATTTTTTTCACTGGTGGACGAAAAGGGGCGGTAAAAATGGGAATTCCCCCGTTTTGTCGGTGTAAAGAAGTGCGTTTTGTTCCCCAAGATGTTGGTGGAAGGACTGGCGGACGAGCCAAACCTCCAAAAGGAGGGTAATTTTTCCAAAAAGGGGGGGGGGGATCGGCAGTAAATAGGTCATTTTACCTACACCTTAGGGAACATATAATACTTTTTGGAACTGCCAAAGAGGGGGAATTCCACTTTTCCGTTCTGCCCTCGTCCGCTAGTGGGTGGAAGAGTTTCAAAACTAATGATACCCGCTCTGTAAAATATCGAAATTCTCCTCCTACTAGAGGATCAGCCCGTTTGCCTCTGTCAATGAATTCATTGGTTGATGCGCTAGCGGACGAGAATTTCCTCAAAGAGGAGGGAATCGGCAGTTCCTAGTCCAATTCACCTTCGCCTTGGGAACAATTTGAAATTTGAAATGTCCAAAGAGGGTGAAATTCCACTTTTCCCTCCCCTTCTCGTCCGCTAGAGGTAGTGACACTGACGGACGAGTCAACCCTCCAAAGGGAGGGGAATGACTGTTTGATAATGAACTCACTCGATTGCGCAAATGATCGATTGATTGATTGAACGCTTTAATTTTTGATCATTTGATTGATTGATTGATTGGTTTATTCATCATTTGGTTACTTCAATTATTAATAATTGTTCGACTGATTGATTAGATCGAAGTTTAGTTGATTGATTGATTGATTGGCTAACTAATCCATTAATCGCTTGACTTATTGTCTGAAGGTGCAGGTGAAATGACCTAAATTCTGTTAATTCCCCCCTCTCTGACGAAAGTCCCCTTCCTTTGGAGGGTTAGCTCGTCCGCCAGTGGCCATTATCGTCTTAACAAGCAACACGGCACCATCGGACAAGAAGGGGAAGGAAAAGTGGAATTCCCCCATCTTTGGCAGTTTCAGAAAGTGGAATTTGTTTCCTGAGGTGTAGGGAGATTGGCCAAATTTCTGCCAATTCCCCTCTTGTTGGTAAGATTCCCTTCCCTTTGGAGGATTGGCTCGTCCGCCAGTGCAACACGGCCATTACCGTCTAAAAAGTACTCTACTCGAACGATGCACAATCGCTCCAAAGCGGACGAGAAGGTTAGGTAAAGTGGAATTCCCCTCACGTTGGCCGTTTAAAATAAGAAATTGTTTGTTAAAGTGTAGTTAAAATGAACTGAACACTGACAATTCCCCTCTCTTTGACGAAATTCCCCTCCCTTTGGAGGTGAAGCTCGCCCGCCAGTGCAATCGCTACTTCGATAAGGTTCTACTTTCGATATATTTTTTGCGAAATGATGAAGCAAATCAATCCATTTTTTACGACCGAACGGTTTCTAATTTATACTCCAATAATTTAGCTTGTTTCAGTGACCACCACCCGCCGCTGCAGCACGCCTGTTTCAACGCCTCGCAACGTCCGTCGATTCGCAATCTGGCTGGTTCCCCTGTTCAACTTCTATGTTGTTAGTCCTACATGTAATGATGTTAGTACAATTAGACGTTTTTATTCTGTTTTTAAAATCAGCCATGAAACCATCCCCTCCCTGCGAAGGGTTAGCCAGTCTGCCAATGGTGTGTGATGAAAAACCAGGAAGTTCTTTTTCGGACATAATTTTTCGATCGGAATATGCAGTCTTTCTCTGGGATTCCAGTCTCTGTAGCGTAAAGCAACGCGTCTGATTTATAATCGGAAGATTGAGGGTTCGAATCCCTCCGGAGAGCCCAGATAAGATTGCATATTATTTTTTGACTAAGATCAAGCAATGATAATTCTATGTCGGTTCATCACACCCGTCGGTCATTCAGTTAGCCAGGCATTCAGTCAGTCAGTCGTTCAGTTAGTCGATCAGTCAATCAATCATTCCGTCAGTCATCCAGTCAGTCATTCAGTCAGTCAGTTCTAAAGTGAGGCAACAAGGCAACTAAAACATTTGAATCCTTTCTGTGCCTTGCGGTTTTCAAAAAAAGTCCGTCTGACACTCGTTGGAGATTGATAACTTCGTCAGGGGAGGGAAAAGTGGAATTCCCCCCTCTTTTTCAGTTTCAAAAAGTATAGTTTTTTTTCTTTTCAGGTGTAGGTAAAACGGCCTCAAAACTGCACGTTTTCCCCTCACCTGTGTCAAAATACCTCTCTTTTGGAAGAATAAGCTCGTCCACCAGTGGTTGTCTGTCAGTAAAAGGTATAAAGATTAAAGCATCAGATATCAGTCATTAACGATTTTATAACGTTGGGTTTCGGTCAGTCATTGAAAATTTTCAGCTGTCTGTCAGTCCTCTAGCGGGCCTGAAGGGGAGGGAATAGTGGAATACCCCCTCTTTGGGAATATAAAACAGTTGAGTTTTTCCTTAAAATGTCGGTAAAACAGCCTCAAAGCGACAAAGTTTCCCCTTTTTGGCGATTTTCCCCACCCTTTGGAGGTTTGGCTCGGCTCGTCCGTCACAGACGAGCGGCAGGACGATTTTATGGCATCAGCTATCAGTCATTAATGATTGCTTTTGTTTTAGCTATTTCAATTATGAAAGCTGTTTTACATTTTGTTAAGTCAGTCAGTCATCAAACCAGTCAACCATTCAATCAGGCATCAATCAGCCTGTCCGTCAATCAGTCAATCATTATGTCATTAATTCAGTCAGTTAGTTAGTCAGTACTCACTCACTCACTCACTCACTCACTGACTCACTCACTCAGACACTCAATCTCTCACTCAATCGCTCACTCACTCATTCACTTACTCACTCACTCACTCACTCACTCACTCACTCAATCTCTCACTCACTCACTCACTCACTCACTCACTCACTCACTCACTCGCTCAATCTTTAACTCACTCACTCACTCACTCACTCACTCACTCACTCACTCACTCACTCACTCACTCACAATTTGAACGACTGAATTTGTATGCGCGCCATTTTTTTTGGTAATTTATAGGACAATTTAATACCGAGAGCGCATTTTTGAGATAATACCCGACGTTGTTTCTGCCAGAAAAAATGTTGCCCAAAACGCCTGATAATGAAACATCACTAGGCTCAACTCAACTCAGTTGACACCATAGTTTAACACAGTATAGCAAGGGATGATGATAGTTAATGTGGGTGTTAACACTTATTGCCTGATGTTTCATTATCAGATGTTGTTAGCAATAGTTTTGTTGGCAGAAACAACGTACGGGCTTTACATGCGTAACCGACCTGCAAAATGTACTTTTGATAACAAGAAACCCTGACCAAGCTATATAGAATATCAACTTGGGAGCTGCGGTATGTATTTAGTCACGTGAAATCCTCACTGGTTTATGCACAATACATAAACCACAACTTACAATTCTGAACTGTAATTGACGGACTGGGGTTCACTCTTCTAACTATTTGGCATCTTTGGAATATGGGAACGGTCCCATATTCCAAAGATGCCAAGAAGAAAATTCACTTTTTTAACTACTAATTTTGACTTCTTAAATGAAATCTGACCTATCCAAACTCAAATTAACTTCTTGAATGACTGACTCACATCTTGCTCGCTCACTCCTTCGTTGCTCACTCACTCACGTACTCACAAACTCACTCACTCCTCCTTTGACTCACTCAACTGACTGACTCCCTCGCTCAATCATTCACTCACTCAGTAAGTCACCCATTAAACTTAGACACTTATCCGTTACCTACTGCCTTACTCACTCAAACAGTTTCTCTCACCAAGTCATTCACTCATTCAATCACTGACTCATCGACTCACTCACTCGACACTCACTAACGTACTCTTCTCTTACCCACTCCACCACTTAGTCACTCACTCACCCCCTAACTAACTAACTCATTCACTCTCTCACACCCAGGAACTCCCTTTTCAATCTCTCACGATTATAACTCACCTCAACTCACTCAGACGACTCTAAGTACCATAGTCCAAAAGGGCATAGTTAAAAGAGGGGGCACCGACGGACTATCAAAATGCACATGTCAATGTTTCGTGTTTCCATACAAAAATCAAGTTCATAACTCAGGAAACATGCGCGCGCATCCAAAGTTGCGTTAATGGTGGCTGTCGTTCACCCGATGAATGGGTCTGACTGAGTCACAGAACGTTCTAGAACATTCTGCGCAGTAATCCAATATACGCGGATGAAAACGGTGATAAAAAAGACATGTTTATTCTACATAAATGAAAAACCGTGATGTGAAGGTTTTGTCATATTTCGAACTGCTGGAAGTTTTGATTTCACGATAAAAGCCACAAAAGGAATGAAAAATTGCATTGCTTCCTCATCCGCGACAGGTGTTTCGTGCGGCCGTAGAACATTCGAGAACATTTTGAATAAGCGCAGTATTTCATTCAAGCGATTGCAGTTTGCAATTGCAACTGCCTTCCACATTGATCAATCGATTCCTAATTCGAAGTTCTCTATAATAGCGTATGTATAAAATCATCTATTTTAATAGAACTTCAGTCCGTTTGTAATTCGTAATGTTAATTTTTTGTTTTTGTTTGAATTTGCAGATCAAAACAGCGCTCAAAGTTAAATTTCACTACAAAAGGCTGAATCATCGCAATTTGATAACGCGCAACGAGACAATTTTACATTGGAAATCCATTCTAACGAAGTAGAAGAACACGTTCAAGATGACGGCACAAGACGTTGGTTTGGCTTGAATCCTTATAACTTGAATGTTTCATGTCCATTTTCAGTGAGAGCTGCTGGAGTCTTTAGGAGCAATGGCACTGTTCTGAGCCCTAATGTTAATTTTAATAACAACCATCTAGATTGGTCGGTCGGAACACTGTGCTACTTGGCTGGCCGACAATTTCTCCCAGTAACCTACTTTGTTTCTTACTCGGGCGTGGGCTTGACGGGTTTCTCAGCATCTCTCGTTTCATTAGATTACCGAATATGCTAGTAAACTTTATTATAAAAATAAAGTATTATATAGCCGTTGAAAGAGCAGATGAGGAGTAATAAGTATCATATTCCTGTTTGTAATCGTTAAACATGTATTTTCTCTTTCAGGCACTCAAAGAGAAAGAACTTGGCAACGAGGCCTACAAGAAGAAAGACTTTCCGACGGCACACACGCACTACGATAAGGCCATTCAGATTGATCCCAACAACATCTCATTCTATACTAACAAAGCCGGTTAGTAGCTTGAACATTAAACTTAGTGGGTCACCACTGAATCAGTTGACTTGACTGAATTCATGCTTGATTGACCGAACTTGATATATACAATTCCATTGATTACATGAGTGATTATGTTCATGAAACGGTGAATTGTTAATGGACTGATTTACTATGTTGCTTATGGGCTGAATGAATGAATGTTAAGTTGATTGATTCAGTTGAATGCTTTTTGAGTGAGAAACTTTTTGATTGATTGACCGAATGAGTTACTCGCGGTAGGAGTGAGTAATTTATTGACCAGGTGTCTACAAATTTATGTCACATACTCATCAAATACATCGTTCATTGATTGATGTAAAACCTTATTAATTAACTACGTGATTGTTATATTGATTGTTAAGGTGAATAAAACAATGAATTTTTTAACTGAGTACCTTTTTATTGATTGATTGACTGAGTGAGTGTATTCAGTTTATAGTTGATAATTCAATAATTGACTGGGGCCTGGGCTGATACTTATTGATTGGGTGATTGCGTTCTTCATTGATTAACCAAGCTTTTAATTTTTTACTCATTGATTGACTGATAGAAGTGAGTGATTACATAAGTAAGTGATTTGCTGAGTTTATTCTTTTAATTTTTTTTCTGATGATTCGTCCAAAATACAATATTTGCATTGCAGCTGTGTACTTCGAGGAGGGTAACTACGATGAATGCATCAAGACGTGCGAGAAAGCCGTGGAAGTTGGCCGAGAAACGCGTGCTGACTACAAACTTATTGCCAAGTTGGTGGTGTTGTAAATGGACTGATCTTGTTATTCAGATTTCAAATTTGATTGGATCGACTTGTGTATTATTGGTTTTTACAAATTTCGAATAGCAGTAATTTAACGAATTACAAATTACCTCCATATGTCAGATCAGAAATCATCAGTTTCATCAGTTGAATTAAAAATATTTTCAAATTTAAACTGCGTAACTGATGAAAGTTCAAATATTCTGAATGATCACCACAAATGTGTAACTTTACAGAGCCCTCACTCGTATCGGCAACGCTTACATGAAGAAGGAAGACGAAAAGACAGCTTTGATCTATTTTGACAAATCCGTGTCCGAATATAGAGATCCGGTTAGTTTTTGTCGACTTTGAAGTCATGTTTTGATGCATAGAATCATTGCTATTTGAAGTTTGTTTGTTGGAGATGCAGATTTATTACAGAACACATTATATCGGCATTCTTTTTATAAACGCTATTTTCGCTCTTGCTAACATTTAAGCAATCATTTGGCTCTAATTTCTTGCCCGAGACCGACTTCAATCGTTGTGTGTGAGTGATGAATAATTAATAAAAATTATCCTCTGCGAAAAAAATTGATTGACATGTATGGTTTCAGTTAGATATGGGGTTTCTTTTAATATTGTTTCCTAAAATTAATCATAACTTGATTCAGGCGGTGGTTTCGAGGCGATACGACGTGGAGAAGATCGTTAAGGAGAAGGAACGCCTGGCCAAGATTGATCCGGAGAAGGCCAAGGCAGAGAAAGAATTGGGCAATGCTGATTTCAAAACCGGTTGGTTACATTCATTCAACGAAATTGTGTGTCGCACCAACGAAACGGTGCAATTCACCCCTCTTTGGCAGTTTCAAACTTTATAATTTGTTTATCAAGGTGTAGGTAAATAGTCTAAACACTCGTAAATCCATCTTTTGCAAAAACTCTCCTCGTTTTTGGATAATTGGCTTGTCTGCCGGTGGCGTGTGGTGAGGGGAGTGAGTTTTTTTACCAACGAACGATGAATGGACGATCATTCAGATTTAACGTTATGAAAAATGATAAATTCCTGCCAATTGTAGGCAAATATCCTGACGCCGTCAAGCACTATACCAATGCCATCCAGTTCGATCCGGACAACGCGGTGCTCTACTCGAATCGGGCCGCGTGCTACACCAAGCTCATGGAGTTCGGTCTGGCCCTGCACGACTGCGAACAGTGCGTGAAGAGAGACCCCAAATTCAGTTGGTTATCAACTTGAACTTTTTTAGAAAAATAAGTTGAAGTTGAACATTTAGAAAGGTGGTAACCAAAAATGATATCAATGAAACTATACTTTGAATTGAATTGAACGAAGATTACTTGCGGCCTTGCACGAACAGTGTGTGAAGAGAGACCCCAAATTCAGTTGGTTATCACCAGTTTACTGCAACAGTCAGAAAGGTGGTAACCAATATGATATCAATGAAACTATACTTTGAATTAAATGCATATTACTTGCGGTCTTGCACGAACAGTGCATGAAGAAAGATCCCAAATTCAGTTGGATATCACTTTTGCTTGGTCATTCAGAGTTTTCCCACCAGAAGTATTATCAGTGAGATTTAACTAAATTTCAGATGAACATAACATTATTGAACCTGCTAATCTTGGCTGCGAGAATCGCATATCCTAGCTTTTTCTTTTGTGGGTAATTTTGTATTCGACATTATTCTCTCTTCAGTCAAGGGTTTCATCCGAATGGGTGCCGCGCTAATAGCCCAACGGGAGTACGGTCGTGCCAAAGCTGCCTACGAAGAGGCCCTGTCCCTCGATCCGTCCAATAAGGTTGATTTTTTTATACTTCGTTTCATCAATCATTTGACAACGATTTGCTTTAGTTCTATCAGTATCCAGCGTCACTTTACCAGCGTTTTCCTTTTCGGAATATATTTTACCTGAGGGTGTATGCATGAACAACAAGGAAACTCATATTCATTGTTTCAATATACATTGTTTCCCACATGAAACAAATACTGAAATACATAACTACGTTCATGGAATAAGATGTAAGTTTTTTAGGAAGCCCTTGAGGGTCTGCGAGCGGCGTCGATGCAGTCGGACGAGTCACCGGAAGAGGCAAGAAAGAAGGCCATGAACGATCCCGAAGTACAGGCGATTCTGGGTGATCCTGCCATGAGGATGATACTCGAACAGATGCAGAACGATCCAGCCAGTATTAAAGAGTTGGTTATTATGAGCATTTCATTTATTTGGTTTCATTCCTTTGGCTAGTTTCCCATAATCCCATTAGTCGAGTGATTTTTTTAGAAACTGTGTTTGTTTGTCTAAAACGTTGTTAAAAATTGTTTTTTTTTGGTGTAACTTGTTTTGATGTTATAAAAAATGTTTACGCATTTCATTGCAGGCACCTCCAAAACCCGGACATTCTGCAGAAATTGCTGAAGCTGCGTGACGCTGGTATCGTACAGATGAGATGATGGGCAGTGAATGCATGATTATGCACTAATTGGATTCATTTTGGATTACGCTTTTCTCTCTATGTATTGATTCACTGATTGCAAACACTCAGTAACTAAAAGATGTTAGTAACAATCTCTCAGCTCAGCACAGTATTATGAAGGCGTAATATTACCTAGTACCGCTAGGCGCGGTACCTAGTAGTGGTCGGTCTAACACAATTACACAACGATTTACTAAAATGCTATTTCGTAATGCTTGTTGAGTTGAAGATTGTTGCTTATTCCTTGATTTTACACACACATTTTGAATTCTGTGAATACACAACAACTCACTGATGTATTGTTACAAACTTATCTGGTCTGCTCGTTATGTTTTATTTTGATCTTTCTGTTGTTGTAACCTTATCGAGTTATAATCATTGCCATTTAAATAATTATATTTGCTTTTGTAACTGGGTGAGAAATGTCGATGTTAGTCAAAGATAGAATTCAAGATTCAGGCTTTTCAGTTATTATATTTATAAATCTTCTTTCTCTACCCACAATTACGCTGCTCAATACTGATGCTGGATTGAACTGAAAGTACCGGTGTAGTGAAATGTTTATAGAATTAATTGCAAACGAATAAAGTATACACAGATTCAAATAGACGGCCACGGAAGTACCAAAATAATTTTCATTTTGCGTAAAATGCTGACGGAGTTGACACATTAATTAGTCATACAAATTATGATTAGGACATGTAAAGCAATATCACAGATGATTACGACATTGGAAGCTGGTCATGGTTAGGATCAGATTTTTTAAATTACATATCTAACTAAATTCGAGATCTTGATATCTATTTCACATGGCCGCATCCTTCAACCGACTGATCTTCACAGGCAACAACGACGCCATCTCTTTACACGCGTCCAGTTCTTCACGAACAAACTGTCGCGATTCGGGGTCTATTTCTTCGCAGTACTTGACGATCCATCTTTAGAAAAATATTCAAATGTTGCTGCTAGAATCAAATTATCGAGTTAACCATAAGTTGGTTAGGTTACCTGAATTGAATTGAACTCTAAACCAGGCTGGCGTAAATCCATTTACAATTGAATTTCCGTTTCATCAGTTTTGAAATGATTTTGTTTGAGATGGAGACTAGGAGTAATATGGAAATTCATCGACCATACGAAATTGTTGTGCATTCGAACAACTAATGAGCGTAAAGTCCTAATCAACCCAAATAAACAACCAACTCGTATTCATTCAGGCTCTTGGCACAATGTGCCAGTTTCTCCTGCATCGACTCAGTGATGACCTTGTTCCACAACCGGGCGATGTAGAAGCGAGCCAATACGACGGCACGGATGGCCTCTTCTCCGTATTTCTCGGGGTCCTGACCTGAAAAGTTGACAACATGTCGTGATTCAGTTTATAGAATACCCAAACCAAACAGGTATGTCAATCAAAGTCTATATTTATGCGCTCTTAAAAGAACATAATGAAAATCTCAACTCACAAGCGAGATGAGTCTGTAATTTCGCGCAATTTTTCAAAAAATTCTTTTTTAATCGAGTGAATACCTTTTTCATGGTACAAGCCAGGGGCGGCTGCAAGTCACACGCATGATGCTTTGATGGTTTCCTATCAAAACACACTAATCAAAACGCAAGTCACTCACACCTAATCCTTTGAAAACAGGTAAACCTACAGACCCTACTTCCATCCCGTATCCCTTTTCCCAACCTTCCGGATCTTTAAAGGTATCCAAGAATCGTGTAAAATACGAGATACCCTGAGCGGCCAGCAGATTCACCTTGGCCGCCTGGTGTGCCGTCGGGTTGGTTTGCGTTTCTTCGATGGCATCCAACTTGAGGTTCAACATCTCGTTGCACACTTCACCGCATTCAAACAACATTTGCTGACACAAACGCTGGTAGTGCTCAACGGACACTTGCTGGAAATGGTTATTGAATTCATTTCCATGATTTTTGGGATTCGACCCCATTTGCTAGACTGGAGGACGTTGATCTGTAGCGGGCGGTTTTGTTAAGTGATGAATAGAGGTTCATAAATTTTACGGACTATGTTAGCTGAATGTAATATAACAAACTGAGCTACTTATATAGTCGGGATTATCATTCTTGATTCTAATTGTGCAGGGGAAGAACATGTGTCAGCCCTCACGTGTATTACATGGGCCGACTGAACCCGAGGAGGACTTCGTAGTAGTGTTCGCCTGCACAAAAGGAGTCAAGAATGAAAATTCCAACTATATCACGGTTAAAAGATTCTTACATAAAAAAAGATTGGGTTTATCACCGAGAAAATACAATTTAGCTGAAAATTGCATACGAAACTGAGCTTCTTATCTCACAGCTACTTCTTATCTAAAACACTGAGCTTCTTTTTATCTAAAACAACAACAGCCAGCAGCACCCACTTGCAAGATATCGTTCATCAGATCGATGCGTTTTTTGTGCATTTTACACCGGCGTGCCAAATCGTGCTCGAAGTTGGCCAGCAGACGAAACAGTCGTGATTGGTCCTGGAACGAAATACTGGATTTATTACGATCATAAAAACAATAAACACCATAACGACAACAGCAACATCAACAACAAAAACAACAACAGTAACAAAAACAACAACAAAATCAACAACAACAACAACCTTAACAACAACAACAACAACAACCTGTGCCACTTCGATATAGTCGGTGCAGTGGTTATCAATAGTGTAAAACTGGTGGGCTTCATGAAGCCAGTGTTGTACTTTGAGGAATACTTGACGAGCCGGGTTGAACTCGCTCACCAGCTTGTTGCTGATCTGAAACACAAAACTAAGAGTTGCGAATGAGTTCATGACATGAAGAAGAATCGAACCGAAATTGAATCAGTGGATGATTGTGCTAAAGACATCAGTTTGTAGGAGCGCATTGAATGAATCAGTAAATGAGTGACTCACTATAATGCTTATGTCAAAGTTAGTGATCAAGCGATCAGCGAGTAAGTGACTCATTATATTATTTTGTGTACTAGGTAGGGACTAATGCAGTCACTATTTGATTCAGTACGTCGACGAACACTGGCGGACGAGCTTATCCTCCAAAGGGAGGGGAATTTCTTCAAAGATGGGGGAATCGGCAGAAATAAGGTCATTTTACCTACACTTTAGGGAACAAACTCTACTTTTTGAAACAGCCAAAGAAGGGGGAATTCCACTTTTCCCTCCCCTTCTCGTCCGCTAGTGTCGACGAATGAGTGAGTGAGTGAGTGATTCAACTACCTGAGTCTCATAATGAATCAAATTCAGTTGCGGGAACAGCGGCGTCACATCGGCCAGACACATATCCAGGGTTGTATCTTCCTCAGGCTGAAACGGCAGACTCTCACGAGCTATTATCAACGCAACTATTTGTGTGTGTCACAAATACCAACAAAAAACAGAAATTAAAAAGCGAATAAATCATCACCAACAGCTTTTTTCTCCTGCAACTCCAAATCTTCCAGTCTGAGTTCATCATCAGCGGGTGGCTTCAATGAATCGCCTTCTTCAGGTTGCATCAGCTTTTGGTGGGAAAGATCGAGTAGTGACAGACCGTATTTCGACCAACATCTGCAAGCAAATACAAAACTTCACAATAATAAATGAAAACAACAATAACAGCCACAAAAACAACAACCATAACATTAATAACAGCAGACACAACAACAACCATTACAACAATAACAACAGTCAAAACAACAACCACCATGAAAACAAATAACAAAAGTCACAACAACAACCACAACAACAATCCAACCTGTAAATATCGGCCATTGCCTGTTCACGTCTTTCTTTCTCGTCATCAGACTCTTCGTTGCCCTGGTCAATCATCTTGTGGTTGTACTCGTTGATGACAGCTTCTGATGCAGCCAGACAGTGATGGGCTCGTTGCAGGAGTGCACTCGTGTCTGCCGTTACCTACAAACAAACTAAACATCACACAACAGTAACATTAACGCAAATAACAACAACACCAACGACAACAGCAGCGACAACAACGTCAACAAAACGACAACAACAAAAAAACAACAACAACAACGAGAACAACAACAACAACAACAACAACAACAGCGACAACAACAACAAAACACCACTAATAACAACAACAACACCAACGATAACAACAGCGACAACAACAAAAAAACAACAATTACAACATCAACAACAAAAACAGCAACAAAAACAACTGCAACAACAACACCAACGACAACAACAACAACAACACGAACCTTATCCACATAATACTGACTCAACGTGGCTGCATTCAACGCCCACTCAATCGGTTCATAATCGCCCGACTCCAACTGCCTGACCAGCGTCTTCTCACAATAATTGGCCGATTTCTCACGCTCGCCAACGTTTTTGTAAACCTGTAATCTAGTCTTTCAATAATTGGTTAGTTGGCACCAGGGGTGGGCCGGGTTTTTTAGCGTTTTGCAGGGGGTGGGGTAGCCGACCGAAAACCCCGTCCTACCCGCCCTGCCCGAAAAGTGGGGGGAGGGGGTAAGGTCGGGTAAGGGGGGGGGGGGAGGAAAAATTTTTTTCGCAAAAAAGCTTTGTTTTTTGTTTTTGCAAAAAAATCTTCTATTATAGGTTATAAACATCACATGTACCGGTTTTTTCAGGTTTTAACCAATAAAATTGACCCAGAAAACGTGTTTGTTTGAAAAAAAATTATCACAGCCAAAATTTTTTGAAAAATGAGCCTCAAAATCGAGGTTTTGAAGCCGATTTTCAAAAAAATTTCGAGTAGGGGGGGGGAAGGCGACCTAAATTTTTGTCTAGGGGGAGGGGGTAGGCTACCCGCCGTCCCTGAAAAGTGGGGGGGGGGGTAACCCACCCCTACCCCCCCCCAGCGGCCCACCCCTGGTTGGCACACTCTGTTGATGTTGTAGATGAGACAAGTTATTCAGTTAACAAGTTAGTCAAAATCAGTTACTCAGGCAGACATTCGTCTATACTGGACTGGACCAATCAATTGTATTGTGCCAGCTAGACCAACCTGAGCCAAATAATATATAGTAAGGGTGTGGACGAGTTCAAACTGTTTGATGGCCTCATTATACGAGTAGTCTGAATCGGGTTCATCCTCCACTCGACATAAACGGGCCAGCGTCCACCAAGGAGGTATCGGTGCCGTGTGCTCCTCCTAAAAAAGACTTTCTTTTTTCTCGCAGTCGCAGGACATCAGCTCTAACAATTCTACAAATTCTATACTAACTCAGCTCAAGAAACCACCCAACGGAAGGCATCGAAAACATCCCGTCATTTCAAAGTGCCCACAGGTTGTTAAACGAAAAAATTAACGATACACAACAACGACAAGGCTCAGCTCTAGTAAAATGAGAGAAACTCACATACCGGAAATGGGGTCGAACACGAGAAAGAAGTGTCCACAGATTGTCGATTCAGACTTCTCAAAACAAATATCAATGGATTTTATTCCATCTACAAAAAGCAAATAACCTATATTAAAACAAACTCAAAATACATCCACCCACCATCTGTACTTTATACGCGCAGTACACAAATTCGGCGTCTTGGAGGTATTTGAGCGCCTTTTCGTGATCGGATCGCGTTTCGAAGATGAATCCGAGGTAGTTGAGTGTGGCCAGATACACGTACACGTAGTCGGCGGTCAGCGCCACGTGCTCCGACACCGGTGGATCCGTCTCGGGCACGATCTCGATGGCCTCGAGGGCTGAACGACTCGTTTGCTCGCCCATGGCTCTGCAAGACATCACGGTGGTCAGGTAAAAAGCCGTGATAGCCCGAGTTTTCTTATGATTTGGGGTGGGTATTCAAACACGTTGTTTGTGATCAGTGATCTTCTTCACACGTAAATAGGGTGACTACTATTTCACCACATTTGTGATTTAGTATCCAAGTTTGCTATTGTGGCATAAGAACTGAATTAAGTGAAATGGATTATCGTAAGACCCAAAATATGTTGGTACTGTATGATAGTTGTGTTGGCATTGGATGTGCTATGTTTTAGTATGATTCTACAAACAGCGTGCACCAACCGTTCATCGGTGTTCACCTGGTTCTTTGCCAACAGCAGCAGCACGTACGACTGGACTGCACTCACAGCCGGCACACCCACCAACGTATCATCGCGCAGATGCTCCAGCATTTCCTGCATTCTCATCACAATTAATCAAATAAACAGTTTTTTAACACTGCCATGTTGAATCTTCCAGCATGTTGATTTCATAGACAAAAAAGCAAGTAACACTTTCCGTTTTGACCCAATGTTAGTGGATGTTAATGAAAAACTATTAATCTGATACAGACCTGGAGCTTTTCCCTGGCCGAATACAACGACCGGTATGGTTCATCTTCAGGGTCGTTGGCTGACTGTGCTTCATATGCCAGATATTCCCGGTAAGCCGCCCACAATGCAGCCAATGTTGGACTCATTCTGCAACTCAATATTTAATAAAACTCGGTTTCGCTTCAAATTATTACACAAAACAACCTCAAAATGTACAACGTTTATATAGAAACAATAAAATGATCACACGTTGTATCATTTGGCCATAGTTAAGCTGTAACGGTGAAACAAATGATCAACATTTCCAACCATAAGTACAAAATTTCATTAATTCATTGTATGAATTAGTATCATGTAAAAAACGGAAACTCACTTGTTATGTACAGAAATGACAAATACCTTGAAAAGGAACAGACAAAATGAGATACATGGATAATGGAAACTATTTGGAGTGAAAACCGTAGCGGATATTACACGTGAATTTGAGAAATTACAAAGAAAATTATAATAAAACAGTAACAAAACATATCTCAATAACAATGACAAGTTAGAATTGACACTGAAACATTGGATGGATATCTAGACTCGATAACATAATGAAAAAGAATAGTGCGAACTGTTTTGACACAGTACGAATCATTAGTTGAAATTGAAACCGTAAGATTTCGAATTTTATGCATGAGTACATATTAGTCAGTGCAAACAGTTTTTAGTTTATACACCATAAATAGTTTTATACCAATTTAATTATTCGGGGCTTTTATAAAGACAAATAAGTATGCGGTTCACTATGAAGAGTACACAACGAAACGTTAAGATACTCAAGGTGTCTGGCCTCGAAGCGGAAAAGCGTTGTGTTAGTTAATGAGAATCTCAGAATGGTCTCATGCAAACACAATAAAATCACACAGATTTTAATTTCGCATATATCATAGCTATTCAGTTTGGTTTCCTGTTACTTCAAGACTACTTTCTACGATATTTTCAACTTGAATGTAATAGTTTCAAGTTGTAATGATAATAAGTAATAATCAAGTTGAAATTTTGCTCAGGAAATTAATGAATCAATGAGAAAAAAAGGTTTTCGACCGTCAAAAGTTTGTGGATTTGACCATGAAAATGATTACTAATAAGGAATAAGTAGTCCAATCAGCCATGATCACTGTAGGTGAGGTGGTGGTATCGATGGTGGACCACCCTGGGCCTTGAGTTTGGGCGCCTTGCCTGCGGGCAAACTTGCCTTGTCGCCAAATGCTACCTAAAATAAAAATAAAACATCTTTTGCGATTTACATTAAATTTAGGTAACAATTCATGAACAAAGTGCACCGTGTGTTTACAGAGGGAAAAGCAGGGAAACTATGATTGGGTGAGATAAGAGTGCATTTAACAGTGATAATATTCCTCAACAACGTAACAACAAATACTGTTATCAAATTCTAAGCAGTCTTGATCGTGAAATAGATAATCCCTACTAACTATACACGTTACGTTCAATTTTTCGTGCACCTTGCTCCACTTTGGTGTGCTTTAGTGATTAACAGTTCAGCTAGCTGTTCACACGGCATGTGAACAGTTTCATCTATATATCCTCACATATCCATTTACATGGTGGGAGAGGAAATTTTTTGCTTGAATAATTCAAGAGTAACCTGAAATCGTGATGGAGGTATAACTGACCTGACACAGATGACATGACCACTCGTCATCAGGTGCACTCTGCAACGGTGGATTCAGACAGTACAGATGGAAGCCTCGGTCGCAGTCGTCGCAGAACAGCAGCACGTCCTGCAAGCACAGCCATCCAATGAGTCAGCCAATCGTCCAGCCAACATATCATCGTTTTGAGAAATAGTAATGATAACACAAACAGATACTCATGGAATCGAAAAAAACATACACATTTCATAAAATTGAGTCATGCATAAAATAATTGGCACCTACTACTTTTGCAAGCAGGATTTGGTTGAATGTGACTAATGTAATGAGTAAAACTGAATATACGTTTTTTACTAGGAAGAGCACAACTGAAGGAATCACAACGGCAAGCTGACGGAATGGGAAAAAGTATTTTTTAAAGAAAAAAACGTTTTTTTTCAACACTGCAACAAATCCCTTCAGACAGAAAGAAGTCTTGATAGGTAAACTAGTCCAGTCCACACATTACGTTAGAGAAACATTCGGACGGATAAATGGAACAACAAAGTCAACAACAACAACAATAAAAGAAACAAAAGTAACAACAGTAACAACGAAACCAACGTCATTATCGCTGGTGCCACATATGGCACACGACTTGCACTCGATGCACTGCCAACCGTACTTCGTGGTCGATACCATCATGTTGTTGGTGAAGTTCAGACACGTCGGATGACCTGTGTTGGCAATCAGATTCACATTATTCATCATTTACTTGCATACTCACCATAAATATGAATGATTGGTTCAATGACAACCCGAAACTAAAACTGTATGTCATTCATTAATCATCATGCCATTGCCAAACAGTGAATACGCGTGTTACATACATAGAACAACAAAAATAAGTGCAACTACTTTCCTGTTATGTCATTGACTGAATAACTGACAAACCAAAAAAATAACTGACTGACAGACTGACTGGCTAGTAACTGACGAATGCGAAGTGACTGACTGACTGACTATGAAGTGATGAATACAAAGTGACAGACTGACTAACCAGCCCGTCCACAATCGTGGCACGACACCAGCTGCTCAGCCTTGCCCGTCTTCTTGTTCTCCGATGCATCGCCCAAACAGAAATCACAGTCGGCGTTGGCTGGTACTGAAACGGTGACCGCACGATTTTCCATGAGAAAGTTAAAAGATAAAAATCATGGGGCAAAAAAGTAAAGAACGCCAAGAATAAAAACGGTGCACGTACGCTTATTGCCGGCTAAAACAATCTGTTGAATAAAAATATTTTGAACTAGAATATGTTTAGAATCCTGAGGTTGAAAGAAATAGCGTGAATAACCTTCTCGTCCTTCATCAGGGTTGGTAACAATGTTCTGCCCATGTACGTGGTGCATGTGGTAGTTGAGTCCGGCACGACTCTTGTACGCAGCACGACAATCTGCAAATGCAATCGCATAACAGGTTGCTTAATCAATAACATTAACGAAGAGTCGGTCGACCTTATAAGCTCATAACTGAAAGCCATTATATTTATTAAATATTACTGGGAGGACCCTTCTTCATTAGCGAAGTCATCAAGGCACACTAATACCATATCAGAGTGGAGTTTCGTGGTCAGATAGGTTGAATAAACTGGCAGGCAACGGCAGGAAGAAACCCATACTGAGGGTCTGTCTCAAGTCAGGCTTCGAACCAGGACCACCAGTTTTCAAGGCTGGCATCCTATGCGCCAGACTACTCAACTAACGTGCACAATTGTAATGTCGTCGTTCATTCTGCATGTTTTCGCGTCGTTGTGCCGCAGCTGCTGCAGCCGCCGCCGCCTGTTGCTGCTGCTCTTGCTGTTTGGCTGCTGCCTTCTCCGCTGCAGCGGCTTGACGACGACGACGTGCATCTGCAATCATACAGTTATGTCATAATCAGTCAAGTTATGTCATACTCAATCAAGTCATGTCATAATCATTCCAGTTATGTCCAGGTCATATTCGGAGCTCTTTCACTCGCTCACTTACTCACTCATTCATTCACATACAGAAGCCTAACTTTCAGCCCATGATCGCTGTGTACCCTGTCCCTGAAGTTATACAACCCCCTACTAAGTCATTCATTCATTCACATACATTCACTCGCTTTCAGCCCTCCTTGATCGTTGTGTGCCTTGCGTACTCACTCATCCACTCACTCACTCATTCACTCACTCAACTCACTCACTCATTCACTCACTCATTCCCATACAAACGCCCAACTTTCCGCCCTCCTTGATCGTTGTGTGCCCTGTTGGGTCGTAGCAGCTACGGCCTGCGCCTGCGCCCCGCGACCTCGACGCCTTTTTGAGTAGAACTCTTCATATTCATCCTGATCCGAGCCATCGTCCTGTTCTTCGTCTTCATCGCTCATCTCAGAGTAATCCACAAATTTGCCGTGGGCCTGCAGCGCCGGCTAATAAGTTAAACGGTTAGTATTGATAGTGTTGATTGGTTGTAGTAGGATATTAGTAATGTTAGGTTTTCCGTTTGTGTTAAAAAAGTGCGCTATTGCCTTTGTTTAACTACTCTAAGTTAGCTATGTTTCAGATTATTCAGGTTCATTGCCATAATGGCAACGAGAAATCAGGTCACAAGAGTGAAATGAAGTGGTTAGGTTAGGTTAGGTGTGTCATCAGTTAAGTTAAGTGTGTTGTTAATTTTGCAACATCAAATAAGCATAACATTAGAAGATATCATACAAAGAGCAATCGTTTATACTGTATAATATGGTGGAGAGAACATTGTAAATGGTTAGTAAAACAACGTACAGGGGTTTTCGAATAAGACATTTCATAAATTGACTACGGGACGAAACGCTTATAGTAAGTTAGAATGTTTTTCTCTCACTAATAGTAGGTTAGACGGTTCTTTTCTTCTTATAAGAATGAACATAACTAAACAACTTACAACCAAGGTCAACCAACTTTAGGCTCTTCGACGGTCGTGTCGTTGGCGTCTACATTGGAAATGTCGAAGGTTCCGACTGAAAAAAAACCCACTTTAATCTTTGATACGGGTTTTCCGTCTCCAAGAGAATTCACGAAAATCAAACTATCGAAAAAATTACAATCATTTTTTGCCAATCATAAAACACCAACTGAAATCAGTGGATTCAGGGACGCCGACACCGGGTTTGATGTTGAGAAGTTGTGATATGGACGGACCCTCGTACTCAGGTGAACGTTTCCATGGCTCTGATGGGTACACATAACTGCAAACCCGTCCGATTAAACAACACACAGTTTTACAGACCACGAAACATTACTAATATGTGATCGCGATGTATTGATAAGCAGGCAGAAAAAACCGACCTCAAACGGAATATTATGAGTGACACGTCAACAGCCTTATCTTCTCCTACTGTTACTCAAATAGTTCGATTCAACAGATCATGGTTTTACAATATACAGTAAATCATATGAAACTGGTGGACTCACATCATGATACTTACACATGGAACTGACTGCTACTGTCTTATAGTATTAACAAGGTTTGACTGACATAACTAGTTTTTCTTCATTACTAAAGCTAACAAGGCACAATATTACTGGTAATCGCGACCCGTCGACCGGTCGACCCGTCGACCGAGATCGGTCGACCGGCCATTTGGAGGTTTTTAGGCTGCCTACATAGCTGGATAGGTTTAGAAGGCTAGGCATGAGCATCAAAATTAGGTTTCTGTGTAGGCTTAGGCTTAAGCTTAGGTTTTTGCGATAGGCTCGAGCGCTACGCGCCCGAGCCCATACAAAAACCTAAGCCTAAGCCTAAGCCTACACAGAAACCTAATTTTGATGCTCACACCAGCCAAACTGTTAGTATAGTGCTCCAGAATAACTTTTGTAAACTTAAGTCGGTGCTAGGAACTAAGCCGAAGCCGTACAAACAATATCAAAATTCTGGGTCGACGGGTCGACGGGTCGCGATAACCGAATATTACCAGATCAGAATGGTGTACTCGCAGTGGCCTGAGAGGTTGAATAAAGCTTGGCAATAACAACACTCATTTCACAAAGTAAATCACCATTGAAATGGGATTAGCATTATAACCTGGTGCCCAGATCAGTGCCAACCAGCTGTCGATCATGAGACGTAATCGTGCGCTTGCGAGGCAACTAGAAGTAATTACTACGATAAAAATATTATAACTTGTAAATTAAGTTGTTTTCACATGAATCTGGTGAGGTGAATAAGGCCAAGTCAGCAATTGGAATCAGTGGAAATAAAAGTGGCAATGTGTATGGAGAATGGCCTAAATTCCTCTTTGGCGAAATTTCCTTCCCTTAGGAAGTTTGGTTGGTCCCCCAGTGCCCGTAGTGGAAAAAATCAAGAAAAAATGAAACGTAGGCAACCTGAGCGATGTGAGTCTGTTGGTCGATGAAGGGTACTCTGGGAGTTCGTTCCTTGTTCAACCGGGTATTCCAACCGGCACATCCCTTCATCAGCTCCAGATACGTCGACTCGTTAATCATTCTTATACAACTGCAACAACAAAACATTTACATAATTTTTTTTATCTGACAGTTGGAGTTAGTTAGGTGAAAAACACAACATTTCACCAAATCATATTCATATAAATTTTACAACACATCCGACAGACCAGCATTATCATGCAATACAAGCGCATGTACATACAATATACGCATTCGCGTTTCACCCCCATATTTGTCATAGAAACCAGGCCCAACAACAAACCTAATGATTCAATGGGTGCTCTCTAACAAACCATCAAATTGTATTTTCCAATATAATTTTTAATTTCTTATACCAAGCACAAACATCTTTGATTCTAGGAGAATAATGAAAACGTAAAAATACAACCGTAGAAATTGTCTTATTTTTATATTCCTTTATCGATACATGAAGTAAGTAAACACGGTAGATACGTCCAGATGTGTCAGGCTCAGGGTCATTCAATACCATTGTCAATTAAACCACAATAAAACAAGATGATGTTGAGCAGCAAATGACTTTTACTCTCCGATTTAAATATATTAAAAACATCAGCAGAAATCAATTATATAACAATAATTATTAAATTATCATCATTGGCATTTTAAGGAATTATAAAATAGTGTGCAAGTGATATATATATTATATCATGAATCAATAAAAAAGACACCCATATACTGTGCTTGTAGACGTACTTCAACTTGAACACCAAATAAATTACCAGAACGAAATTTCACAGTATTTTCACTTGGATAAAAAAGCTATTCTGATCGAGAGGAGTGAAGTTGTACACAAACACAATCTAACATGGCATATAACACGGGACACAACAAATCACATACAACCATCACTGGGCAAATCAACAACAGTAAAACGGAACACAACATAAATTGACTACGCGCATCGATTGACCAATTTGAATACGAACAAACAAAACGAGGAACTAGATTGACGGTTTCGGTGATGTGATTACCGAAAAGAGTGAGAAGAATAGATAAAAAAAACACGTATTTCAGGCAGATTGGAAAGTATAAAATGGTATGTAACATCAACGATTCAATGGAAGAAAAATAGATTTATCACTATCCACAATTCACCGTTTCAGTTGACATAGCACTCCAAAAATTTAACAGAACATCAAGCCATTTGTGAACCCAAAACTACTTATCCACTGGTTTTATGCTCGTTAAATAAAAAAATTTACTAGAGAAAAAAGGTGAATGCATCTCAAACAGCAGCGGCGGCCGGAGCAGCAGCATCAACGACGGGCACACCATCTTCCTCCATGTGCTCACCATCTACACTCGTCCCGTTCTCGGCTTTGGGCCACGACTTCTCCTCCGCTTTCGGTCGCAGCGCTTCTTCTTTCTCGCGAATCTAGATACAAATTGGAAATATAGCTGAGTTGTCAGTCAAGTCATAAATACGACGAAACACATAAATACCACTTTGAAAATTTTATTTTAATTTTTTAAATTTGTTTTATTTGGTAACCATGACGAGACAAAGAATAATAAAGTGATGTTATAACTATGAAAACGGTGAATCTATCAGATGGATTCTCTGGAAATAGTCAATTCAACAAGTATTTAGTCACTTTTCAGAAAAGTCATAAGTTATCAATCAATCAATCAACTAATCAACAGCATGCATCATTCTTTGTTAACGTAGCTAACCGCCGACTCCTCTTCAATATATTTGCTGAACATGTTCTGCATTCGCTTCTTCTCTTTATTCCTGAATTCGGTCACCTTCTTCCTCATCAGTGCGGCTTGCTGGGCGGCAGCCTGAAAGTGGCAAAACATAAATGACAAAATAATGTTGCCAAACAATTTTTACGCAAGAAAATTATGTTCAAAAATTTTTAAAACAAAAATAATACCGATTAAAATAAATATTAACCTTATTCTCCGGGTCTACTTGCAGCACGTGCTCGTAGTCGGCCATCGCCAGCTCAAAGTCCTTCTGCTTCTCCAGAGCCTGCGCCCGCCTGTACAGGGCCTGCAGTTACAACGTATTCTTAGTATAGCAGTTGGTAAATTAATCGGTCAGTCAGTAAATCTTTCATAACTACTACAGTGATTCATTCAATCAGAGAGCCACCCACTCTCTCATTCCGAATCTCATTAAACCAATTGTGAGCGAATCCCTGGTCCCATCCCAACTAATTCATATAATGGGGAACCAACCTTGACAGAGTTGGGTTGAACGTCCAGCGCCGAATTGCAGTGCTTGATGCAGTCGACTGTGTTTTCCTGCAAGAAATGCTTATTCAAGGATCAAACAAAACCTTCACTCAAACTACATTCTTCTGGAAAAAAAAACTTTCGACAAATTTTTTGACAACCTGTTTTAGGAACACAAGTGCCATATTCAGATTAGCAGCCAGCACGAGCGCGTCACGTTTGTTACTCTTATCATCGTCTTCAATATTCTTCTCGCCCTCAATGAGATCGTTCACCTTCTTGTACTTGGCCAGCGCCAGTGTCATGTGATTTTGCTGAAATCATAGATCAAAAGTATAAAATTTTAATGAATGAAATCAACACATGATTTGAATCATATGATCGTAAGATAATGGAGACGAGGAGGAAAAGACACAAATAAAAAAATAATTTTTTTCTAACTGAAAAGTCAAACGAAATCAGCCAACTTGGAAGAATTCGGTGCCACGCGCTTTCAGCGTTTCTGCCTCCTCAAGTTTCTGGTCAATACTGAGCTCCCACGACTGTTTTGCCTTCTCAAACGCCATCAGTTCGAGTTCGAATGAAACGCGGGCCAGCGGAGGAACACCCAGTTTGGTGGAACCTGTAATACACAGTAAATTGACACTGATTCCTGACACAAAAATGACACAAATGAAATTTTTATTCAGAACCAAATTAATCGGAGCAATATATTTTATGATACCTTTCATAAAAATTGCGTTTTTCCTAACACAGTCTTAGTTCTTTATTGCATAAGGAAACGTACCATTGAGTCCGTAGGCCCAATTGGGTGCGAGCTCGATGATGCTGTGCTCGTGTTTGTTCATTCGCAGTAACTGAAAACAGGCATGATAAATAAACAGTAATTCTTACTAAGGTTTGTTTCTCGATATCTCACAAAACAGCTCAACTGTGAACGAATAACTTGAAATTGAACATTCCAGCGTATCAACTTTCAAGTGAAATCAAGTAAGACTAACGGCTTTATCGACACCCTCGGGCAAGTCAACCAATACACCCTCACCGAGTGTGTATTCGAATGTGTCGTCAACGAATGGCTTATCGCTGCCCTCCAACAAGCGGCCGATCGCTCGAACTAAAACAAATAATTCAATCGCTATAAATAAAATCGAATATCTTACAGTTTATTATTTCAGATAGTTCAACATTTTATGAATAAATATCTCACTCAAAGTAATAATTTCCCGGTAATACAAACAATGCAGTTCAGGAGTTGATCCTTAAAATAAAATGTGAATTGTTTTTAATTATAATATTTCTAAAACTATAATTGAACGAACCAGTGACTTTGGCGCCATCATTGGGTGTGGTGTACTTCTCACCGGCCTTGATAATCTGTCGGGTTATCGACTTGTCATTATCGGGTGAAATGTCTTCGGCCGACCAGCTGAACAATTCAATCTGCAAGTACAAAAACATATACAGATATACGAGATATATAGCAAAACTCGTTTAGAAAAAAGAAAAGTTAAAATGTATCGTCGAGAACAGATTGAGAAAAGACAATACTTTTGGAATTCAACGGGTTAAAAGAAAAGCTAGCATTCATGTCAAATTGGCCTTGTGTGGTGAACTGGTGAAGTGAAACAGTTGTTGACGAAGAGCGAAATAGTCCTGTCTATGATTCAATCAATTTTGTTGGGTTTGAGAAGTGAAACCCCGTCAATCAGATAACTTTAGTCACAATCACAACCAAGATTTATAGTTATCGTGGTGACTGATAGTTTATGATGACAAACCTCAAACACAAGTGTGGCATTTGGCGGAATTTTGGGTGGCGAGCCGGCCTCGCCATAAGCGTACTTGGCTGCACATGTGAGGGTGCAGACCTCGCCTTTGAGCATGGATGCCACGCCAAGATCCCAGGCTTTGATTACCTGTAAAACATAATACTGCAGTCATAAATCTTGAATTAATAATTTAAGGAAAATGACTTTTCATTAGGAAATTATTGCAAAATACGGATTCAAATAGTAATAAAACAAATAAATTGTTGAAAGAAACTAGTACTGAAACCGATGAGAAGCCTACACGCTGACAAGCATTTTGCCTATGCCAACAAAAACAGGCTTACCATCAATGAATTTTCAAATAGAAATTGATGTCTCACGAAAAGGTAAATAAATTTAGACAACCGAACGCACCTGTCCTTCGCCGAGTTTGAAGCTGAAGTACTCGCCGCGATCACGGCTGGAATCGAACTTGGTGCCATCGAGCAGTGTGCCCACGTAGTGCACCTGCATTTAATCGGTATTTTATTGTTATTAAGTCGATATATGCATATCTTTTTTCAACTAACGCCCGTTATTCTGTTTTCAATCAACATACAGGGTGGTTCAAAAAAATTTCAACACTTTGAAGCTGAATAACTCTTAACCAATCAAATCATAAATTGATCGAGTAGAATAGAGTAGTTGACAGAAATATATGAATCGTTCAAGTATAAAGACCTACCAGCACAGGAAAGTTCAACGGTACGAGAATAGTTCGAAAAAATATTATCCATGAATGATTCAAATCAAATGTCAACAGTTCACTGAATTTGTACAATAGTTAACTTAACTGTATTTCGCTTTATAATCAACTCAACTGCGAAACTAACCTCAACAGAATTGCCTTTCTGCGGCTTGCCAGAACCTGAGCCGACTTTCTTGATGACCTTCACGACTCCTCCATCCTGAAAAACATACGTATTCAAGTTAAAACATATAAATACGGGACGTGTGACAAATATGTATGGGCTGGGCTGTAAGGTATGTATGAACTGATCCAAAACTTACCCTCCACTCCACCACTTACTGTATCAGTCACGCAATCTTATCGACTGACTTGGAATTCGATTCCATGACATACCTATGGCAAGCACCATTCGTGATTAGGACCCAGCAAAGTTTTGATCCAAGTGAGACAGCCCAGGAAAAAAACTTATTCATTTTCGCTGGCTCACTCAACCATTCAGTCACTCACTGACTGACTCAACGAAGAGCTCACAAATTCACTGACTGACTGGACTCACTCATCGTAGCGAGTGAATAAATTGATCAAAGGGAAGAGTGATTAAACAAGTGTTAAGTATATTAGTGATACTTATTGAGTTCACGCGTAACTTGAGTGAGGGGTGTGTGAGAGAGTGAGAGTTATATTGAGTGAGTGAATGGGTCTGAAAAGATTAATTGTGGGGTTTGTTTTTTTCGTTCAGCACTCAGTGGTTTCGTCGATTAAGTTTACTGCCAATGAGGCGTTGAGAACCACGAATTTGGATGAATTGAAATTGAAAATGTACGGGTTGGAATCGAATCATATGATTAACCTTGGATTCAGTAAGATCGATGCCTCCTTCAGGGATAACGGCAGCAGTGGTTGGTGTTTGCTCAGATTCAGCCATTTCAAAGTTGACTTGTCTAGTATATGTTTCAGCAGACTATAAAACGGGGAACAGACGGTGATAGATCGAGTCGAACAGGCTTGAATTAGAATCTGGAAATAAATTTTAAGTAAAATGGAAAAATGATTTGAGATTTGCTTTAAGCCAAACCTATTTTCCAAGCGGCTTGAAAAGCCCAGCAGTTTGAAGTAAACAACAGTTTAATCAGAATCATACAATTCAGTAAAGTCAATGTCGAAAATTCTAGAAAAATCGCGGTGCCCCCTCTTTTGACTATTCTATTTTGGATTCTAATACTTAAGAGTTGAGTGAGTGAGTTAGGAGAGTTAGTGAGTGAGTGAGAAGGAAGATACTCAGTGACTGAATGGGTGACTCAGTGAGTGAGTGACTGAGTGGGTGAGTGAGTGAGTTAATGAG
>OZ038448.1:16430117-16434245 GCA_964036265.1 Daptonema setosum
GATATTTTCGATGGTACTTTTGACTTGCTTATTATTTGTTTGGTGATTTTCACTTGCTGATCCATGAACTTCAGTCGGAATATCGGAAACTTGTAGCGGGCTAACGAGTCATTGGTACTGTTGCCCAAACCCTAGTGTGAAACGTGAAATTAGATAGTTGTTGAAAATTGTTTCTCAATTAAATTCATGATATATATGTATGTATGAAGTAAAAAATTATTTACCGATCCCTTGATCATATCCATTGAAGTAAACATCCTCGTGAGTCCCAGACCCGTGTAACCCTCCTTTACGATCAGGTGAAACCTGCAGTTTTAATAATCGAGTGATGTTTTACAGTAAACCGCTTCTATTCAATGTTGTAAACATACTTATCACGAACACCAAACTATCGAAGTCATTATTGGGTTGGGTCTTGCATTGCTACGACAAGTCACTGATTGGCCTCCTTATGGTGCATTCATAGTCAGTGGCTAAAAATGTTTCGAATTTCGCAATTTTTATTCGTAAACTCTTTCTGTAAAAAAATTTCGGCCGAAGAAATCGGAAAAATGTAGCATTTAAAGGGTTTACGAAAAAATGCGAAAAAGTTGCACCTGTTATTGCAACTTATTACGATAGCACCCTTAACCAAACAGCTACATAAATGCATGTTTTATGCCTAACGATGTGATGGTCTGCTATCACCATCCGTTTCAAAATGCCATAAAATATGTACCTTATACTGCTCGGTATGTACTGTATGTTTTTTGGGTCAAAAAAAACAATTTCGAACACATCACAGGAAACACTTTATGTTCGGTTTAACTGACACGTGTTGGTGAGTAAAACTTCGCCAAGAAACTACAAGTAAGTAAAGCAATTAAGAACTGATCTACTAAGTAAAGCAAAAATCTTGTTTTCGAAAAAATGGTTAAGATAAATAACAACATAAGTTTTTTTATTCAAATTGTGTACAACAATAAAACACCAACCCGAATTCACAGTCATTTGGAAGCTGATTTGATGAATCATAAGCTACGATCTCTTGGGTGTCATTCTTTACAACGAGATTCCAGGTAGCGGGCGACGTCTCAAAGTACAACTCCAGCAAATCCAAGCCAACTTCGAATCCAACTTGTACCGTTAGCTCATGTATAGCCTGAACGAACAAAGAATTACATCTAAGAACATTGTATCAGAAGTCTTATGCAAAAGTATCTATAGCTCAGTTGCAAAAACCTTCACTGGCACAAACCTTTGTTATTATATAATTTATTTGTTCAAGTTTTCACCTGTATTGAAACCAAACATAATGTTCACAGCCACAGCGGTTCACGCAAATATTGGAAAAGAATTTTAACAGAAGAAACGTAATTCTATTAATGATGATTGTTAGTTTATCATTTCTACAGTTGGCATTTCAAAAAAATGTAAAATTCTCGTTGAGGACTGAAGATTTATTTATTTCTCTAACCTGAAGATCGTCAGATGTTACCTTGCGTGCCGTATACCCAGGTACCGTATAGCCTGGTTCATGCCCTTTGACTTCAGCCATTAAGGGCACCTATAAGTTCTGATTTTCTTAGTTTGTTAGCTGCAAAACCTGCCGATTCGGTTTATTTAAAATGGCAATGAATCAGCTGGAATAAACGTTTAATATCTGAGTCATATTACAAGTGAAGTTTATCAAATGCATTGTACAGGGTGTCCCATCTTTAACCGCCAATGTTGACAGATTCATGTTTGAGTTTTACGGGGTCTTCAATACTGAAATTTCATTTTCAAGTAGATGATTGTTTGGCAATTTGTTTGACATCTAACAGAAGTTAATCGGACATCTGTAGCTTTTTGTCAAGAACTTTAATAGAAAGGAGATAAAATAGCAGAACATCATATGATTTAGCACAACCAAAAATGGAACAGAACAAACTCCGGAATCAACCCGCTCAATTCTCGACTCAGGTATGTAAAGACGCTTTCGAGATTCTAGTGAAATATTTAAGTGCTATTTTCGCTCAGACAATGAAACATCAAACTCACACACTTGGCTAACGTGCGTGATGGTGATTGGACCACAACTCAACCGGCCAATCATCATCACCCAAGTTCAGCCAATCACGCGAAAGAACAGCAGAGTATTGAACTTGCTCGTGGCCCAACATCTGAGTTCGGTGTAAAAAGTGGTGTTTTACGGGCTATGATGTTTTTTTATTAATCAGAATTTGTGTATTGTCCTTTTATGATTTTGCTTGCATTAATTTTAAACAAAATTAGGTTTGATTTCACCCAAAAAAGTTTTCAACCTGATGTTTCACGGTCGGACCAAAAATGGTGCTTCATATTTCACTAGAATCTCGAAAGCGTCTTTACCTCATAGATCCCGACAGCGTTTTCAGCGGTGATGCATAACTTCCACGGCTGCATAACCTGAGTCCATGGGAATTGCACCCATCTTTTCAACGATATAGAGACGTGGCTGCCCCGTTTCCACGGAACACCTCGGATATACGTGCTCCTTCAAATCACTCTGTAGCCAGGAGTCCATAGGGATCAGGTCTGGCCACCTGGTAGGTCACAGAAGAATTTGTCCTCCGCTGCCAATCCAGGAACCAGGAAAGGTCTCGTTAAGCTAATCTCGGATGACATATGTATGTACAGAACCGTCCTGGCGTTCTTGCAAAAGTGGCTGTTGCCTCCTCTAACGCAGGTAAATGACTTCGGGAAGGTGACTTGTTGTTCCAACAATACAGTGCTCCGGTTCATTATGCCAGCTATCCCAGGATCGGCTCAAAGAAACCTTTCCTGTTTCCTGGATCGGCAGAGATGGGCAACTTCTGTGGCCTGCCAGGTCGCAAGATTACTGGCTCCTAGGTGATTTGAAGGAGCGCGTATATCCTAGAAGATGCGAGAATCCAGTCATGTCTGTTTATCATTGAAGATATGGTGCAATTTCTATGAAATAAGAAGAAAATACAGTTCAAAAATGGACCTTTTTTCGATTGCTTGTAAATCAAAAAAAATCACATGTATCCAGTCTGTTACATATTTGACTAAATAAGCGATGATGATGATCAAGCTACAGACGTTTAGTTGACTTCTGGTACATACTGTAGGTGTCAAACAAATCACCAAATACTTATTTATTAGGAAATGAAATTCCCGTTATATAGACCCTGTACAACTCAAACACGAAGCTGTCAACATCGGCGGCTAAGGATCGGACACTCTGTATTGAAAATTTTAGTTCGTTTTTACAAAACACTACAGAAAGTTAGCTCGCTACATTTATTGAACAATTTTATTGAGACATAACGCAAGTTTTTTTGAAAAAAGCTTTGGGAAACTATATTTCAGGTTTCATCATTGAAAACTGTGACTTCATCGTTTATTGTTTCTCAAGTTACGCAACAATACAATTGAAAAAGGTGTTATCTCTACTGATTAACATTTTTTGTTGTTGAAACCGCATTTTCCAGTTTATCTATGTTGCAAGGTCTATTTTTTACAAGATGTTGCGTCGACTGGCTCAGAACCAGTAATTTGGGAAGGTGACTTGTTCTTCTAATGTAATTCTTCTGAGCATTATACCAGCATCATCCGAGATCGGCTCAACCTGCACTTTTTTATGCAATTTTTAGTCCAAAACAATTGTTTGCTTGTAAATGAATTCCTAAAGACTTGTCTTTTTGAAAATTAAATGTCAAACACGAAGCCGTCAACATCGGCGGTTAAGGATGGGACACCCGGTATTGTATGTATAGATGTATGTGGCGAATAGACAACCAACAAACATGCGGTCAAAATTTAGAAAAAATTTGAAGAAATTGCAGGTTTATAATATGTATTTCAAGCGGGGTATCCAAAACTAATTCCATCAATTAAAAAATATTTTAATGATACTATGTAAAAAACACGTAACCAGTGGGAGAATCGGGTTATTTATTGTCTGTAGATATGAGTGTACCTGCACCAGCAAACAACACTGATAAGGCCATTTTCCACATATGGAATTTGGTCCCAATGGTGTGGTCAAGAAGGCTAGCGAAAATTCTCAAGACCAGCAATATTTCTCGACTTACAAAACTTGTTCTTCTCGCAAATCCTTATGAAAAAAAAACTAAAAAACTGTTTCTCAATGAGTCGTGA
>OZ038448.1:16439445-16506945 GCA_964036265.1 Daptonema setosum
GTGAGTGAGTGAGTGAGTGAGTGAGTGAGTGAGTGAGTGAGTGAGTGAGTGAGTGAGTGAGTGAGTGAGTGAGTGAGTGAGTGAGTGAGTGAGTGAGTGAGTGAGTGAGTGAATGAGTTAGTGACGGTTTACCTGAGTAGCTAATGTCAACAACGTAGTAACGCAAAGACCGACCCGACCAGGTACTGACATGGGATCAATCCAGAAAGATATCCAACTGATACAGACAATGGCAAATGTTGGTGCAAATACCTACAGAAAGCGGAAGAAAGTTTCATTAGGTTTTGTTTGTCGAATATCATGGATATCACTTCAAGGTTTTGAAGCGTAAAATTGTTCAAAATACACGTTAATTTGAAAATTTAGAATTGAAAAACAGTGCAATAAATATAGTAGCTGGTCAACGTGCCACATAATTACTTGAGAGAAAGAAAGTTCCAGCAGCATACCTGCAATATGTGCTGTGAGACCACGCGGTTGAAATGAAATCGGGCCATCAGACAGCTGTAGTTTCCTGCAGTGGTCAGTCAAGCGGAAAATAAACGGCAAAACTCACAAGAGTAATATACACAGTAAAAAAATCGCAAAAAAACAACAGCAAACAATAAAAAAATGACTCACCCATGGAAAACGTTCCATCGCACATGATTGCCTCGGTGCTGTTGAGTCGGAGATCAGCATCAGCACTGGCTGGGTTAACCTCAATTGGGTTGGGTGTCAACCACCTGTATTTACGAAAATAAATCTGTTTTTTTTCGATCAGTCTTTGAATATAGTTATTGTAACCCAGAGAGTTCGTCACCTGAGCAAAACTTGGCTCGCGTTGTGTCCGTAGGTCAGCAATTTCAAAACACATGTCTGTCGATCAAACGGATAGAGCTTCAGGTTCATGTGACATGCCACTATCGCCGATATACTGAATAAAAGAAAATGTTTTTTTTTGATTTTGCTATCACCATTGCTTCTATCATCATCATAACCAAAACAACAACAACCAACAACAACAATAACAACAACAACCACAACAACAACAACAACAACAACAACAACAACAACAACAACAACAACAACAACAACAACAACAACAACAACAACAACAACAACAACAACAACAACAACAACAACAACAACAACAACAACAACAACAACAACAACAACAACAGCAACAACAACAACAACAACAACGACAACATCAACAACAACAACAACAACACCAATAAAAACAACAAACCGCGTACTGAATCGCATACGACCGCCTGGACACACTTGTATCACATGATTGGGCACAGTGACCTCGTTATAATTGGCGCTTCTAAACTTTTCAAATTTATCGAAAACTTATCTAAATTAATCAAATTCGTCGAAAACTTATCTAAATTATTCAAATTCGTCGAAAACTTATCTAAATTAATCAAACTGACTGACTGACACTCAAACTGACTTTGAGTTGGACAAATATACGTCCGGTCGCCAGATTCGTTTCACATGATCCCAGTCATTGAAGAGAAAACATTCCCGTTCTTCATGATACAGCCGACGATCATTCCATTGCTCCATAAAATAGAGATCGATTTCATAGTCCTGAAGATATTAAAGTTCATTTGAATGTTTATGTTGTTGTCTCCAAAACTAACCATTGAGTGTATTTGAAAGTTGCCGATGGCCTCGACGAAAAATGATATGCTTATTGTGGTGGCTAGAATAAATATAAAAATAGATTCGCTTAGATTAAAGAAAACTCAGGCACACTTCATATAATATCAACTTCTCGTGCACACTCTGACTGTCGACTAACGGGTTCGTTCCGAGGAAGTTGGGTACTGTGTCACGTCATAACCATTACCTTCTTTTTCAGCCAACCAGTTTAGGCGTCCACATAAAACGCTGAAAATCTTTTGTAACCGTTTACATGTTTCAGTACTCCAATGATATATCGAGATCATAAGTTCATCATACTGTTTATTTACTAACGTTTTAACAAGCCAAAACACCGTCAGCTGCAATAACTTGGGCATCATTGTCACTGAACACTCAAACAGCTGAAAAGTATTTCACTCCACATCCTTTCATTTGGTATGCATGTTCTTCACTGATAATAGGAAACTAGTCACACAAATATGAGCAATATTTTCTAATATGCGGTAGACTGAATAAACGTCAATCAACATGAACGTACATACATGTGTTCCTATCCAATGTAAATAAGCGGACCGCAACATAAATGCAAGTATTTAACTTTTGTTTATTTCTAAGCTGTAGGCTAGCAATGGTACATATGTACATGTTTGTAGGTTATATGTCTGTTGAAGTTTCGATAGTACCCGAAACGTCATTGACGTAATTGACTCTACAAGTAACATTTTTGAAGCAGAAAGCTAAGTAACAGCTTTTGCAACATTCAAGTTATTTTCCTAAAACTGTCACAAATTTGCTGACGGACGTTGCAAACGACTTTGATTGATTGGTTACTGATTGACTGATTATTGATTGACTGGTTATTGATTGACTGGTTATTGATTGACTGATTATTGATTGACTGGTTATTGATTGATTGGTTATTGATTGACTGATTATTGATTGATTGGTTACTGATTAACTGATTATTGATTGACTGATTATTGATTGACTGGTTATTGATTGACTGGTTATTGAATAACTGATTATTGATTGACTTGCAGGTTCACAGTAAAAAAAGCATGCAGATAGACGTGAACAGCGAAATGGCCCGGTGTACCCTGCGAAATGGAATAGTGTTCACAGACCAACATAAGTTCGTTACTTTTAGTTCGGGTGATAAAGAGTTTATGGGTAAACTACATAACAACTAATAGAAAGAAAAATTGGCTTTGCCAGTGACACTTTAGTGAGATAAATGAATGGATATAATTGGAATTGAAACAGTCCGTCTGCAACCTATTAAATACATGAACACATAGGACATCACACAATTCAAACAATTATCGACTTTATTATCGAACGATAGAGAATGATTAACGAATGTAAAAAGTCGACCACCTCTCAGATGAGACGTGAGTGAGAGGTTAATAAAAAAAAAAACAGGGTGATTTGCATTGGCCACTGAAAACTTGGCTGCGCAACGGCAGCAACTACAAAGCCGAGCCACCGAACTTCAATTTACCACAACAACCATATATTGATAGATTACCAACATAACCATACCATAATGAAGTGTACGTATAACCAGATGTAAAACTAAGAAATGAAGTTGGCAGAAGAACCCTTTCCCAGTAATGACGGTGATTGACTAACTATGTATCGTATGTTTCTTTCTTTCAGTGAAAAAGCATGTCTAGTCTGCCAGACGTGCCATGTAATGAGCATTAAGCAGTCACAGAACAGAATCCTTCGAGTTTGTTCGAAAAAATAATTTATTCAAATAAAAAAATAATATTGAACATCAAAGAAAACTAGAATATAGAAATGTTCTACCAGCCTAAAAGGAAATCCGCTGGTAAATGATTTGCAATTGTGAAACCATTTGGAAATTAATGAAAGCACGTTTACAATGTCGTAAAAGTTTAACATCACCGATCAGAAAAGATATATACATGAAACTGACAGTTTCATTCAACCAGAGATTATGTAGCTGACAAGAATAGTTTTTGCAGTATATCGTTTCTCAATTTACATTTTTCTGTAACATCGCATGTATCCGTAGAAAGGGCTTTCAAGGGTTTCTTGTTACTTGTTAGCCAAAAAGTTTCTTGCGCGCCGTTTGAAGTCAAATAAACTTTTGGCGCGCTTTCGAAATTCCGAGAAACAAATCGTTTTTTCTTATTGCATTTGCAAAAAATACGAACGGGGCGCAAAATTCCGTGCAAACGTAATAAATGGTTTATGGAAATTAATTTCATTACCAGGATACCTTGGCAAAGCTATAGCTACTTCTCAAACTGACGGAATTGGGAAACATTTGTCACACTTTAAAAAGAAAAATACAGAGTAAAAGTTTCACATCGTTACATCGACGGCAACGAACGATGAGAAAAAAACCCGGCAATTTCGATCATTGACATTTCAGCAAATGTGATCGATGCCATAAATTCACTGGTCGTTCAACGGCACAAACAACTCGCCAAGTGAAAGCTGCTGGCCTCAATTTTATGGGCGACATTGAAGATTCGGCGACTGAGATAAGAGCACTTTAGTTCGTCGGCCATTACCGGTGGCTTATTTTAGATTTTACCGATGCACATTGTTATACCGACAAAAAACATGAAAATACATAAGTCTAAAATAACAGTTTTTTTAACCCAAATAGTGTAGTGGTCACAGTTTCAACAGGGCGTTGCATTCCACCACGACGCGAATACCATAAGATCTTTGAATTACGTTCATGTTGCATGAATTGCTAATCGTATGGTTTTTTTCGGTGCAAAGAAGTGAGCTTTAGTACAAACGCAAAAATCTAACAAAAAAAACTTAGTGAAAGCGAGTGATCAATAAGAGTTGGGAGCTGTAAGGATAATTGGTGTCGTGTAAATAATCACCTGTATTGCATCACATGCATCACACAAACGTTACCATTGCAAGTATATTTTTTTATTGAAATCTACATGAAATATCAATTGATTTCAAGAACATCACTGCAACCGAACCGAGTCTTTTCAATTCAGTTTTCAAGCGTACCAAAAGCTTTTATACAATACTGATGCACTATTACATAAAACACATTAGAGCTCAATGTATTCATGATGTAAAGCAAACATGAACGGTCTTTACTTGATACACGAACCAGATTTTTTGCAGCAGCTAAAATAAATACCGTGTGGTTTCCTATCGACAGTCATTTGCGTCGGAAACTTTTCTCTCTGGGCTTGACCACCAGTGAGTAGCCAGTAGCAAAGTGCATATAATCATGGTGAACAGAACAAACATACGCAGCGTTAACATACGCATAGCCGATTTTTTTTCTTCTAGTTAGCAGTTGTTGGCTGACTGGCGGAATATGAGACCCTTGGTTGTAGACGAGTGAGGAAAGTTCTCATATAGATAAAGTACGTACGGAATCCAATGAATTGCGTGACCGTTCCATTTTATCACATTTGTTCGCCAGTTTCCTGACAGCAGACTTGTCAATTCGTGATTCAATTATTTAATTTGCCAAAAGATAAACCAAAGACAAAGTCAATACAAAGACACCGTTCCTTCCAGGGTGTCAGTGAGTGGCGAACACACAAAAAAACGGTGCTTGTGCCAACAACATTGAAGTGGTGACCGGCCGGACGTCCGCTATAAACATGGAACAGTGATATATATGTAATGTATGTACATATGAAATGGTATTCACGGTCTTTTCATACCGGTAATATGGTAACCATCCACTATATGTATGTGACATACACTAAACACAAAAAAATATGAGGAAGCCATGAAGTGCGCTAATAATCCAAGTACATATGTATTATGGTAAACTACATAAATTGATATTCTATGATCATGTGTTAATATCGATAACTTCATGGGTTGTTTCATAGTTTTTTATTTTATAACTTTTACTCAATTGCTAATTGATTGACCATTTCACTGTTTCATAAACATTGAATTAGTAGCCAAGCCATTATGCAGAGTAATCACACGGGCGAAGTAACATACAGTAAATGTCCATGCTGTAAATTATTTTGAGCGAGTTGTGTTATTTGAATAACCAGCAAAGTATAGAATGATATGGACATTATAAAGGTGGGTTTATGTTGTAAACTTGCAAACTGCGGATGGGCAAAATCCGGAGGTGAAGAGACTTGTGTCAAGAAGAGCCGCCTTTGACCTTATTTAACCTACAATCTTGCAAAGTTATATTTCTATTTCAGCTAAAGAGTGGGAGTTAACCCTCTGTTTTTCTGCTTTCTTACACGTACATATGTATGTACATCATACGAACGCTCATTCTACACAAACGCACACTAATGATGGTCAAACAAACCATAGCACCCGAACTAAAGAACCATGCTTGTTTATGGACTTTCAAACACATCGAGTTAAAAGACATGGTACAATGTTAAAACCCATTTCAATTCGATATATATATATTACTATATATCATTTTCCCTTTTTACAATCCAGACAAATTAAACTTCACATAGGTTTCATTGTATAAGTTATGTTTAACAGTCAATAACAAATTTTTTTGTTTTTCAGATGTACCATGTGTTAAAATACATGAGTATTATTGTGTTACATGTGTACTTTTGAACATTCGAATCCCACAATCTTTTCGGCCTATAATTTGGGTTCTTTCCGTGTCAGTCTTTCCCAGTTTAGTAGAAGTTCATCAACCCCTATATTTTTGCAGTGTGACAGTCCCGTGCTGAGCCAACTCGTTGTATTCGGAAATAAAACATGGGACGCCAATGAGAAGTATCATCAAACGGCCATGAGGCTCACATGATCAGGTATTCATTGACTAGAGCCGTTTTGGTGTCGAGCAACTTCAATACAATGTGCCTTATATTGTTGACAATTCACATATATTGCAGAATATTTTGTTTACAAACATACAGACGTTCAATTATTCCGGTTATATAGACCACTCTTGGAATAGGATTCAAGAGTTAGTTTAACTACTCTTCATTCATTTTATTGATAAGAATAATATTGTGGTGAATTGTCCATTATATGATTCACATTGGGCTAACAACGAAATGATGAAAAAAGTGAAAATCGGATCTAATGTCAAACCTACAGTCACAAGATCAACGATAAATTGATTTATGAGTCTCATCACTTTTTTGTGGTGCCCGCTCTTCGTCCCTGAAACTGTAGATCTTTTGATTAATGTTATCAACATTGCATTGTTTTGTGAAATTTTAAAATTGTTCCTAAAGGTTAGTTTATTTGACACATTGACATTGAAAAATATAGAGATCATTTGACCACATGGAATAAAATATATCGTAACAGCCAGCAGCCAAACAAAAAGTCTCTGTTATACTGAATACTATAAAAAAAGTTATAAATACCAAATAGAGTAAAAACGGTGCACAACCATCAACAGAAGAACTCGAAAGAATACTTGCGTGTCCTGAAGGACGTAACCGGATCAGCGCGAGGAGTAGTACATGGTTGGTGTCAACTGTCCTGTTACCTAGAGGCCATTAATCTTGAAGGAGGCTTTCCTACTGGCGGATGAGAGTGGTTGCACAAAAATGTTTGAAGTCGATTTATCACGGAACCAAGCAAGTGTTCAAGTTTCAAAAGAAAATGTATTACAGGGGTTTGCTCGGTTAACCAATAAATGTTAATATTAAACAGGTGGTTTGAAGAAATTATCCGCGTGCCACCAATGCGCAGAATGTCGCTAGCCGTGCCAGAGCCTGACCATGGCGGGTTGTCCCGGAGTCGAAGTGGCTCACTTAGACGAAAATCCAGTATGTCCAAAGAAGATCGAGATTCTAAAGAGGTTGGCTCATTGTATAACAATGACGAGGAAGTTGGTTCAGAAGGAAGTAATGATGATGAGCAGATTGACTTTGACGATCTAGACGTAGATTTGGAGGACATGGAAGAGGTTATGTGATCGAATTTAGAATATATAGTTTACTCGGACAAACAGGGTATTTTGCCTGATTAAGTAAAGTGACTAAATAAAATTTTTTAGCAAATAGAACAAACAGAAAAGTATTAGATTTTCTTAGATTTTACTATTGGTATTATACTTAATGCCTGCATGCAAAAACGTTTCTCAACCTCATTTTTGATAGTATCTTAGCAGTATTAAGTTAACATAAGTAGTACACACTTAACAAAATTAAAACCAACCCATGTATTCTGTGTGCATAGTAAGGCCAACCAACATTTCAGTTTGCTAAGATGGAGAATCAACTTAGCGGCATGATGCATGATGTTGAGGTGCTGGAGGCGGATCGAAGCAAACAAAGAGTTGGTTATTGACACAATATGGATTGACCACATTCAACTTAGCAAATAACTGACATTTTTTCATTTGAATTATTAAAGAAACAGTTGGTATAAATGCAAATTTTACGTTTTAGTACTTTCTTAATTAATCAACGCAGGATGAGGCGCGTGAGCTCAAAGAGGAGACTAAAGCATTACAAGATCACTTGATGCGCACCAATCTCGGCTTGAAGGACGCCAAATGCTACGATGCCCTGGTGCCGCTGAAGATGGGCTCTATGGTAAATTGAGTAACAATAATCGAAATTCAAGAAATACCTGTTGAAATGAATAAAAAAACTAAAATTTTTGACTTCCATTTGCAGGCCGACATGGAAGACGTTGAAGGGAAGTTTATTCCTGCTGGTAAGTGAAACTGATTCCGTAGCTGGCTTTTTATTTCCAAAAAACAACAAGGCTTACTTTATAATTGTTATCTCCCTACATCCATCAGATTGTAGATCAGAAACATCTCTGATTTCAGATATCGAGGGAACGAAGATGATTACAGCGCCGAAACCGGAATTGCCTGAACACAAAGATTACATGAGGGGCAAGAGTGTTCGAAAAGCACCGGCCAAGAAAACGAATTTGGATCGAACGAGGTCGCTAAGGAATAAACCATGATGTCTTTGCTTTTCTTTAAAATGGGAAACTTGAATTTCAACTGTTTAACTATTTTAATCTCTGAAAAAACGTTGTGGTAACCTACAATCTACAGTCTGACTTTCTCCCAAATCCTAATTCTAACCACTTTTTCGAGAAAAAATTATTCTTGTTGATTTCAAGTAGAGAAACTTCCAACGACTTACAAATCACCCTATTTCAAACATCTCTTATTTCCCATTCTTCTGCAGTTTTCACAATGATTTAAAAACTTTGTACATACATGTATTTATTTTTAGTGCTCATTTATTTCTGCGATTAACTGATTTTCAGAAGAGTTTTTTGGTTTATGGTTTGCTCATCATCGTATCTTATTTTGCTCAACTTAATGAACGACCGAAAAGACATTTTATTTTTCCAATTAAGTTTTCTTGACATAAATTATCATTCAGACGAATCGTGCCATGAATTTGTCATTTACAAATTCTCTGGTTTGAGAATTTTTCAGCCTACGAACCTTGTTATAAAAATCAGACTTTTAAGTATCCACAACATCAATGAATCGTTCAATTCTTCCAAAAAATGAACGGCTCTCAGCGTCGAAAATAAAATAATAAATGAAATTGAACTGCTGACACGATAATAAAACCTGATAGACAAAATTTGTGTACAACATTTCACATAAAAGTTTCTCCACATGACGAACATAACCGAAAATTATAATTATTATTAATCGGTTAGCGGAGATCAATTTGAGTTTTTGTGGATTTTTCTCTTAAAATATAAACTGACAACTTCATGAATTCCGAAAGACCGATTGACTCGAATCGCGTTTGTTCGCTCTTCATGACCACCCAACCGCTGGGGGTGGGGGGTGAGAAGATCACTGTCACGGCGATCTTGTTGTTTTTCTTTCCGGCTGCATCTGTCGCTTCGCTACAAGAATACGATTTACGGGTTTCAATTGAGAAGTTGACATACCTTTTGACGATTTATTCGCGATCTTGAAATGACGCAGCGGAAGTTTTATCGAGAGCGAAAAACTGCCGGCAACACGACAGGTTAAAACAAACATAAAATAGAAACGTAATAAACTGTGAGATTCTTATTTTGACCGATTGAGATGAAAAGTTAGTTCAGTGACTGATTTGATTAGCGTTGTGTGAAGGTAAATTTATCCGATGTAGACATTTTATATGAAAAAAAACGCTTCATAACGGTTGTATAACAAATTCTAGATTTCTACAATATCTTATTTCGTAGTTATTTGAAATGGCTATTCTATAACATGTTCAAAATTAAAATAATGTTTAATCAAGCGAAACATCCGAATCATGCGTTACACTACCAGTCTCCTTCCGGATTTTCTATGCGCAATATTTCCTGTCGTATGATTTCAATGATGAATTAATCCGTTACGTTCATCGTATATGATGACAAGTTTTTACGTGCGTTTATTGATTATGTACCTGTGTAACATTTCAATTGTATAGCTTCATCATCAACGGACCCTAATTTCAATTGGGACACCGTAACACTGAACATAATTTTAATCATACCTTAAAATGCGAATTATTGATGAAAAAATCCCATCTGGTCCGTTTACGATCAAGTTATACAACTGAGTTAACTGACTTTCTCATTCCCTTAATTGCAACATATGAAATCATTTGCCTAAATGTTTGGGAACATGAACCGATGTATTTCGTCTACTTATAGATACCATCAGTTGACATTCAAAAGTTTCACGGTGTTAAAATCAAAACCACGTCACATTCGAGTCAATTGGATCAACAAATACCTTAATTACTCACAATATTGTACCATGAAGCGCAGATTCTGTGTGCTTTTCAGTGTGCTTTTCTACACTGTGCACTCAGCAGGTATGTAGCAAATTTCATTAATCAAATATTCATAAATGATAAACATTAGCTGAGTCTTGTTGAATGAATGTTTGACAGTATAAAATCGTCATTTGTAGATCTGCGGTCACGAGGGATCGGAACTATTTCGCTACACACTAGCGTTCATTTGCTGACGCCGGAGCCCGTTGGTTCATTTATAGTTTTATAAAGAAAAATAATATAGCTTTCATAGTAAAGATGCACACATTCAATATTTCCCAACTTGCATCTATTACAGCCGGCAGCGACTGAATTCCCTTACCATGACTACAGTCAACCAGAGGTCGATCAATATTACTACAATTGGAAACTAACAGGTTGATAAACTTTTATTTCTTGGCGTTGTATTGAAAAAAATTGGTTACATTGTAGTAGGACCTGCAATCTATTCATTCAGTTGAATATCATTCTATTGTTGTCGTTTTCAAAGCCATCAACCATTCCAATTTCAGATTCTGCAGCCAATCAGCAAGTCATCTCAACAAGGGCACAAACTACTAAATCAGTACCTGAACTTCAGCAGCAGCCACAAAATGTATGGACTCTGCCTACCCGACCACCGACAGAACCCACTGTCACCACTTCTGATTATATCGTAGAAGTGACCGACAGATCCAATGTTAACTCGGTTCCCGATTCTGTCCCTGACGCAGAAGCCGCGGAAGTTAAAAACTCGGATGACTTGAAATCTTCAAAAGCATCATCACATGATCTGATCAGTTTTGCTTTGGATCAAGACCAGGTGTGCATGACGGCCACCGGGTTCATCATGTTCATGGTATTGGCCGCTGGACTGACACTCGTCGCTGTCATCATTGTCGTCAAGTTGTGGCTCAGGTGAAAGCATTCTGATTCTTAGCTATTTTTACGAGTTTATGTAAATGACTAAAACAAAAGATTTTTTCTTTGCCAGTGAGTATTGCGAAATACCACAATCCTGCTGATTTTTACAGTCAGCTGTTGCTTCGTTTTCAGTTATGTATTTATGATATATTTATTTTGTCATTGTTTTGTCTGATGTAAATAAAAAACTATAAAACAGTGGAACTCATTTTGTCTATTTTGTTTATCACATTGCATATCAATTAATTTCATCACTTACGACTTATATTTATGTCCGTACATTATTTCATGCATAGAAAGAGATTTATATCTGAGAATCGGTAATAAAAATGACTTTATTTTGTAATCTCATGCTATAATTTTGATGTGAAGATTGAGATTTTATCACAGCTAGTATATTCATTCACGCATGATCATACATCGTAACAAGTTGGCTTTTCACTCAATTCCGGCCAAACACGACTTTATTTGTCGGTCACTCATATACATACAAACAACAAACATAACCCCATGACAAAGTGGCCCAGCAGAGCCTCTATTCATTTCACTGGGTCTTTGTCGCTCTTCTCAAGACCACGTTGACAGCTTATGAATTATGATACAAACTGTTGTGCTCTGGTAGTCATACCAAGGAGGTCCAAAGATAGATTGTAGTGGCGCTTTGGAAAACATATTCAGAGTTATAAAGTAAAAAAAACCTACCCAGATGGCAAAACAATGATTTTGCTTTTTGAAAAAATTTCACGAACTACATACTTGACTGTGAACTTATGCTACTTTTGTTCCTCAATTGGGTGTCAGTAGTTGAAAGGGTTCTCAGAAGACTATTCGGTATGGGATGTCCGAGACAGACTTGGTCGCAACATCGACCCTCAGTGGATAGGGAAGTGCGCTCGGTTCGGTTGTTGAAGAAAATTGTATCTGACTGTTGTTATTTGGACCTACATATACGTACATACATCCATTTGTTAACCTCATGTGTACTAATATAAAGAACAAACCGGGCAATTCGGAATACATTATTTTAACTTAAATGTATGAAGAATATGATTGTTTTTTATCAGTTAGAATTTTTACGTCTTTATTTATACCTTGTGATCTGAAACAAGTTTTTTTTATATTTAATCATCTCTCCATACGATTCTTATGTACCATTTCTCAAATGTGCAAGTCGAAATGCACCTCAACAACCGTTTCATGCATTGCAAACCACAGTAATAAATCGTTAATGAACTACATTACGTGTGTCGAAATTACATTAGGGCAATGTTGTAGGCTAGTGAAATCAGATTGTGTCGGACAACTCCCTCTGTACGTTATGTAAGATGTCAGTCAGCCCTTGCTTAACAAACAGGTGAGATCAATGGTTTATAAATTCTTCCGATATTATGTTGATACCGGTTTGTTCGGTTTGACACGTAATTGATAAAGAATGTGTGATGAATGAACTCTGAACTCTGAAGATAAGTAGGTGAAACCGGTACCATACTGTACCATAATGACCACGTTTTATTTTAATCGTACATGTGAGTTCAAAACGAAGCACAAAGTATTAAGACCATCCTTATCAGAGGCATGGAACTATTTTTTAAAACTAAAACAAAAATCAAACTCGTGCCAGATATTTCAAACTTTTTTTTTTTGCACAAAAGTAAATCCAGTGTCCATGAAAAAAACATCTCACAGATGTATCGTTGTTTGTATCGACATCCGTTTAGACACAGTTTCACCGCGACCACTGTTTCCGCTAATAACATTTACGCGCTCACATCATCCAAGAATTATTCGGCCTGCATCGTTTGCCTGAATGGATTTGTGTGTCCGGCTGTAAATTAGAGGTGTTGGCCGCCATATACTCTGATTGGATGGATGCACAAATGTATAGATATATATATAGTGGTTGGCTGACTTGAGTCAGATGTTGCACCTGTCCAGCTGTGTACAGACTGGGCAGAGTTTCTCGTTACTCCAAAATATTTACCGTAAAACTTTTGGCGAGCATTCAAAGTAAATCAAAATTATCCTTTGTTCACAATTCATTGGGACGACATTCAATAATAAACAAGCCCAACTTATAAATAGTATTGTAAGAGGATATCAGAAATAAAATTCGTTACAAGAAACGTTGAATAAGCTATAGCTGATTTCGGCAGTGGCTCATGATTTTGATAGCGATCGCATAAACCAACTCACCACTAAGTTTTGTACTAGTTTTTTTCTCGATTGTTTTCATCCATCATGGTATAAAAACACGAACATAAAAAAACATATGTGCATGAACACAATTTTATATGTTATAGGCTGGACAATTGGTTATTAGAAAATCTGTAACTGTTAAGAAAGTACCTAAGCACGTTTTTAATTTCAGATTCACATTTTGTCTTATTTTGGATTTAGGCCATGAAACCCAACTTCAAGGAATTGTAAGGAATAAAAGGACGTTTGGTAACAAATTATACAGCATTTGAACGTGATTTGAATTTTTGGTCTGAATTAGTTTTCATTATGATTTAAAGTTCATATTAAATTAAGAAAAATGAATGAAAATTATAAAAAAAAAATTTTCGCTGGGAAATTCAAATTCAAGATAGCGGCTTGAATCCAAAATAAGACAAAATGTGAATCTGAAATATAAAAAAAACGTGCTTAGGTACTTTCTTAACAGTTACCGATTTTCTAATAATCAATTGTCCAGCCTATACATGTACAGTGTGGCGCAAAACTCATGTTGCTATATTTAGGATCCATTCATCAATGTAAATTATTTTATAAGTCAATGTAAAACTTGATATCCGACGTAGTAACACTTGACAGTTTAATCGGTTGAGCATAATTAAATTGAGAGCTAAAAAATAACTTAACTTGAATGTATTTTTGTTTTCAGTACGGATTGGTGGCTAATATATGAGAAGCGTCATTCACTATATTTAATCAAGTTGATCAAGCTGTAACTGTGAACATGAATCTCAGCCTTAATCATTATTACTAAAATCAATCTTGTGTGGCAAATTTGTTCCAGTGATATGATGAATGATTTTTTTTTTGTCAAACAAACAAGATTTTGAAGTACGTACAGAACAAATTTCTATAGCCATATCTAAAATATCTAGGTAGTTCTGTGTTTTTCTTCGAACTGATATATTTAATTTTTACTGACCAGCAGTACGTACATATCCTACATATTGTATATGTACTGTATATATGTAGTAAGTATAGTCTAATTCTCATTTTTCATTGAAATGGGTTGACATTTCTGGGTCATCTTTGTTACTGTACACACTGTATTTATAGAATGATCTTGTTAGACATTACTGATCTTTCATCCAAGAAATTACATTGGAGATGATCTTATCAGAAGAGTTTGTCGGTCACTTTCGTATTCTACTATGACATGATAACGCTTCGCTGCATGCCGTGAGTACCCCTGACCATACAACGTTCTTTGTCTAGAATGGGAGTTCTTCGTTATCATGACTTACATGTCTAAGTGATTGATACACATTACATTGTATGTATGTATTTCAGAATCTTATTGATACGTTTTTAACATGACACGAAAAACACACGAGCATATCATTGGATGTGACATCAGATGGCTCTACTAGAGCTACTTCATGTAGCATCCGTCAGAACTCCGATCTCATCCCATGTTGCATTCTAACAAACCAAAACAAACAACTGGATGTAGAATATCATCAGGAACGTTTTAAATATACGTTTCTTTTGTCATTAATAAACTTCTGATAATAATTGCGCAGCTTTCGGAAATGCTCTGAAATATTTTTCGAATTAATTCACAACACTCCAAGCAAAACTAAAAAATCATCTCCGTTCTCATCCGTCCATCACACAACAATGACACACCTAACTCGCGTAGCATTCCATCTTGCCAAATAAGTTTTGCTGTTGGATTCCCGTTCTCCATCGGAGACAGCCCAAATAGTGAGACTTCCGATATATTATAGGGGAAGAATATTTGTTGCTAAATTTTTGTTCTGACGCGGATAGATGATGTAACGAATGGTGCAATAAAGCCAGTTTTGATTGTGGATGAAAAGCATCCTAAATAAAATGTAATGACAATTAAATAGATTTTCGCGTAAAGTTTGAGGATTTTAACGTAGAAAGCGGATGATACCCGTTAGGTTGGACGTTCAGAATTAAATGTTGTCTGCTGTCGTCCCGAATGTTTCGAAGAAGCAAGATCGACGAATTACCCTTGTTCTGACTCGACTTTGAGCATCACTAATGTTCGCCATATGTCAATGTAAAGACTGCAATAAGCTTGGGTGGAGTGGCTAACTCAAAAAGATACTTCGACCTGTTACAATGACATGTAGGTTCATTGTTAAGCGTGCTAACAGTATCCGAAACAGCAAAACGCAAATTCTCGCTCACTTATACTTGTTCCTTCAGATGTAGTCTTGGTTAAAAGTTCTTCGTTGGCAAATATTTTATTGACGCTTAACGGAGTTTAATGTTCTATTGATACTGTATATCTTTTTTATTTTATTAATATATTTTTTAACCGGCTGATCTTAAATCAAAACTCATTTTATTGCACTAAATCATTCACCTAAGGATGTCGTTTACCACCAATTGATGAGGTCGCGCCACTGACTCGCTCTATTCGTGCTACATAATATGTTATCGTTCTGACTATTTGGAACTCAGAAACTTTAGACAATCTGGCCAGTGTTTTTGTTTGGCTCGGTGTCGGCAGACCTTTGAGTTTGTCACTCAGACTTACATGAAACCTAACTAGAGACACATTCGGTATCCCTAGAATTAGAACTGCTCACGAATTTATACTTTGATGCAGAAAGTTCTGATTAGTTGAATTATGAATGTGCTTCCACTTTTTACGAATGTGCTTTTATCTGGCACAAAAGTTGTTGAATCCAAAAGTTGAAAGTTTTTGTTTTATTTCTGTTATCTGTATCACAAACTTGATGTAGGTCATTTAATTCCTGACTTAGGTAATGAGAACTTTATTATTTTTTGATGATTTTCCGATTTTTCAGTTTTATGATAAGATATTAAGCAGATATTATTTAGAAATTTCATTTACACCAATCTTATAGCAATTAAGCTATTGATAAAAGCAAGTTTTGTTCCAAAATATCTATGAGAATCTGACGTATGTATGTATCCTATTTTCAAAGCGTTAAGCAATTATGGAAATTTTCTAGAAGGTCAAATAGATAGCTGCCATTAGGTTACAGCCAAACGAATAGATAAACTGGTGGTTCAGATTTGCTAGTTCGCGATACGCAGTCAAAATTCTTCTGTGATTTGTGCAATTGCGTATAGATATACATGTTTTCATCTTAAACGTTATGAAGCGATTTCTTTTCAAAACATGTCTCGCTCTGGACGTACATACGTATGTAATACCCGAATATCGGTATTTTCTTAATTTTGTATTTTGTTGAATTTCCATACTAATCTACTTACGTGTTCATAAGTCCCATGCCACGCATTTCAGATTATTAGCTTTACTGGCATTAAGTTGATAGTGAATGAGCGCCGCCAAAGAAACTGCTATAATTTATGTGAGCACGTTTCAGCATTGTCGTCACCCCAACGTTCGACCCACTTAATCAACAATCTGTCGACATACTTCCTTGCGGGTGAAATTTACACTGAAGAATATCTATACCTTCTGCTTCATAATTCTTGGAGTTCCCATTGTTCAGTAACACATCCACATGTACATGAAAATCCCCAATTCTTTTTCTTATTTCCTACCTCTGTTGACCTCCCCCGTCCCCCACTTTTTTCCCGGCACTAAGCCCCCTTTTTGCTCATCCCTCAGTTTTGGCTAAACTTTTACACCTAATAAGTTGTTATTGACTCGGTTTTGCGAGATCATGTTTCAAGTAGTCAATTCTGTTTTAGATGGTTTGTAAGTTTAACCATTCTAAAAACGAAATATTTAATAATATGTGCCAGTTTACAGATTCGATCAATTCTATACCGCTAATTTACCTAACACGCAAAAAAACTTACTTGAAACTTCCAAAGTCAATATCTCCAATTATGGTCCACAAATTGCTCACAGTGCCAAGTACGTATGTTTCAATAGACGCATCGACTTGATGTAATTATAGTATGGCCCTGCTGGCTAATAACCTCTAAAGCCGACTTAGTTTTCCTTATGCAATGTACTTGTTGTATGACACTGTTGACCCTTCTTTCTTGGTTTCCAGACCACCATAATTGGCATGTTCTTTGAGACGAGTGTTACTGCATATATCGTTACACAAGTCCATGGAAGTATAACTGTTTTCCTGGAAAGCATTTATGCGTGAAAGCTATATTTTTCATCCCTCTAATCTGCTTCATAAACTGCCTCCAACAATGAATACTTGACTGGAAAAGTACAATCAGCGCATGTGTTTTTTGCTGTTCAATAAAGATACCTGCACAAAATGTGCCAACATCAGTGCAGTATTTTGTGTAACTCGACACGACGTGCGGGATTTTGCCTACATTGTCTACATACATACCTGCCACTGCCTCCGTCTGTGAATTAGCATCATAAATGTTTAGTAGTGGATAACCTCATTATTTAAAACCTAATAATTTGAATTGAATTCCACCTTTTTATATTTTTTGATAAGGGCCAGGGATAATTCAATCCTCCAGTAATAACATTACAGCTTGGAGGCTTCACAAACAATGGCCGTTATATCTCGTGACCAAATTTATCGGCAATATCCACTGCAATATATAAAAGTTTCATACAGATTACGTAGAGGAGAAGTTCTCTTTTTCGTCAAAAAAATTTCCTTTTCAAATATTCGGTTTGAGAGTGGTATCCCATAGTTGTGAGATGTTCAGATCCGCTGTTTGTGCCACTTATTTAGCTTACATGCATGACATACTTTTAGCAATCGATGCTGATTGGCATTAAAACACATGTTTCGAAACTACTATCAAATTATCATCATAATTGCCAGCTGTCATACACATCGTACTACTCCACAACTGCAGTTTTATCGATCGGAATGAAGACTATAAATACCGTTGTAAGTTGATTCTCATAGGTAATTTGATAGCTAGATATCAGATATGTACTGTATGTTTAAGATTTATTCGGCTAAGCTTATTCAGCTCAAAACAATATGAATTTATAATTTAACGCAATGGTTAATGTAATTGTGGCCGTTGTTGTTGAAGCAATTTCCTGCTGTTATGAGCGAGTATAGGTTGTGGTATCTGCTATTGCATGAACGCTGAGCCAGTCCATCTGGATGACCGAACGAACCGATGACGCACAACGACATGCGTTACATTAACAGACCATCTCTGGGATGATGAATGAAGTTAATTCATTGCTGTTAAACATTGTTATTGAATAATTCAAAACAGTTGTGTTCTACTTTCAATAGAAATGTTTCTTACGAAAATGGGCTTGTGCATCACAGGGTATTGTTTGCTTCATATGAAAATTATTTTCGAAATTAATTGTTTTTGAAATATTGTGTCCGGCTGGATAGTAACTCTGGAAGTCTAATGAGATACCTTTTATATATGAGCCTCCGTCACTAAGAACCGACAAAAATGATATTTTTTGGTACAAACTTTTTTTTCGCCGAATGAATCGTAAATCAGTTCCTAGACAGTAAATTATGTTTAACAAACAAATCCGTCGTCCAAATTTACCTAAAAACATTATTTTTGTATGAAAATCGGTTTTTAGTGACACTCCTTGACTTTGCCTGTGAGTAAGGATTTTATTTTCAGTTTAACACGAATATCATGCGATAGTCAAGTCGCATAACAAAACTTTTTCATATCCATGTGAATAAGTTCTTTGAGAACTTATATTCAAAATTTCAGATCGATTCATACATTATTCGATGAGATATGCTTTATTTCGTGAGGTATACTGCCATGCATATTTTGGACTTTTTCAAAGAAAATAAAAGTTAAAGCCGAATAAAAAAAATAGGCCCGGTCTTTCGGCTTTTTCATTGCTTGAGATAGTTAGCGCAAGATGTCCTCTACAAACTTATTATAATCTTAATGAGCGATCGGGGCTTTACTTAAATTAAGAATCGAATGAAAAAATCTACTTTCGCTGAAAAAATTGCGTGCAACCGAAAATGGGCGATTTGGAGAAAACGTCGAATGAAGACGATTTGGCTGAAATTCAATAACCCGTTCATCATTATTTATAGTCTAACACCCACCCAATTACTTATTTTCAGCCAAATCGTCTTTATTCGACGTTTTCCCCAAATCGCCCATTTTCGGTTGCACGCAATTTTTTCAGCGAAAGTATATTTTTTCATTCGATTCTCAATTTAAGTAAAGTCCCGATCGCTCATTAAGATTATAATGAGTTTGTAGAGGACATCTTGCGCTAACTATCTCAAGCAATGAAAAAGCCGAAAGACCAGGCCTATTTTTTTTTATTCGGCTTTAACTTTTATTTTCTTTGAAAAAGTCCAAAATATGCATGACAGTATACCTCACGAAATAAAGCATATCTCATCGAATAACGTATGAATCGATCTGAAATTTTGAATTTAAGTTCTCAAAGAACTTATTCACATGGATATGAAAAAGTTTTGTTATGCGACTCGTCTATCGCATGATATTCGTGTTAAACTAACAATAAATTCCTGACTCACAGGCAATGTCAAGACGCGTCACTAAAAACGATTTTCATATAAAAATGATGTTTTTAGGTAAATTTGGACAACGGATTTGTTTGTTGAACATAATTTACTGTCTAGAAACTGATTTTCGATTAATTCGGTGAAAAAAAAGTTTGTACCAAATAATATCATTTTTGTCGGTTCTTAGTGACGGAGGCTCATGTATGCCACAATATGTACATACATACTGTATATACTCTAGTTGATGATTTATGTTAAAACAAAGATGTGTAGTCTTGCAGAAATTCTTATCCACCTCAGTTTTTGCTTAAATTATCTCCAAATTTATTTTAGCTATATATAGCCCATTTATTTGGTTTTGTTTACTTTTGGTTAATGTTCATGCCAATCATTTGTAGTCTGAATCCGTAGCCACATATAGCCTCCGTAATTCATTATGAGAAAAACCAAATCCGGATTACGACCGAAGGATTTCCAGTGAATAAGATTTTTACCACGCATTAATTTTATTATTTTCATTCCCTGCCTATTGAATACTTTCTTAATTTTTTTTAATGTTTCGATTGAAATGTTTAATTTCATGTTTATAAAAATTCAATTCGGTTCTACTATTCTTGTAAAAATTATAAAATTGAAGTATGTAATAAATTTAGCACGTTTGACGTCAAAAAGTATCAAATTCGAATTTTGTCCCGAATCTGAGAAAAAAAATTTTTGTCGTAAGACAATTTCCCGGCATGAAGTGACATAGGCATGTACACATCTTGACTGGGAAAAATCTTATTCATTTGTTATAATGAAATACGGGTGCTATAAACTTGGAACGTCGGTGATAATTTTAAAATAAACTCAAGAGATAAATTGGTGTCGTTGTTTCCTGTGATCAAGAACACATTTGATGCACCAAAAAAATTAGCCAAAGATGGAGAAAAATTCTTCAACAGAGAATAAATAATAACAATCATTTAGAATAAATGAACTGTAAACATAACCGCCTGTTTTCTAGAATTGGTATGTGAGTTCGGTTGTATTTCTTTCACGGATCCATTCAGTCTACTTAATCCGAACCCCTGTGTTGTTTCATGATATGTGAAAAGCAAGCACTTAGTCACGTTAGTTTATTGGATTGTTTGGCACTCTAGTTGAGTCGGTATGTATGGTATGGTATGCCGACTCAAACCGACAAGCGAAGCCAGAAGTATTTGCAATTGGATTAAGTGATCGTCCGGTTGGGTTGCCGACGAATGTATCTATCTCAAACAGTATTTGTTACTATTCATTCAAGGTGGGCTATACTGTCTTAGAGGGTTTATACCATTTTTTAATATTGTGTTGTATATTTAGAAACGTAATGTAGTTGTTTGGAAATATAATGTCTGTTAAATATACGTAGTTGCTTTAGTATCCATTAAACTAAACATTAACTGTAGGAAAAAAATCAAAATGATCCGTAAGAGCCATTTACATATGATGTTATTCATTGTTTCCGCAAGTAAACTATCCATTGCAACTTCAATTATGTAATGTAGTCTAATAATATTGCCTTGAACCATCTTATTTACCATTCCACTTTCGTTTCTCTCTTCCGTGTCAGTTAAGTCGGACTCAAAGTGACAGACACTTCTTTTCGTAGTCGCACTTGAAACGTGAGCGAATCGGCGGCAATTTGAAGTGACATTCAGTTGTACAGTCATGAGTCAGTTGCATGAATAACCATAGCGGATGATGAGGATAAGATAGTATTTACTTAGAGTAATTTCAATTTATTAACGCTATTCCCAATGTGTACGTGAAAATATTTTAAACTGAAGGTTTTTTCTTACACGTTTCATTGAAATAAACTCCGCATTACTAACAAAAGATCTTGTTGTACAAGCTCTGAACATATCATATGTGGCACATTGTGTTGGGTGCATTGATGTCAATAAAATTTGTTTATGCATGTAGATTGAGTAAATTTGTATGGTCAGATTCTAATTTTGGGCTTGTTTAATTTCTGATATTGTTATCAGCAACCATGGATCAAATTGAAAATAAGAATAATATGTACTTTGAGTTTATATTATTGTTTGTTGCAATATTGATAACAGACACACTCTCATAAACTTTCGACTGATCTGCGGGTATCATTTTGAAAGCATATATAGCAGTATTCATTGTCATATTGTATAAAAAGGAAGAAATATTTTTTATCAGTTGACAGGAATTATAATACACAGGATGCTATACACTTTCACCTTGATATTGTGTAAAATATGTCTGTATTTAGCGTTATTTAATCAGGCATCTATTTAAGTGCATAATTATTCACCATATCGCAAAACAAGTTGCCAGTACATCTTCAGCTTCATGAATTGTAAATTGATTTGACGAAAGCTGAAAGTGTTCATTAAAATGGTGTAATTGCAGACACGGCATCGCGAAATGTGATCATGTGCAGTGTTGTATCCGTACCCAACGCGCACCAGCTCGGCATACTCGTTGTTTACATCGTGATCACCGTATTCACACCGATTGCCATGAGTTGGTTCTTTTCAGTATCAATTTTTTTTACTAATTTGTAACTGACACAATTATTTTCTTGAAAAATAATACTCATGGAATAGCGTTTTTTTTCAATTTGCGGTTGGGCGTTTTCAGAGGGCTTAGTGTTATCTAAATTGTGTTAAAATAAGAATTTTTTCAGGCATCGAGTGCTTTGAGGGTGCGTGCACGGAACGGATTAAATCATGCGGTACCTGCCTTGGCTCAGGTTTGTCAATCTACATATAAATATGTATGTGAAACAACTTAAAAGTCATTCCAACACCCCCCCCCCCCCCTTCCCCACTGTTCATCTTCAGTTCATCAGCAGTAAGTGCTTCCAGCCATATTACAAGAATTTCAGCATGTCTTTTCTTCTTGGCATTAGCATAAACCAAAATAATTTTTTATTGTTTCGCCATACCTGATTGACTCTGTTACTGTAATCTTCAGCGTGCATGCGTCAAACCCGTTTCGACAACAGCACAGTGCTACATTGTCTGCCGAAAGAGATCTTCCTACGGCCAGGCTGTCGACGTGAGCGTTTAATCCGAACTCACTTCACGGACGTCGGCTATTCGAATCAACAGACGGATCATTACCAGTCACCAGATAATCCTGCTTCGTCGTACATGAAAGACGTGTCAGCCGGTCACACCCAATACCAGGCCACCAAGATCCAGGCCGGATACAATACCATCTGCATTTGCTATACTAACTACTGTAATGCAGCAATACGATTTCATGGTATTGGACGATATTGGACACTAACGATGGTGATCATGCTGCTGATAACTGTGATAATGAGACAAGACTTCTGGTAAACAATATGCCGAAGTTTTGTGGTTTTGCCGAGTTTAATGGACAACGGAACTGAAAAATATTTACAAAATTTTCTCAACATGGAATTTTTTTGAGAATTTTTTCAATATTGTGGAATGCTGCAGCTGCCAACATCTTAAAAACACGGGATTCGTAGGACACCATTAGAATCGGTTTGTACTTAATAGAATAACATTTGAATTGCCGTCAAAAAGTTCGTCAAAAGTCTTCATTGTGTCTCTCGGTGTTCATGATATGTTGAGTTGATGAAGCCGATTCTTCAAGTAGTAAGTTATAATAGTAAAATCTGGTCACAAAAACAGTGTGTTAATTTTTTGTAAATAGAAATATTCAAACATAAAATTTTTTATCCGATAAGCAGTTTTGAGCTCGATATGATATAAATTCCTTATACAAACCTGCATTAATTGTGAATATGACGCGCCTCACCTTGTGTTCTATTTCCCGTCACTTATTGCTCAATCACAAATGTTTTATTGAAATGAATGCTGAATAAAATCGCCATTAGTGAAAGTATCGTATAATACTGTGTAACTGATCTTACAATCATGCAATTTCAAGTTTCAGCAAAAAGTAAGGTCAGCACCCATCTCCACAAGTATGATTACTTTTTTATATAAACAAGCAATTCATTTCACGTGTACAAGCATGAGGTTACGAAGGTATGAGGTAAACTCTTTGACTGATATAACAATCATACATGGAGGAGTTTTTCGACCGATACATATTGGTAGCAGTTTCAATTACAGATGTAACCGATTTCCTCATTTCTCCGTACACGCTGAAGGTGATCAATAATACATTCCTACTATTGTTGCTAATCAATCAGTGAATCGTTTCTGCTAAACAAACTGAACGTTTGATATAAAAAAGTTGGGATTTTTCAACTGGAATTCTTATTTACAAGGGACGTTTTCTATTGTCACTGACTTTCAGCCCCTGATAATAATTTTTTGTTAGCTGGTTATCGTGGTACCTTAACTCAACCGCTACTTACGTAACTAAAAGCTGTCACATTCCAATATTGTTGACTCAATCTTTAACAGGCCGGGCTTATGATTCAGAAGCAAACGTCCAATTATCAGAAAAAAACGGTGCACCCACTTACAACTTTTCTTCTGTATAAACATTGCCTAATTTATCGTTCCATTAACATTTACATAAACCGGGTTGGCGTTCAGAGGAGATATATATAAGAGATGCGAGCAGGAGTAAGATCATTCCACATATTTCCATCGGATAAAAGTAAGAAACATGCGACTACTTATACTGGTAGTGGCTGTTTTCTTCTTTGTGGGCATTGTGAACGCCTCCTACAACATCGACAACAGCAACAATAACAACAACAACAACAACAATAACAACTACAATTTTGTGACATGGCGTGACTACAGCCAACAGCTGAGCAACTTGCTGATTTCAACCACCAGCCAGAACCAATACTGCTGGGAACAAAAGTTGCGCTGCAATTACATGCTCAAGGTGAGTTAGCAGTATACTGTACGTACACAGTCTGTGTAGTTGGTTATGTCTTGTGAACCTTTTCCCCTACTTATCCTCAACCGATTTTTCGCTTCTAATCCATTCGAGACTATCAATTTCATGAGGATATGAATTACGGGCTGATGCACCTTTTCTTCAGTCAGAAAAGTATAGAGAAAAACAACGTTGCTGATTTTGGAACATCGCGTTTACATATAGATTCAATAGAGTTGTGCTAAAGAAACACCTTCAAGAGTCAAAACGTTATCACAGCCAGTATAAAAATCACTAAAGTACGTTGACTGCAGGTTGCGGGATGCTCTACATGGTCCTTCAGCTGTCGTGCCATCGGAAACATCTACTGTACAGGACAACTCTGTAGTTCGACCAATCAAAACCAGGCATATCATGGTATAGTGCCCAGTTTACCAAATTACAGTAGCAGTAGTTACGGTAGCAGTAATTCATGGTCAACTGAAGACAACACGGCCGTCGGTTTTTATAATAAGGGATACGGCCAGCAAAACACGTATGATGGTAACAACTATGGCACTAGTGTGGGATGGTATGGTATCAGTGATAACAACAACAACGTTGCTGGCTACACCACCAACAACTATGGGTACGACAACAACGATGGCTATAACAGTAACACTTATGGTTACAATAACAACTACAATGATGGATACAACAGCAACACATATGGTGGCTACACCAACACCCACAACCCTGGGTGGGGCATCAGTAACAACAACGGCTACGGGAGTAGCTATTATGATGGTTTCGGTGGTTATGACAACAACAACAACAACAAGAAAAACAACTACAACTACAACACATACACCGACAACTATGATAACAGTTATAAATACGGTTATGGTTATAACAGCAACAAAAACAATAACAACTATAACCAAGTGACGGGTGGTAGCAGCGGAGGGTACGTGGCTCACGCCAGAGTTGCCCGAGCCATCTATTATGGTAATGATTATCAGGAAGATGGAAATGGGGGCGGTGTTATCTACAGTGGTCTGAGTAGCAACGTCAACGATGAAAGCAACTACTTCAACCTTAACAACAACGATGGATACAACAACGATGAATACAACAATAACAACAATAACATTGGCTATGGGAGCGGGATCACTTGGCGCGACTATTCGAATCAGATGAACAGCCGACCGAATAACGGTCAAAGTAAACAGCAATACTGTCAGGCAAATCGAGTGGAATGCAGTCGCATGCTCCAGGCTAGTTTATGCTAATGTTAAACCACATGCACTACTATACTGCTCATGTTTCATTATGCAATACGTTGTAAAACTTTCAAACATTAAAGAAGGAGAAAAATCGTACCGGGGAAAACAACAGCTATCACCATAAAAGTATGCATCAGCTCTCACCCAAAAACAGGCATAAAAGTATTATATTTACGGGTTAATTTACTGAGGATGGAAGCACTTCAGAACTAAAATGTTTACTTCATTTTTAGTCCTTTTCAGAATTTGAAATCTTGTAAGCAACAGACACTGAAGAAAAAATCAAACGCATTTTACGGAAACCCGATTCAGATTTTTTTGCATAATTAATTAGTATTATAATTTTTGAGCAGTATATTTTTGTGTATATATATATGATAATAGATTTATTCACCTTGTAACATCATCTACATTTTTCTTATTAATAAATGCTAAAATATAAACTTTTTTTGTGTTGCAGAGTGAAGGTTGTCGCGAACAAGCCAGTTTTACATGTACCGATTTCGGTGACGTATTTTGCCAGGGAAAAGAATGCCGTCCGACTACGCAGGATCGAGCCATGCACTATGACGGCCTTGGTAGCAATTGGCAAGGTGGTACACGCGAAAACTGGCAGAAAGTTGTGCACAACCCAGCGTGCAACAATTCTAATCACCAAACAGGATATAACAATCAAGGCTATGGCTTAAAACCGGCTTACGGCTATGGCTACAACAACCAGGGAAACCAAGGTCGCATCAACTACGGTTGGCAGGGAAACAACAACCGAGAAGGTATCAACAATGGTGATGCTCAAGTATCCTGGCGTGACTACTCTGACCAACTAAACCGTCTGCGATACAATTGTGCCACGACCAGATTTCACTGTCAGAACATGTTGAAGGTTAGGTTGAGCTTTTCACTGATCCATCGCAGTTATACATAAGTATTTATTGATCTATCAAAAACAAAAAAAGTATTTTCAGTCGCAAAGCTGCCACTCGATAACGAACCAGTGCCAGAAACCAGGAGTTGTGTTCTGTCAGGGTAGACAGTGTCAGCCGATCGCTCAGTCATTGGCCATACGATACGACGGTCACATTGGGAGCCAAGCACAGTCAAACTGGGGCCCAAACCAGTGGTTTTCTGGTCGCAACAACAACAACGACAACAATAACAACAACAACAACAACTACTACAACTACGACAATCCAACAGGTACCACTTGGCCTAGTGGTAGTGACGTGAACCAAGACAACTACCGGTCATCTGCAAGCAGCTCGCCATACAAGGCTGAGGCTGTCTAGGTTTGTTCATTCACTGGTCGTTTGATTGATTCACTAACGAGGAGTTCACTCATCTCTTCGATGTTCATCAACTGTTTTATTTACAGATATCGGTTGCGCGTTGACTATGGCTTCGCGTACATGTTTCATAATTGTTGTTCTTGTATTCATATCCTATTTTCTTTGTTATTGTATTAACTTTTCTAGTGCATCCAAATAAATAGTTCTAATTTGTTATTTCAAAAACTTTATTGATTTCATCAAACTTTATCCACACTTTGACATCACATCACAATAACTTTGAAGCGAAAAAAATTCGAGTACACTGTTTACATATTATTTTCTTTGCGGTTTATTGCTTGTCTTACGTATAAATTCTAAAATGAAGCATTCGATGTACTAGGAAATTCGGTTAACCGTTGGACCCAACCCTGTGAGACTGATGCAACCGACCGCGAGTCTGTGCAGCAATGCAATTAGTCCCAATGCAATACATCATGACGAGAAACACACAAATACTGCACATGTATCTATCACTGTCGTATTATATGTACGTTTCGTGCAACCACAACATGGTATGGAAAGAATTAAGTCAGTTCACGAGTAAGGAAAACTTGAAGTGAATAGTCAAACTGATGATATGTCCATAACAATTTTGCAGTTTGCAACATCTCATCGTCTAAATCTATCTTGTTTTATTTGCTGCTCCGCTGCTGCTGTAAGCTAATCTGAACCAACACCGAACCCATTTCTATGCCCTGCATGTCTGACTGCTATTAACTGAAAGCTCATGAGATTTCATGTACAACACGAATGGTTAATAGCATACGAAATTGAAAATATAATCTCATGAAGTGTTACACAGACATAGAATGGGTAGCCGTGAATTATCAAACATTCTCACAACGTAAAACTGGAATCGAGTCACACAAGAAAGGCCAAGGTATTTTTATTTGATATAATGCACAACAAAGTTAGGCACGCTTGTTTTCACACATGGAACTGCTTGTTTCATGTAAATGACGAATTCTAACATCGTGGTAGACAACTTCTGTTTTCAAGAAATGTTATCATGGTTTGCATAAAAACCAAATAAAAAACTATAGACATATGTATAAGGGGTTAGAAACAATGTGCTACAAAAAATCATGCTTCCCAAAGCCGTCACACATGATTCAGCTTGTTTCCGACACTGAGCCAACAAATAACATTATTACGCAAAGCATCCAAAGTGACAGCGTTTAACACGTTGAAAACTGGCTGGTATGCACAGTTTAATTTTTCATCAAGACTGTAACGTCTCATTCCGTCAAACATAAGCAAGTCGTCGTGCACGCATAAATTGCTCGAGCTTATGATTTCTTCATGAAATGTTAACGCTGCTTGCGTGAGTCTGCTTGTTTTATATTCAAATGTTTCCTTTGTTCAGTAATTAGTTATGTAGAAAATGAACATACAGATAGAGTAACTTGATAAATCATATGAAAAAGCTTGCTCCCTCATTATCAATGTTCGTTTCACGGTTCACGGGTAGTGTTCATTTATTAATTAAACATTGCGGATCTACGTGAAATGTGGATGTGTTTTAATTAATCAAAAACACCTATGTAACTTAATTTGCAATCCATAGGTTTTCTTAGTATAGCAACACTGTTTTAATTAAAACCCTCTACACGTCTCAACAAAACCTCGTGTTCATAACCTTATAGAGCACGCTTAATACCCAAGTCGTAGTCATCCGTTACGTAATAAGGGTAAGACAACTTTCATATAAAGTAGAGGCATGTATGTATCCTAACGTGACTGCATGCCATCCTTCTTATCTAAATTAGGTTCATTGTTTATAAAAGACTTCATTGATATGCGATGAATACTCATAAAGCTCATTTTACACCAGTTCCACCATCGAGACTGTTGACCAACAACAACCATCATTCTGCTACAATAAAAATTTGTCAGACATTGATAAAACACCAAGTTCAGCTCAATTTACATGATCAACTTTCAACTTGACCTATGCCATCCTTTGAATCGCTGCATTCTAGATCCAATTACGACCACAGCATCCGTCTCGGATACTACATACATAGCTTGACTTTCACATGGCCTATAGAACTTATCGACACGACGACACGCACTTGCAACACATTCCTGGAAGTAAATTTATAGCATTGATGTTTCTGTAACGTAATCTTTGTTGCGAAAGAACAGTGCTTTTGTCCTCCTCAACAGCGAAATTGAAACAATAAACATTTTTTGTGTTTTCGAATTCAGTGTAGTGTTTCCTCTTTTATATACGCATATGTAACTCACTTTTGTTTCTTACTGCACTTACGACATAAATGTCCGATTTGATACCCTTGACAGTATAAAATTTCAATTGAATGTATCTCAATACCTCCAGCTCACTTGTCTGCATGTCGGCAGCATCCAATTACAAGGACTCTTTGTTGGCTTAATCAGCGGCTTGTTTGCATAGTTGTCGGTCCATTTTAACGGTTCCCCGTTTAACTCGTTAAGCTGACCGTGCTGCTACAAATATCCACTCCTGACTGACCACACTCATTCACTATAAGGTTAACGGCGTATTACCGGATGCTTGATCTGTGCGTTGCTGGCACTTCGTTTGTTCTTTGTTAGTTTTTGATGAAAATAATTGTTTGCCTTGCTGACAGTTTTATTGGGCATTCTGCGGTTGATTTATAGCACTGTCTTTTTGCCTTGTTAACATGATATTTGTAAAATTAACACTTGATCCTTGTCCTAAGCAACCTTTAATTTCTTGGCTATGAAAACAGACCTTAAAATAAAAATGGAAACAGGGTTCTAATGTGGATCAAATCAGATTACATCATGAAATCATGTCTTCTTGCCACGTTTTACCGTTTAACATACAGTATTGTCATACGTTTTATCCGATGCTACATAGCTTATTTTTGCCACACAATTCACCATTCATTTTCTCTTTTTGTAAAGTAGCTTAATCGTCGTTCAACTGACCAACATTAATATAAACGAGCCGCTCTGTTTGATTGGATAATGCTCAGTGAGCGCATGAAATTGATGGCTTAAAGCATTTTGTGCGACGCAATCACAGGTTCCAAACATCTTGCTCAAACGCTTATTTAGCTTTAACAAATATTTACATGCAATATACATGTTCTGAAATCTTTTCGACTTGCTTTCAATGCATACATTTTGCTGGTTGAATCCATCTTCTATTCTATTTGTAAACATCCACGGATTGAATAACAAAAAATAATAAACACAGCTAGCCGACCTGGTCACATTTAGTATGTTTATTTTGTGAGTCGTAACTTTACACGCATATCTTTATCTTGCATAGGACCAAAAATATGTACGTTTATTTGTCAGTTCATATAATATTTTTTTGCCTTTTTTTCTTCGGCTTCAAATGCTTTTTATTTTTCTTCTGCTTCAATTGGATAATGGCTTTTGTAAACCTGTCCTGTTATGTTTTCCATTATACACCCCATTAGCCGCAGATGCTAATGGAGATTTTCTATTAAACTATGCCACTTTCTAACTATGGTACATGTTCACTTTATTTTATCTGCCGTGCGTTGCTACTTATCACAGAAATACACTTAAACGTCCGAGTTTCATTAATTGTTGAATGGTCATAACTACAGTAGTACACAACCTATTGTCATGGTACGAAACAACATTTGCATAATATTAACAATACTGTGACCGAATGACTGTGTTCATAGCAGTTTACACAGGGTGGGCCCAAAAAACAATCCCCGATTTCGTGAGACCATAACTTTTGCTGTGTGTTATGAATTTCATCGAAATTAGCAGGTTGTTTCAATAACATAATAACTAGATTTTTCTTCAAAATTTCAAAGATTTCCTTTTTTGAAAAGATATTTATATAATTTCTAACTTAAAATTAAGCAGTAATCTGATATTGAATTGAACAATGTAACTATTTATATATGACACCAGAGTTTAAATAAAACCGTTTAAGTAGTAATTTGGTTAAAATTTATTTTCAATGTGATTAAAAAACTTCAACAGTAGCGTTATTGGCCTGGCCAATGGCTGATGTACGGCTTTACCACGAAGTTGGTTTTTATTTATGAATGATCTTGCCAGTTTTTCAAAGAGATGCATTGTATATTAGCATAAAAAATGCACAGCACACAATCACGGTAAGTCGAAAACATGATTTCTTTCGTGTGACTGGTATGTGCAGAAGATCGCTCTGAAATTTCAGCGAAATTTAAGTTAGCATGTTACTAAAATAACCGACACCAAAACTGAAAGTCTTACAAAATTGGGGAGGTTTTTTGGCCCGCCCTGTACATAATCTGATCAAGGTTACAAGTTGACGCGTCGAGAAAGTTTTCAGGAGAATTCGGAGTCCACATTCCACCCATATTTCGGGTTCATGTACAAATGCGTTAAATTGCATGTTGTTAGGAAACAAAATGAATTAATTAACTTAGCCTTCTCGTCCGCTTGTACCGTCGTTGCACCCAATCTAATACAAACAGAAACATGTGTTTGTACATCTGAATGATCTGGTGGGCATCTGGGAAGTATCGGGTTCTCACTAGTTTTATATCTGAATATATGTGTGGGCCTTTTAGCAGGTCACTAATGGAATGTTTCATGAGCGATCTTGATCATCACTGTGGACAGAGCATAAATCTTTGTACTGCATGAGCGACTCAACTATAGCCCATGTTGACCTCTCATCATGTACACCCGAAAACACACGTACATATAGGGTGGACAATTGGTTATTAGAATGGCCACAGAAGGTGATCAGTGTTTCCCCTATAAAACTGAATCTTGGATTTTGGGGTCAATTTTAGATTGTAACGTTTTCGTGAAAAACCAGAAAAAAGATAAAAATTATTTTTTCCTGTAAATCCAAAATATGAATTTTTAATTTCGGATTTCGGATTCACGGAAAATTGTTTTTCTTGTTTTCTTCAAAAACGTCGAATTCCGTCAAAATCCAAAATTGACCCCAAAATCCAAGATACAGTTTTATAGAGGAAACACTGATCACCTTTTTTTGGCCATTCTAATAACCAAATGTCCACCCTATACACGCGTCAGAAGTTTACAAAGCTGTGCAAATGATGACGAATGTTGGCCAACACTAGTGAACTCAAATGATTAATAGTCTATAGTCCAAAAAGAATTGCTGTTCCCGCAAGATTGTTTCGTTTGTTCCAATGTCGATGCAATATTCATCACTCAATTAATTGAATGCAATTCAGATAGTTATAGTGTCATATGTGAGAGTAATTATTTCTCTTCTAATTGATGCCCCTTTTTATAATTCGTTAAGTATTATTGGAAAATTTTATGAAACGAATAATGCAACAACAAAAAATTTTCAAAAATGAAACATTTCGCAGGAACAGTAAATCAAATTTGGGTCATTCTGAGTTATTGCTCCAGGAACACACTTACGTAAAAATTCGGTTCAAGATTGTCGGTCATGGGCGTTGCACCTATAAAAGTTCTCCCTGCAGTTGCACTGACAAATAATTCGTTCTTCTCTTGATACAATTTCTTCCGTTAATGTTAATTTTCCCTTGACTTTAAGTTACGTTGATACTATGCCAACATTTCCGCTGATGAACTTCAGCTTATACATCTTTATGATGGTTTGTATTTTTCAGTCAATATTTTAGGTTCACCTCAGCTCACCAAAATATTTTTGATTTTCGTTAAGGTGGGATTAATGATTACCATTCAAGAATCACGAGAAACTGAAATCATGACCACTTTGTGAAAGTTAACAACACGATGAGACAGTTTAACTAACCGATTGACCTGAGTTGGTAAGCACTGGGTCTTCTATGTAATGAATGATGATTAAGCAATGTTTTGCCAAAGCGCGCGCCCATCAGGTACGGAGCATAATAGCACTGCAATGCCGTTAGTAATTCACCTAGCCTTTACTCATATCACTCACTCACTCACTCACTCACTCATTCACTCACTCACTCACTCACTCACTCACTCACTCACTCACTCACTCACTCACTCACTCACTCACTCACTCACTCACTCACTCACTCACTCACTCACTCACTCACTCACTCACTCACTCACTCACTCACTCACTCACTCACTCACTCACTCACTCACTCACTCACTCACTCACTCACTCATTCACTCACTCACTCACTCATTCACTCTCTCACTGACTCACTCACTTACTCACTCACTCACTCACTCACTCACTCCCTCACTCACTAACTCACTCACTCACTCACTCACTCACTCACTCACTCACTCACTCACTCACTCACTCACTCACTAACTCACTCACTCACTCACTCACTCACTAACAGTTATCAGTGATTTCAGTGGTCATGTTATGCGTTGTCGTGATATTCCCGTTCCCGCAGTATGTCTTTCAACCGAAGCCTAAAATCGTGCTCTGCTGGACCAAGTATTTTGAGTTGGCTATATTTTCAATTTTGTTTTATCATCTCAATCTGGAAAAAATCGTACGTTAAAATTAAAATCGGAAATTTGACCGAAGATTCTACCAGAAGACAGCAGCCAAACTTGTTGATAGTACTTTCTCACTGCAATTATTTGTTCAGCATGGACTACGCCAAAGTGCTGCGGGACGCACAGACCCAGTACTGTCCGCATATGGATAACATGTGCCACTACACCAACGATCGCCATCTCATCAACAATGCCAGTGCCGTCATGTTCTTTTGGAGGTAATCATTCAACTGTTACTTCAAGAAAAGAATCACCTGAACTCACGGTTTTTTTCTTACGTAAAAGATAGATCAGCAAGCACTACCGGACGAGAAGTGAAGGGAAAAGTGGAACTCACCCTCTCTAGTGTTTTCAAAAAGTATGGTTATTCCTTAAGGTGTATGTGTACATAGGTAAAACTGTCTGAATTCTGCTGATTCCTCCTCTTCGGAAAATTCCCTTGCCTTTGGAGGTTTGCCTTGTCCGACAGTGACAAAAAGTATTTATCTCATATTGTAAACGGAATGCAGGAGTGTGAATGACGAACCGGATCCTTCTACCCGCAATCCGGACCAGCGCTATGTGTTCTTCTTGTTGGAGTCGCCACATAACACGGGCATGGATTTTGGGGATAAAAACAACGGATACTTCAATTGGACAATGACGTATCGGTTGGCTGACTAAATAACTTTTCAACTTTCATAATTATAGCTCACATAATTGATTATAATATATTATTCAACAATATGGAAACCAATGAAGTTGAAAATCAAGTTCTGGCATAGCCAGAATCAGATTTTCAAGTTCTGCATTAATCAGACCTCGTGCTACATTGTAAGAACAAGAATCACAATTTACTCACATGAAACATGGTTGTGAAAAGTCTTATTCACCGCGATCTAATGGTCGTGAACCGAATTCGCTTTTTCTTAATACCAATAAAATGAGGACTAAAAATTTGAGTTTTCAGCTTGGATTCTGACATCGTTAGCCCGTATCTGCGTGTCAATCGTCGAGGCACCAACTCCACGTCGAAACTACCACTACCGGAAGTGCCGTTCAATAAACTGGAATCACAGTTAAACAAGACGGGCGAAATCGCCTGGTTCGTAACCAATTGTTATACGACCAGTCAAAGAGAGATGGTGGCCCGATACTTGAAAGTTGGTTGGAGGCATTAGTTTGAGAGACAAGCGGTATAAGTCGGACAATTGAAAAAATCTGCGTGTATTTTTTTGTACACTGTTAGTAAATGATTGATTTTCAGAATGGATATTTAAACCGGGGCGACAAAGACTGTGAATGCTAATGAGTCAGTTCATGTTCCTATCCATGAAAAAGTTACTATAACAGAAGTAATTTTTTTCCAGTTGTGTAAAAACGATGTCTATGAAAATTCTTAACGCTCGAAAAACTTCTTATAACAAAATTTTTTCACCGTGTATTTATTTCAACACCATATGTTCAGATCGACGGGCTTGACGTGGACGTGTATGGCGGTTGTGGTGATGGAGAGCACATCTGCGATGGTCATGGACTCGTCACCGAGTGCGATTCACTTATTAACAACTATTACTTCTACTTGGCCATGGAAAACAGGTTTGTGAACTTTAGTAAAACCAATCAAACTTCTCCGTTAGACAATCCTGATTAAACCCCCGTTTGCCGCGGAACGACAAAGCAATTAAATTCGTTTTAGAGTACAGGACAAAACGATGGGACGAAATTGCCAAAGCTATAACAACTGTATGCATGGGAGTAGCCGAAGCATCAACTAGTATTTACGCTTCAACCAATTAGCAAAGAGGACCTACATACTTGCTGGAGCTACGCGCACAGTTATCATAGCTTTGGCGTTTTGTCACATTTTTTTGGTCCTGTATTGTAACAAAGTCAACAAGGTATGGTATGTATGTAGAAGGAGTTTTATTGAAAAAACGCAGAGACCCCAATGAAACAGTTGAACATGTATAGACATTTATTTATATGTAGGTCTAAGTTGTCTAAATATGTTTTTCTGTTGCAGCATTTGTCGAGATTATGTAACGGAAAAGGTGACACGAGCTCTACAGTATGGTGCCGTGCCCATTGTGCTCCGTCGAGATATTGCAGCGTTGGTGTGAAAAACCACTAATTGAAAATTTTACAACTACAATTATACAATCTATCGTTAATGAGATTTTAACGCCACTTTAACAGTAAATAAAGATGAGTTCGATTCGTAGTGCAATACCGTTTAACACTTACTTCCTGTACAATATGAGGTTTGCTTAGGACGACGCGACGAGTACTTCTTATGTAACGTAACTTGTACTTCTTGAGACTGTTGTTCACTGTCATTGATGTCTTACAAAAAAAACAAACAGCTTATATTATCATTTCTAGGCCTTTGATACCCGGCGAAAGCTTTATCGCAGTAGATGACTTTCCGACCATTGAAGAGCTCGCTAAGCATCTACGCAACGTCATGAACGATGTTGACGCATACTCCAAATATTTTCGGTAAGTGCGTAAGTCAGTTGCGGAATCATTTTGAACAGTTAACCTTCTGATAAAATCACGTTCAAGAAAATGGTCTTTGAGAAAATGACCTCTTATAACTTGCCCTAACCAGACTACGATATTTGACATGGCATTTCTGGCTATTTCAGATGGCATCAAACGCATGATCTTGTGTCGTATTATCAAACGGTTGTGGGTGACACCGTCTGCGATCTGTGTGCCAAGCTGCACCTAGACACTGAACCCAAGGTGGTGGAAGACCTGGGAAAATGGTTGGGCAAAAACTACTCTTTTATCCCACAGATGTTTCAAGAATTCATTGAGTGAGTGAGTGAGTGATTGAGTGAGTGAGTGACATACTTCAGCTAAATCACCTAACGTTATATCATTCAGGTGGCACACGGACGCAAATTGTCAACACGATTTTATGGAAGGTCGAACACCGTAGTCGTAACGCAATACACATATCTATTCACGTCACGTACAATATTCTATTCCATTACATACATATCTGTACATACAGTGTGAGGAACAGCTGACATCGTAAGCAGATATTCCGTTGATAAACTTTGCAAAGTTCTATAATATTTTCCACAGCGTAGTATACTGTATATCACAAAATTATACAGTGTAACACACCGGTAATTGAGGGTTTTTTCTGCCGTAAGTTTTTTGAATTCCACTAAGAAGCAATAGGGTTATTGTTAGAAGATAACCGGCTGTTGCCAGAGTCATGTTTCGCAATATTGACGAGATTATAGACGCTTTTGCATTTATATATTTTGATACCCGGAGTATGTATTTGATTTTTGTTATATTTCTGCCCCACCTACGCGTGTACCCCGATTGCTCAACATAGAGAGCCATAAAATAATGTTTGGATTTCATTTGTTTTTATTATTGTGATATATCAAAACCTGTTTCTTATTTTGTCACCATGGCGTTATCAAAATGAACATTTTAACAGTCGCTAAAAATCGTTTGATGTCCCAAATAAAAAATCACAATATGTAGCTTTTCTAAACACTTATTCATATACATATGACTGAGCTTATGAATCAGCTTTCTTATCCTTTTCTTTTTTGGCCTTTTCGTCAGGTTTTTTTTCTTCAGCCTTCTTATCTTTTTTGGCCTTTTCTTTATCCTTCTTGTCTCCAGCGTCCTTAGTTTTAGGTTTTTCAGTCTTATCAGCGGCTCTTCTCTCCCGTTTGCGTTCGCCGGAGTGGGAATCTGAAGTCAAAATCTAGTTGAATGTGTAACATTGTATTAAAACTACGGAATCACAGATGATGAGTTCATGAAGCTGGTTCGTATGTATGTATCTAACCATCTGATGCATCATGGGATGCTTCGTCTGACCCATCCTGGCCTTTATCGTCTGAGCTGACATCATCTTCCTGTTCATCAAAGGAAACAGCGACTGCAACTGACGGGTTGCCGCTTGCTAGAACAAAAATTTTGGTATCTTGGATTCATTGAGGAAGTGTATTTTGTAATCCGGAATTTGTAAGACCGACTATATAGGTCAGTCCAAAATAAGCTGAAATCTGAATCTGGATTCAATTTGAAAGTAGTTTGGAAGAATCAAACAACTGCAGTAAAAATCGCACATTGAGCATCCTCACTTGTCTGTGATTGAAGCAGGTATCCTATAGAAGTATGCAAACTAGCCAAGAAAAATCATCATTTTCATATTCGTAATACAAAGTTTCTGAAATCTTCCGAGCTTTTCAATTGGAGGTACCTACTTTTTATCGATCATTGCGACGCCGTTTTATGAACGGAATTTGTTTTACAATCTTAATTGGAACTACGAATCTTTACTACCATACCTTTATCGCCAGTTCGTGCGATGGCGAAACTTTTCTGATCGGGCTTATGATCGTGGTGACGACGGTCATGATGGTCATGATGGTCATGACGGTCATGATGGCGATGATGACCGTGATGGTGATGGCCATCTTTTCCACCACCGTTATCCGAGTCGCCTTCCGCCTCGGGAGAAAACGTGTCAGCCAGACTCACCGCCAAATCCCCCAACCGTGCAACTGTATACGAGTGTAGCTTGATGTCATATTTATAACTTTGTACCAGATTTAGAACATAATATCAGATTTAGAACTTAATATTAGGTTTAGAACCTGAGGTCAAATTCAGAACTTAATATCAGATTTTGAAATTAATACCATACTTGGCACTTAATATCAGATTTGATTACCATCCTGAAATCCGTCATTATCTTCTAAGGCTTATCCAATCAAAAGTTGCATCGTACTTGAAGAGTTTATAAAAAAATAACCAACTGGGCGTTCCATCGCCTGCTTTGCCCGCCAAATCGCCCAACCGTGAAACTGTAAACGAATGTAGCTTGATGTCATAACTTTATTTCACATTTAGAACATCATGTCGGATTTAGAACTTGACATCAGATTTAGAACTAAATTTTAGATTTAGATCCTAAGGTCAGATTCCGAATCAGCCAGACTCACCGCCAAATCATCCAACCGTGTAACTGTGAACCAATTTCAGATTTTGAGAACATGTCTGACAGACTTTCATTACAAGATCTGTGGTATTATCAGCCCACAAGAGTCTGATTTTTACAGATTATATTTTTGTAATAAAAGTCTGTGAGACTTATACCTACAAACATCATGAAACAAGACGTTATCTGTTAAAAAGTTTCATCTTCCTTGAAGAAATTATAGAAAACTACCAACTTTCTTCGGCTCCTTTGCTCGTTTTGGAAGCCCCGGGGCCCTGCGTCGTAACCTTATCATAATCATTCTCCTTGTAGTTGAATGGACGGGAGGTGACGACACCAACCAACAGTAGAATGCTTAGCAGTCTCATCACGATACGTTTATTTATGTCGTTTGTTATTGTGGTCTTAAAAAAATAAGTGCATTGTCTGATATAGCTGATTCGTAACTCGATTTGATTTGGCTATTTCAGTTTATGTACAGAATTTTTGTTTGGATGGACAAAACAGCATGAATATTACAGGAGCATTTACGGTACACCGAAATTTAAGAGTATGATGATTTGCATGTCATCAATATTATTTATTCACCAAAGCATGCAAGTTTTACTGTGTAACTGATAGAGAGTTTCCATATTATATGATTTTCTAGAAAAACGTTTATAGAAATGGAACATATACTGAGCAGTTTCTATCTTATGTACCGTCGTGAGATAGAGCAAAAAAATGCCGGCATATCAAACATCTACCAAGCCAAGAAAGTTTTGGTGCAGTTCCCTAGAAGCAAGAACACTTTAGGCATTAGCCGATTGCTTCTTGAAAAAATCTAATTCTTTCATATGGTAGTAACCGACTTTTACAAAAAATGTTCTTCGCTTAACTATGATATCCGTAGTATGTATGGGAACTTCTAAATATTTTTTATTATAATTCTCCGTTTCTTCACATTTTGCAAAATGTCACATTTTTATTTTGTGTAAAATGGTGCGGTCAAACCGTCATTTTGGTTGAATTCTGGGTGCTTAATTGTTGTCGAAATTTCCGCGTTTGAACTCACTGAGTACAACAGGTTCAATGGCTGTCAGGGAGAGGGCATAACATCTTTAAAATTTGTATGTGCAGTATACCTTCCCAATAAATCTAGCCGACTTGTTTCACCATTTTTCGATTTGTTTTTGCTTATTTATTACTTTTTAATTAAAAACAGTTTTGGGTTACACCATGCCAAGGGAACGGTTGTGATCATACAGTTTTACACAGAACATACGAACTGCGAAGACAGTTTTCACACCACACCTACGCGTGTACAACCGGCTATCGATTGCTCAACATAGTGAGGCAATAAAACATATTATTACTTCATTTGTGTGTATTATTGTGATATTTCAACGTCTGTTTTTTCAGGGTTATTTTTTATTTTTTTTGTCAACATGCCGTTATCAAAATGAAAATTTAAAACAATCGTTTGGTTTCCCGAATAAAAAATCACAACGTGTTGCTTTTCTAAACACTTATGAATCAGCCTTCTTATCTTTTTCTTCTTTGGCCTTTTCTTCAGGGTTTTTTTCTTCAGCCTTCTTATCTTTTTTTTCACCGGCGTCCTTACTTTTAGATTTAGTCTTCTCAGCGGCTCTGATCTCGCGTTTGCGTTCGCGTGAGTTGGAATCTGAAACCAAATCTTGGCGGAGTGTGAAACATTTTATATAATTATTGATCCCAAATAATGAAGTCATGAAGCTTTTCTAATGTACGGTACAGTACAAAATCGCCCAAACTACGGCAACTGTACGCCCAGCTTCAGCAATTACATACTGTAGGTCCATTTCGCTGATTGGCTGGGAGCGTGCGAATTTGGGAGAGCCGCCGAAGCTTCAGCTAGTATTTTCGCTTCCAATCAATCAGCTGAGGATGTGCGCCCAGTTGCCAAAGTTTCGGCGATTTTTTCACATCCTTTTGTCATGTAATAGAATATATCTAACCATCTGATGCGTCATTCGATGATTCGTCTGAACCATCTCGGCTTTTACTACCGTCCTCAACGCTCTCATCATCATCCTCTCCGTCGTATGAAACAGCGACTGCAACCGATGGGCTGCCGCTTGCTAGAACATGGTATTTGATATCTTGGATTCAACTTTTGCACCTTGAATAGATTAAAAAAATCAATAATAACGCACTGCGCAATCTCAACATTAACCAGAAAAAGAAATTTGTTGATAATCGATAATTGATTGATAATCGCACATTGTGTTTCCTTATTTGTCTTGATTGAAGAAATATCCCATGGAAGTTGGCAAACTAACCATGGAAATTTACATGTTTCACAATCGTAATACGGAACACAAAGTTCCTGAAATCTTCCTAGTCTATCAAGTTCAGGTACATACATCGACTGTCTATCCTTATGAATCGAAACATTAATTGGAAATATGGATCTTTACTACCATACCTTTATCGCCAGTTCGTGCGATGGCGAAACTTTTCTTATGGGGCTCATGCTCGTGATGTCGATCATGATGGCGATGATGACCGTGATGGTGATGGCTGTCTTTTCCACCATCCTTATCCGAGTCGCCCGCCGCCTCAGGAGAAAACGTGTCAGCCAGACTCACCGCCAAATCCCCCAACCGTGCGACTGTAAACGAGTGTAGCTTGATGTCATATTTATAACTTTGTATCAGATTTAAAACATCATGTCAGATTTAGAACTTAATATCAGATTTAGAGCTTGATATTAAATTCAGAACCTGAGGTCAGATTCAAAATTTAATATCAGATTTGATTACCATCCTGAAATCAGTCATTATCCTCTGAGGCTTATCAAATCAAAAGTTGCATCTTATTTGAAGAGTTTATAGAAAAAAATTACCAACTGGGTTCATCGCCTGCTTTGCCCGTTTTCGGAGCCTCAGTTACCTTTGAGCCGGTAATTTGGGTCGTAATCTCACCGTGGCCGGGCGGACGGGATAAGCCGGCATTGACGGCACCAACCAACAGTAGAATGCTTAGCAGTCTCATAACGATACGTTTATATTTGTCGTTTGTTAATGTGGGTCTTCAAAAAATTTAGTGCATTGTCTGATATAGCTGATTCGTAATTCGATTTGATTTGGCTATTTCAGTTTATGTACTGGTTTTTTGGTGTGGATGGACACACGTTAAAACCTTTGAAGATCACAGGTTTTGTACACCGAATTAGATTTAGAATAAATTTCTATACCGAGTCATTTAAGTGTAGTAAGAAATTCACATTTGCTAAGCGTAACTAATCAATATTTTTTATAATATTACTTCCTTGATCAATGTTTTAAAAAATGACACGTTTACTAAGCAGCTTTCATAATACAGTAACTGTAACTTCATCAGATTGAGCAAAAAATTTCAGCGTAAGAACGAGCGGCGGAGTAGATATTATACAACCTAGCAAGCCGAAAAAAGCTGATTCCTTTACATGGTGTCCGACTTGTACAAAAAACGTTGCTTGATATTTATTTATTTTTATTTTCCATCGTGTAAGTGAAAAAGCTCCTAGCCTGAAAAACCAACCAAATATAGAACACCGTTATGTACATAGATGTTGTTCAGTTAACGATGCCACAAACAAGCTACTTGTCTTCTGTGTTTCATTATCCGGTAAATATTTTTCTTTGTTTTTTCCATATATTGATTTCCACGTGGCTCAGTTGGTTAACGCGCTTCGGTAAGGGAAAATGGTGTGGGGTGGTAAGTTCGAAAGTCACACTATTCGCTGTGACTACAAAGCTGCTATGTTGGTGATACAAAGGCGTTAGAAACAACGCACTCTGTCGGTGGGGTTAGTCACTTCGCACAAACTGGTAAGGGCTCATCGCTATCATCTACATCTACGGTATGTACCTAAGAGGCTGAGAACTAATCCCGATGGCCATCTCGGTCATTTGGCTTTTATTCTTTTTATTGAGGCTAGTGGTTGCTGAGTTTAAGGTTTATTTACTGATTTTTTCATGATGCCGTGTCTACTTTTTTCGCACATTAATCGGATACAAATACTATGGTGGCTTTTGCTTGCTCAGGTGACTTTTATTAGCAATCGAATGATTGTTAATTACCATTATTCAAATATTTCCGATTTGATGTCATGACGCAGTTTATTCGATAATCCGCAGTAAACAAATCAGTATATTTCAGTCATGCATTGATCATTTAATTTATGTATAAGGAAACGAAACAACAAAAACTTATACAAAGCATGATAATGAATGAGTTTCAACCGGAATAAACAAAGAATACTGTCATAAACGTGTGCAAACATTGGACCTTCAAAAACTTTTTAATAATACGTTCCTCTTTGACTTTTGATGTCCAACACTTCAGGAAAGGACGACACATAAAACATACAAATAACTGAATCACAAGTATTTGGCAGAATTTAACTACTTTATATCGTCAGTACGTATCTCTTCGAGAACATTGGGGTTTTGCTTCACCAAAGGAAGTATAACCACATTACTCTTGATCTCAATTAAAATGAATAATTGCTTTTTTTCAAAAAATCGAACTTAAAATCTGTACAGAAATATGATAATATATATGGTCATGTTCTGTCTGATGGTCAGAGAGAAGATAAATGTAAAGTAAATATACAAAAATGTGTGGGTTTGTTTGATCCTGAGTAATTGTCATGTTGGCTGTGTAACGAACGCATGGAATAACGTAAAATAATACTTCCTTCATAGTTGATAAAACAGTTCTGGAAAAATAGTTGATCTGAAAACTTTCCATCATTCCATACATAATTAGGGTTGTATGTAATACACTGAGGGTTGAAGAATAGAGAGATCGAAATGCAAAAATTACATTATTATTGAAACAAAACTTTTACTAGATGTGGTCTATGCGATGTTTTTTCGATATATTTTTGCACAAAGCGAAGCATTGCCAAAGAAAAAAAACTATATCAAGGAAATCCAGAACAAGGATTACGGTAGGAAGAAAAAAGTACAAAAGGGGCAGTGTTTTCATCTACAACGTGAGTCTAATAACGAATCTAACAATAGCAGTAACAATAGAGTACAAATGATAACGGTTTTCAATTGAAATCAGGTGAATGGAAAAACAATAACATGATCATACGCACCGAATATTAGATTTCAAGTGTTGTTTGATAGAATTGTATCTATACAACTAATAGAATACAAAAGTCCGTATTCATTTCATGATCAACAAACTTCCGTTTTGCTTAGACCTTTATGTTATCGGGCTAATCATGAAATTGAGTGAATTTTTTAAGAGGGCGGTGGCCCGTTTACATAGTCCAAATGAGGCCCGAATCCACTACGATACGAGTTCTGACCCGTTAACCAGCCGGGCAGTACGCATAACGTTATGAGCAGGGCCGCCAGCAGGGTCAGCGTCCAGCCAGAAAACAGAGAGCGTAGCCATGAACGTTTGGGTCTGCAACACACAAATATATTATAAGAAGAATTTTTTACCATTACTCACTCACTCACTCACTCACTCACTCACTCACTCACTCACTCACTCACTCACTCACTCACTCACTCACTCACTCACTCACTCACTCACTCACTCACTCACTCACTGACCTTGGCTCTGACTCAATAGTGAGCGGCTCGGCGTCAACTCGTGATAAACGACGCGTCGTTTGAGATTTTCGATGCGTCAATTTTGGAGTTTCAACGACGTCAGTTTGCGTCGTTCCTGTTGTTTGACAGACTGACGGTGGGAGAGGGGATTTTGCTGGTGATTGCGGTCGGGTGGTGACTTGATCGAGTCTAAAAATGAGTAAGTGAGTGAGTGAGTGAGTGAGTGAGTGAGTGAGTGAGTGAGTGAGTGAGTGAGTGAGTGAGTGAGTGAGTGAGTGAGTGAATGAGTGAGTGAGTGAGTGAGTGAGTGAGTGAGTGAGTGAGTGAGTGAGTGAGTGAGTAAGTGAGTGAGTGAGTGAGTGAGTGAGTGAGTGAGTGAGTGAGTGAGTGAGTGAGTGAGTGAGTGAGTGAGTGAGTGAGTGAGTGAGTGAGTGAGTGAGTGAGTGAGTGAGTGAGTGAGTAAATGAGTTGCAGTGAGTTTCAGTGAGTTGCAGAAGTGTTATGTAGTTGTATTATTCAACATACCTCACTTGCAGCTGTTGGAGCTGCGTTTTGAAGGTCAAAAGTTGGGCGTTGATTGGCATGTTGGAGGCATCCGGGGAGTGAGGATCATTACCGCTGCCACATGACCACACAGCCGAATCAACATCGCCTGAAACAACGTTTTTCAGTGACTGAATGACTGACTGACTGACTGACTGACTGACTGACTGACTGACTGACTGACTGACTAACTGACTGACTGACTGACTGGCTAACTGACTGACTGACTGACTGACTGACTGACTGACTAACTGACTTACTGACTGACTGACTGACTGACTGACTGACTGACTGACTGACTGACTGACTGACTGACTGACTGACTGACTGACTGACTGACTGACTGACTGACTGACTGACTGATTAACTGTCTGACTGACCATTGGTGCTGCATCCTTCATAGTCAGATAACGATTGGAGGTACTCAGCGACACGATCCAACCGATTCAGTCGCTCTTGGCATTGCCCAAGTGAAGAGTGCAGATTCTGTGAGCAAATTTAAAATTATGAATGATTGATTTCTAATTCCTCAACTATCTACAACAGACTGATTGATTCTATGAATGATTGGCTGAAACTGACAGACTGACTGACTGACTTAGTGTAAAAAATACACTTTAAATAACCTTGACATCATTGAAGTCCTCCATCTGCTGACTGCTCTCGATTCGATTCAGTCCGTCAGTGAGCAACTTGAGGAGCTCGTTGACATTGGCCACAGTCTCCTGGTACTCGATCGAATGCTGACGCAATGCATGCAGCGTGTCGATGTGCTGCTCGCATGAAGCCAATGCTTGATCACAGCATCTGCAGTGCGAGTGAGTGAGTGAGTGAGTGAGTGAGTGAGTGAGTGAGTGAGTGAGTGAGTGAGTGAGTGAGTGAGTGAGTGGAGTGGGTGAGTGAGTGAATTCATTCATTCATTCAGTCAGTCAGTCAGTCAGTCAATCAATCCTACCTGTAGTCATATCCTTGAGTATGTGCTCCTGATTGTGATAAGTAATCTGTCCCAAGTGTTCCCCATCGGACATGGACCGGGGCATGCAGGCGGCGGCACGTCGGGCCCTCAACTTGCGACGTTTCCGCTCCGAATTGGACAACTTTGGTGGCAACGAGTTGACGTTGTTGGCCGTGGAATGGGGTGTTGATGACTGCGGTGGTCGAGCAGCAGCCTGATCCAAGTTGAGTGAGTGACGGGCGTGCGGCGTCGACTGACGACGACCGAGCTGCAATCAGGGTGGACCATGAATTTACTTAAATGTATGGTAGAAGTTTTTCATTACAACAACTTGGGTCTTGGGAGTTTTTTCACAACACATGTATGTAATGTGCTGAGGTTTCTGTACACATGCACAAAAATAGGCGACAAGACGCGCCAAAAATATGCTGAATATGACGAGTTTTACGCAGAAAACTTGGGTAGCAAATGAGTCACACCTTGTCGAATATAAATACAAAACAACTGAGTTGAGACTGAATCAAATCTTGACAAAGATATTCGGCAATAACAGCCACATAAACAATGTTGTTAGTGCAACTTTGATGGATGTACACTGTCTACTTTAAAATATCAAAACAAAAAGTTTTCGGAGTACAAAAAGAGTTCGCAACACAATACAGTGTCCATCGCAACATTACATGCCAACCAATAACATACGGGCATAAAAAAGTTTGCTCAATTTCCAACGATTTTTTTAGGTTTTCAGGTTCACGTGAAAAAGCGTATGTACATACATATCGAACGTGTAACAAACAAAACGAAGTATGTCAGCTTTGGAACACCAAACGTGTCAAACGCCGTTGCTTTTGGTCGTAGATTTTGCGCTTATCTTCATATTTGGGACTGCGCAACCTGTGTCGATTAATTATTCGTCGTCTTTCGTCTCCATCAGCGTTTTTGCGTATTTTTTACAAAGAGAACGGCTCGACTTTTAACCCTGATTAGCTGAGTGCCGAAAGGCATCGTTCTGAGACGACGACGCTTTAATGGAGTTGTGAGAAGAAGTTGTGCAACAAAAATCGTGCAGCGTAACAAATACATCCATATGAACGTCTTTATCTTTTTTGAATAATGAAGGTTTTGTGTACTAAGATTACCGTGGTGTGAAAAAAATAATTCAAGTCAATGTCGGAGCCCGAACGGAGTGGTTTTCGACAAAATATAATATTTTCAGACGTTTTTTTGCTCACTGCTCAACTTTTGAAAGCACTGATTCTGACGTTGGGCGGTTCGGGCGTTTTTCAGCGTAACACGCTAACGTTCCCATACTCGTGTTTCGACAACAACAGCAAAAACACAAGAGAACTTTGGCTGAGTTGAAAGATTTCACCGCTAGTTTCTGCTGTATTAACTAGGCAGAAATGTTTACAAGTTACCACAAGGCAAACACACAACTAAGAGCTGTGTCAACAGAACGCTTTCAAAAAAACAAGATTGTTGTTGTTTTTTAAGAAATACACCTAACATACTGATTGAATTACACATTGCCATTTTGCAATAAAAATGAATCCACTTCAATAGTAATGTAAATACTCAAATGTAAACATACATATTTGTATGAACGCATAAATGAATAGAAGGCAATATTACGACCCGTTGACTGCTCACTTGCCGGCGGTAATGTTTGACAAACTCTTCGTTTACGTAGAGATATTATACAAAGATAACAGCGTTGATTAGATAAATAGTTGTAAATCATTTACAACGTCGCTGTCCGTTCGTCGTTCTGATAACAAAAATCTAAGACTTTTAGGTTAAAATGAAAAATCACTTGCCAATCGTACAGTAAGATGAAGTACTGCTAAACATAAAACATTTTGGTTAGAAAAAAACCGTTCAGCTCGCATACATACCTGCCATTTTAGTACATACGTATGCTTTGACTAAAAGGCCATAAACAGAAATTGCCGCTCTCTCATTAAAATAACAAAAGCAAGCAACGCTCAACGTTGAACATGTTTGCATATTGCAGAATACTTTAGCCATTATCTAGTTTTATAGCCAGAGTGGGCACTCACGAATGCACAACTGCGTGATCCAGTCCACCAGCTGTCGTTCAAACATTTGCTGTTGGTTAGCATGATTCTACCTACATACAATATTTGCAACTGCCCGAATGAACAAATTGGCGAAACAAATTGCGTTAAAAACAACAAAAATCAGAGCAAAAGTTTTGATTTTGGCACTCACCGACATGGGCGACCCCAACGTCGAAGGTCGGAAGTGTCGATGCAACGACGACGTCAGAGGCGATCGTGGCACAGTTCTGGACGGGGTACTGTAGCTGGTCAGACACGATCGCAGGTCCAATGGTCCGGAATGACGGTTATAGGTCTGGTCCTGCTTGCGACCCGATTCGGGCTCTGATTCTTCTGATGATGCGTCGCACGAGTCCTGGAAATTCGGATAATGTTTTGTAACAGTATAGTCTATTAGGGTAATTGGCGCGCATTTTGAATTCAATTCTATTCTTGGCGCGTTTTTGAATTTTTGAGAAAAGTTCAGGTTACGCATCAGAGATATCGGAAAGCTCATCCAGACCGAACTGGAATGAACCGGTTTGGATGACATTGATGTTTCAATTCTTAGAGGTCAACTCAACGACACGATGCCAGGTCACAAACTCACAACTGGCCACAACAGGGAAGCAAGTCTGACGCTGGAAATCGTCAAGGTAATGTAACTTGATCCATCATGACTGGTAGCTGACGGAGTTAGACCAAAATTGACTACTACCACCCTGACCGCTTGCTAGAAATATACAAGCGTATGTACCTTACGACTCTCGATAATTATCCCGTCAAACAAAGATTACTCAGATTCATTAATAGCATTTATATCTATAATTTGCAAGATTTTAATTACAGAAGCTGAACTAGTAATGGAATAAAAACTCGCAGTAATACAGTCGGCACAAACACAGAAATGACATGTCTATGTATTTGGACATGCGTTCAGTAGGACATGTCCATCGCATTCCAAACATGTCAATTTGATTGATGCCTAATATGATGTATTGAGTGAACGCATGTATTCTAGTAGTAACCTGGCAACATGCCCGTTATCTACGATGCCAGAGTAAAGGTACATACCAAATATGTAGGGTGTAGCTGGCCCAATGGCTCACATTATGTGGTACACTCCGGGTTCTCGTGTTCTTCGGGGTCTGGGTGAAAGGGGGGCACATAACACTTTTGCATACAATTGTGTACAGGGTGTCCTTTATTTCTTATTGGTCAGCTTACATACGTATGGTACTTTGAACAACTCAACAACACTCCAGTTGGGTAGTTTTGGTAACCGATGGGATGATTCCATGCTATTTTGTCGAGACTTACTGAGCTCATGCAATTATTTATATTCACAATATATTTTGTTCACCCTGTACACATGGTTCCGGCATATGCATGTACATAGCCATAAAGGGTGTACACCATGATTATATGGTCAGGGTTTATCATAAATTTCCGTAATGCCCGAATGTCCGGCCAGCGGGATGAAATGGATGGATGGTCGAGGACTTCAGCTGTACATGAGAACGTATTCGTATACTACGATATTCTACATGGTATTATGGGATGAGTCCTCCTACTATAGTCTAACAGTGCCGCTTGGAAACAATTGTACGCTATTCCGCTATTCCATATAACACTGATTTTGACTTTGATTAGAGCTCCAATGGATACATGTCTTATTGAATTATTGTCCGTAAATTTTTTTATATCAAAGATGCTAAAATTAACTTCTACTCCCTCACCACAAACAAAACATTTTAGGAACTTCGAAAACTTTAAAAAGCTCAAGTTTTGCAACTGACCCTAATGTTTTCTGTGCAACTCCTCGACATGGTCAGTCTCATCGATGTGCCACACGTGCCAAGTGAGTTCGATGATCCAGTGGTAAACTCGGCCCAGGTTGTACCGAGACTCGACTGATTCGTCAGGTTCTCCATACTCGTCGGCTGACATTCAGCCAGCAAACGTTCGAGTTCGGCACCGAAGGCCGACTTTTCCATCTGATTCACATTCGGCTTGTAGGTGGAGGTGGGCAGCTGGTCGGAGTCAAGGAGCGAGAGCACTTCCTGTAACCAATGAGCGAGTGAGTGATCGAGTGAGTGAGTGAGTGAGTGAGTGAGTGAGTGAGTGAGTGAGTGAGTGAGTGAGTGAGTGAGTGAGTGAGTGAGTGAGTGAGTGAGTGAGTGAGTAAGTGAGTGAGTAAGTGAGTGAGTGAGTGAGTGAGTGAGTGAGTGAGTGAGTGAGTGAGTGAGTGAGTGAGTGAGTGAGTGAGTGAGTGAGTGAGTGAGTGAGTGAGTGAGTGAGTGAGTGAGTGAGTGAGTGAGTGAGTGAGTGAGTGAGTGAGTGAGTGAGTGAGTGAGTGAGTGAGTGAGTGAGTGAGTGAGTGAGTGAGTGAGTGAGTGAGTGAGTGAGTGAGTGAGTGAGTGAGTGAGTGCGTGAGTGAGTGAGTGAGTGAGTGAGTGAGTGAGTGAGTGAGTGAGTGAGTGAGTGAGTGAGTGAGTGATTGCAGTTTATCCCCACCTGTAGTTCCGTATTATCATGAGTTGTATCTTTGCTCTCTTCACCCACGTTAACGCACATTGATTCGGTTAAATGAGGTTCGCTACTGTTGTGACAACCATTTAAACAGACCAGTGTCTCTTCAGGGTACGTCCGTGGAGTTTCCGTGTCAGTCACACCTAAAAATACAAGGATCACTCATTTGGTCACTCACTCACTCACTCACTCACTCACTCACTCACTCACTCACTCACTCACTCACTCACCAGCATCATCAAGTGGCACAGTCTTGTAGTAAACTTTCACGGGCGATGCGTTGATGTGTTTATGTGGACTACCCGGATCGCATAGACCCTGAGTTCCAGTGACTCCCTCATGCAGGGAATTTTCCCCTGACGAATAGCCAACATCCACAGGTTGGTAGCCTTCTGGACCATCGGTAAGTCCATCAGGGAGCACGTGGCCCTGTAATCAGTCAGTCAGTCAGTAAGTCAATCAACCAGTCATTTATGTACTCATTCACTCCATCACTCACTTACTCACTCACTGACTTACTCCCTCACTTACTAACTCACTCACTCACTCTCTCACTCACTCACTCACTCACTCACTCACTCACTCACTCACTCACTCACTCACGCACTCACTCACTCACTCACTCACTGACTCACTCACTCACTCACTCACTCGCTCACTCACCTGCTCATCCCTGTATTCAATGTTGGACGCGCCCTGATCCAGCAAGGCGGCCATTTCCTGTTTCTCAATCATTAACAGACGATCTTCGAGCTCTTCGTGCTGACTGTCGCAGTCTGTCACGTGACTGTCAACAGGTAGTGGTGACTGATCAAGTGACTGATTGACCGACTGACAGTCAGTGAGTGACGGCACGATTGAACCCTGTGAGCTGAGACGTCGGCGTTTCGGCGCCGGTTCACGTTGCAGACTCTGAGACGGCAAAAGACGAAGACCCTGAAATCAATTTTTTGATTAGTTTTATGAATATTGACTATTTATTGGGGCTGTAGAGTTTGCGAAAACGTTTCTAAAATAAACGCATTGAATCTAAAAATGGTGTGTCAGTAGATCAAATTTAGACACTATGTACATACAAATTTATTAGTGCGAAATTTCTTTAACATTTGTAAAACATTATAAAAACAACAGTCATTTGTTAACACAGTGATACGTATGAAAAATCTGTAAAAACTTATTTGGTCTTTTTGGCATGTTTGTAACTCATTAGTCAAAACCACCAAAAAGTAATAAATAACAAGAACAATTATTTGTCGACTAAAATATGAACAAACGTCATCCCAACACGAATGGAAGGCGGGAAAAACAAATATTGGATGACAAATGCTCCGAGTTCTTTACACCGTTCATCCTTTTCGGTTCGTCCAAGTGTGCATAGATGACCGGGGTTTTGCGGTATTACGTTGGTGTTTTACGGGTATGAAGTAGGGGACAAAAAGAAGATACTTAATCTTCACTGACAGATTGAACGTGAGCATCTAGAAGTTGTATAGGTATGTGTTCTTCCATAAGAACATTAGAAGAATGTGTTTATAAAGTTTTCTGAGTTGAACCTCAGCTACTTGTAGTTTTGGCAAGCAATTTAGCTTAAAGGTGTCAAAGGTGACAATGAATTTGGTCTATTTGGTGTTGGGTAACAACGGCAGCTGCGGACACCCAGAGAAAGTTGAGTCCTCATAAAACAAAGTGACGCATAACAGTCTTTGAGAAATACTTATTACCTTGCCGTCAGTCGCATTCACAATGAAAACGGATGGAAAATTCATGGAATGAATAAAAAACAAAACAAAAACAAGGTAAAAAACCAGCACAAAACAATTTGCCCAATATTCCTGAACTTTGTATCGAAAATGAAGTTTTTCCTGAAGTTGGTTACGTAAAGTTAATTATGACCGACAACGGAGAGCCCAGTCAAATGACAACTGTGGCTTTCTTGTCACAATTATCTGCCTGTCACTCGTCTTCCTGTGGCCTGTGGGTGACAAAGTAAGATGTAATCATCTATAAGAGTACGTATGAAGGAAGAAAAACAAGAACAACAACTACTACAAAGTATGTACTACTGTTTTCTACTACAGACATAAAAAGTATGATACAAAAACTACAACTACATACGTATTCACTAATTTTACTACAAAGTATTTATGATACAATAACCAAACTTTAACCATGGGCTCTATGTATCCCGAAAGAAAACGGGTGCCAAAATTCATGTTACTTGGTGTCTCGAATCCATGTGACACCCAACGATATATTGCAGTCGATTCGATTTGCAGAATGAAAGAGAAATTGAACTAACTTGAAATTACTCCTTCTAATATTGGCTAATACAGATTTATTTAGTTGTGAAAATACGTAAAAGAAAGAAAATTAAAGTTTTTCTCGGTGGAGTGTAGACTTTCAATGTTGTTCCCACCCGCTATTGAAACAGTATGCCGACAACAATACATCGGTACCACGGTTAAGGGCTTGTTCTGAGGCACACTTGGGAAATGGTTCGTATATAAAGATTGTCCTGCAAGGGTGTGGGCAATATTACGTTACTTTTGAATCAGTATCAGTTTGATATGTGACTGATAACCAGAGAATTCTACTGACTGAATGGCAGACGCAGAAGCTGACTGACTGATTTTCAGCCAGTATCAAATGGCACCAGGTGCACCACTCACTACATGAACCATCAATTTGAGTGGAAGAAAATGTGGGAAAATGGCCGGTTTATACGCCTGTTGAGTGATTGTCTCTTGATTGGTGCGTTGGAGTGTCAGCCTGTTCAAGATGAAATGACTGATTGACTCGAGATAGTACTCGAAATTTTTCTTGACAGACTGACTTTCTGATTACTCAAACCGCTGGCCACTATATAAAGTGCCAAGGTGCCAAATGGAGTACCCAAAGCGGTGCCCTGATAGAAACGGAACCCTGGCGAGTACCAACTAAAACGGGTGGTATCTGAATAATTGGAGGCACCGCTAAGAGGGCTGGGCACCGTTGGTTCCTGTTAGGGTGCTTTTGGGCCCTAATTAGAGGGTTGGGCACATATACAGGTGGCACACATCAGATACCAGGATACCTTGAGAGGCGGAGGAGAAACATTCGAGTTAACTAATGGTGCTCAATGTGAGTTTTTTATCGTTTATGTTTCATGTATGAGAGTAATTAAAGGACTAAAAAATTTAGTTTTCAAAAAACAGGTGTTTCCTGTTGATTTTGTCATTGTCATGGTAATTGGGTACGTGTGTTGGGTACTCAGGTCCGTGAACACATTACATACATATATATGTACGCCCAAGCCATTCTGCCCAATCAGGTGTGAAATGACGTGAATGACTCGTTTGAATAAATAATGATACATCAGATAGCTAAATTCAAATTCGGAGTGTCTTTGATTTGACTGGCGACTGAATGACTGACTGATAACGACTTTCATAAGAATGCCAATAGAATTGGTCAAACCGGTAAGATTTGGCCGTGAGAAAGCAGAGAATTGGCGCCAGCAAAATGTTTGAGATCTGTTTTATGACTGATTGACTGACCGACTGACTGACTGACTGACTGACTGACTGACTGACTGACTGACTGACTGACTGACTGACTGACTGACTGACTGACTGACTGACTGACTGACTGACTGACTGACTGACTGACTGACTGACTGACTGACTGACTGACTGACTGACTGACTGGCTCATTGACTCACTTACTGACTCACTGACGCGCTGGAATCAACAGTGAATCAGTCACACATCAGTCGGTCATGTAATTCAGAATTCACCGAAATAACTACTCGATTATGCAAATGGAAATCAAGAATATTCAGAAAGGCAAATGTCCTTTGATCGAATTCACGATTTCGAATTAAATGAGAATCGATTATGCAAAATTCTATTAAAAATGCTGCCAGTCGGTTATTGGAATAATTTTTTAGTTGCCTTTCAATTAAAATAGACATTGAAATATATATCCAGTCTTGGAATATTCTCTGTCACATTTTGTCGAAATGAAACGTTCCCACTGAAATGTCATCTGTCAGCAAAATTCGCTTGTCAATAAAGTCATAAAATATGAGGACATATGCGGTTTTGGCACATGCATAATGGGTTGATTACATGTTGGTATGCCTCGTGATGATATAAACCGGTTGCTTATATGATCTGTAATGATACCGGGTGACCTACCATTGTCTCAAGTGTCATTGACAGTTTTTCGACTTTTAACCTATACGTGATATGAATAAAACTCTCTCAAGAATCACTTGATGAATGTCTGAAAGTGATTGTTTGTTTGTACCACAATATCGCAACACCCTGTATTCCACAACACAAGCTATGTGTCCTCCCTGGTGGACTCAGAAAATTTTCAAAAGCCCGAAAGCCCTGATGGCACATTTGATGGAGGCGTTCCAACGATGAATCGTCTCGTCATTAGACCGTGTGGTCTGTGGGCAACGATGTGCCGTAATAAACATTCAACTCGGGTCGGCTCAGTGGCGGACGACAACAATCATCGCAACGACGAGGATTTTTCTCAAAAAAAGAAATGGCAGGTTTTGCCTTGTTTAATTTTTTTAGAAATCCGTAGGAATAAGTGAAGTCCACCATAATGCAACGAAGGCTCGGAAATGAAACTGTTCTTTCGCCTACTTGCCTTTCCTCATATTCAAGTCATTCGAAGCATAGATTCCGATGACCTCGAACATCTGTGGCAGAAAATTTGGTTGGATGGTATTGCTGAATGTCGTTTCCAGGGTTTGTTTCGAACCAGTTGAAGTTATGAGACATAAATCATTTAGTTAATGATTTATCAGACTCTGCTCAATGTCGGGAGAATCGTTGAAGAAAATCAGTGGGAAACCAAGACCACGTTCGAGACTATCTTCTTATTCATACATAGTTTTTTACACTGAACATTTGCTGTTTTAGAATCTTTGAGGGAATCTAAAAAAATAATTTCACTTAAACAAACCGAATTGAGTACACAGATCATGACAAAATGCATTAGTACATGATATCAAACTATTATCTACCATCGCACAAATGAATAATTTATATGATACATAGCCCATTGATTCACAACCGCAATAAATCATTACAATCGGATTAATTACAGTCGTGATAATGATAAGTCGTTTGAGGAATTCCATTAATATGCTATGAGATTTGTGTGTATCATGGGATTTCCTGTTTATAAAGCATGCATTGTTAGTAAAAATTTTAGAACACATTAGAACTACAAATAGACAACTACAGTAATGTCCAAGTGACCAAATGGACGATTATATTCACTCGATTGTACCCCATAACATAAAGTATGTTGGATTAAAGAATGTCATGTAATTAACTTGGAACAGCAATTAATAATTGAGTGAATGTCGACTTGAATTCGTTACGGAATAGTAAAAGTACATACAAATACAGTAGTAATCGCAATCAGTTCGGAACACCAGTTACATGGCGTAATCAATAACAAGCTATGTAATACCGTGTTGTTGTAATACATTCGACAGATTGACTCGTTTAATGACCATATGAATAAACAATCAAGTATATGAGCATGAATCGAGCAATGTGTCAGATCAACTGATTGAATGACAGAATGACTGGAATCGATTATCGGTCACACCAGCAGCTTCGTGGTTCAGTCAGTCACAGGACTGGTACCAATATGAAACGTGAACAAACGCAAACAACGCAATCGTTCACGTTTCACGCAATGGTTATAAATAATGTTGTACAACATGTTCACATGACATACATATTCCCACATCGTCTCTTACTGGTGGCAGCTGGTGCAACCACTCGGACAGTCCGTCAGTCAATCAGTCACATCACAAAAAAGCTTTACATCATCGAGTTATTCGATAGTCTGTCATTCGCAACATTTATACCGACCTGTTGTTATTCTTCATGACAAACCCATATCTGACTGACAGAAAAATAAAACTTAGAACAGGTACACATGTATGCAAAAAGCTGTTCCATATTATTAACTACGAAATGGAAAGGTTTTCGCATTGTCACTGCCTGGCTGATAATGGAACAAATGAACAGAGTCTAAACGAGTGACCAACTAAACAAGTAAGTTATCGATTGCACAAGTGATTGACAAATTCGACGAAAAACTGATTTAAACTAAATCGACTAAATAAACTCAATTTAATTGACTTCATTTCATGTACATGGAACACCACCATTATAGAGAAACACGGTAACCAGCTCAGCTCAATGAGAAAAAAAACTACGTGGAATGTAGTAAAATACCTAGTGAAACCAATATTAGTAACATAAATGTAAACGTAAAATCACTATAGCACATCCCATAGAAAAAAATGCGCCTTTGATCTTGCCGACACGCGTGGCCTTTTATGGTGATTTCGAGGGTGTTGACAGCCGTGAATACGCTGATTCACAACCACAATTGCATTCGGATTGTAAAAAAAATCTCGAGTAAATTCATAAATTTAGCTGAAATCAGCGTAAAATGCCACATGTCGGAAGCAACGATAAAAAGTAACAAAGAGATGCACTTGGTATGGCCAAAATCAGCAATGAATGGGACAGAAATATTCAAATTGGCGCCGTTTTATAACCCTTGGCGTCTGGGTATGCTTGGCTTATCCACGTAGATTTTCATCAGACAAGCATAAATTACGATTGTTAATTAGTGCTAGAAACAGGTGGTCCTCGTACACATAATACATACAGGGTGGTCCAAAAATAATGACAACACTTTGAAGCTGAATAACTCTCGGCACAGATTACATATTTGATTGAAATATTCAGGTAATATTACTAACATACTAACTTAAAAAATTGTATAAAACCAAGGTGATCGGACAATCACAGCGGCCACCACGCATTAATGTTTGCGAAAATGCGTGTGGGTCAAAAACCGAGCGATTCATACATGAACATTTAGGACATGGTTTACCCGTGACTTGTGAAAGAATAAACTCAGTTATTTTTGCCTGTATTCAATCAAGAGCCTTTTTTACTCATTCTGAAGCATTTTTATTTTTATTTTTTCGTATTTTATTCTTAATTCGATAAAATCTCGGTTCAGAGGTGAAAACTGCGTGTATCTTCTTCTGACATTGAGAAAGCGCTTAGTTAGCTAATTTTAAAGAAAAAAATGAGAACAAATTAAACAAAATGCTTAAAAAGCAACCATAACATATTATTATACGGGGAAATTTTACCAATGGCTAGCAAAATCTAATGTTTCAATTATTACGTGCATATCATCTCGCGAATATGCACGCACGATTAGGCGGTTTTTGACCCATGCGCATTTTCGCAAACATTAATGCGTGGTGGCCGCTGTGATCGTCCAATCACCTTGGTTTCATACATTTTTCTAAGTTAGTAAGTTGATGATAATACCTGAAAATTTTAATTGAATCTGATCTCTGTGCCGAGAGTTATTCAGCTTCAAAGTGTTGTAATTTTTTTTGGACCACCCTGTATATTTCCTATCTATGTAGGCTTAGGTTATGCTTCTTTAACCATATAATTAGGCTGATTATTTCGTATGGGTATAACATTTTAGGACTGGGAGGTGAAATTCCCAATCTTGAAGTCATGAAAGTGACATGATTTCCAGAGTTACGTCCGAAACACCTTAAATACGAATGATTACGAGTTATGATAAGTCAATATAAAGCGTCTGATCTTATCTGATGTTGAGCTAAATCATAACATCGATCGATCATCACACAACATCAAAACAGATTCAAATCATTGATAATGAGTGCGGTAATCATGAAAAGTACAAACATTCGGTCACGTAAAAGCACTGGAAAACTAGCTAATCCTCCAAAGGGAGGGGAATTAGTCAAAGATGGGTATTGGCAATTTTCAGACCTTTTTTCCTACACCTTAGCGAACAAATTATACTCTTGAATACCTCAAACAGGGGGATCTCCACTTTTCTAACCGCTTATCTTCCACAATTGCATGAAAGCCAACGATCCGATGAACGAATGTATCTGTTATACCATCTGACTGTTATGCCATAACTGGAGCTCGAGAACGGAACAAAATTTTGATAATTCCTCTTCTATGACGGTTTTTCAGAGGCGTAACTAAACTTTTAGATTGCACGTAAAGTTGTCTCAAAATTGCCGACTCTCCCTTTTTGGTCAGATCTTCTCTCGTGGAACATTTTGCTCATCCGCCAATGTCTACCACGATATTGGATTAGTACGATTCCGGTATCTCTGAACTGTACCCAACGCCCAATATGATTTCAGATACAAATTATTATATCGTAAAAGTAATATTATAGAATAGTTACATGCATCAGTAGCGGTGGCATGAAACGAATATAACATCTACGTAACATAACCATATCTATAACCATAACATCTACATTTCTACATTCAATATCGAAATTAGAAAACACGTACATATGCTTTGAAGCGTAGAGACTACTAATAATAGAGAGTAATATAATATTTATTACACACAAAAAAAGTTTTGTATGATTGACTGTAGACATATTTTAATACAGTTATTGAAAATCTAATTTCAAATGAATATTCAATGGTAATCAATTCAATCCTATTATTAGCCGATTAATTGATGAGTGATAAGAGCGTGAATTGGAATAATGCTATACGCAAATTTTCAGTGTTTGCATCGTAATCACATAATTATGGGTTATTGTCTTCCATATGATTCACATTGTTGCGTTACGTTACTATTACGAACCTGATACGCGTAACGTAACTTATTCACGATTATTATACACTATGTAGGTGTATATTTTTGAACGTAAGTACATATACAGTATGTATGTACATAAAATGATGGATATTTCTTTCAATATAATAACAAAAAATCGGTTGAGTGCAATGAGAAGTGCCAGATTTTGATGTGTCGAATCATGCGGTATGTACATACGTAGATATCACGAGGCGATCAGTGAATAACGATTCATACCAGATGGAATACGTTTTGTATATGTGCATTGATTCACACAACAAAACTGATTCAAATGTCAAACAGATTTCGTTTTTTCGTTTGGCAGAAAACAGTTTGGGCATGTCAGGCACTTGTAACTGGTTAACAGAAAAAAGCCAAACATGTATTGTATGTACATTTCCACTTGTTCACATAACATATTTTGCAGATCTTTCTTTTCACTGTTCAATAGAAAATGAAAGGTTCCTTCGCAGTATTACGCTGTTTTGTCGACGAATGACCAGCTTACTGTGGCATTTGGTTTACAACCTATTATTATTATTCCTGCAAAAAATTCCACCCGTTCTCAAACATAAACATGCTTTTTACCATCTTGTGAAGGTTTACACGATCAAAAATTCTACACAGATTTATGGACACAATTTTTGTACGATTTTTACGACCTCTTTGGCTTGGCACACACACACACAATGGGAAAATAGTTAAAGCGATACCTTTCACTTTCGCAGGTATTTACTTTTACAGACTAGGTTTTATGAGTTATGACTTACACAAATGGATATAGAGAACTTTATGTGAACATAAAAACGCTCGGCAAAAGTGAATATTCCGTCACGGACGGTGAACTGTTGGATGAAAATTGCCGGTTTTATTGCTTTTTTATGCTATTTTTTGCAGGAACCCTTGATTATCTAAGTTGCCTTTTTATGACCACGATGTTCATGTAAAACTGGTTACGAAAAAAATTGACTTGACAAACCAATAAACTGCCTCATGAAATCGGTCAATTAACTTGAAAATATCATTGAGTGACTGGCTGACGTGAAAAAATAATCCATGTAAGATCAACGACAATTACGCGAATGTACATACGTGTGTAGGTGACAGAAAAACTGACGGTATACTGACTGACTGACTGACTGGCTACGAAATCATTTCCATGCCACGTTTCCCTAACAAAGGTGCATTGATCACGATGAGAATGTTGTACATTGAGAGTAATCAAGCCCGTGGACGAGAATTAAACCATGCAATGAATGAATGGCATAAAACACCGTGATTGCTTTTCCAGTGCTTGAAATGGCAATAGATGTTCATGGTTTTTATGTATGTATTTATGTAGATAATCGGGGTTTTCAATCAACACTTTAGATAATTCAAAATATAAAAAATCTGGCGTTCAAAACGTTGGCAACGTTCAAACTTCGGAAAATCTATTTTTTTACAACAATTGTAATCTTCATGAAAAAATAAACTATTATCCAGACTTATCATTTTATGAGTATACATCTCATTCTTTACATAAAACCGATTCGTGGATAATTGAAAAAATCAAGAACACCTAGAAACATCCATTGGTGACTTATGCGATCAGGCACTGTTTGCTTTCGGTCGTGCAGACATCGAATAAACTGGTGAAATACATAAGGACATTTGTACATGTTTGTACACGACAAGTGGTGGGCCATACGACACGAACACTTTGGACATTTACTTGTTTGACATGACATGTATATGTACGACAAGCCTCAAGTGACCAGCCACTCAATCCCCATGTCAAAGTCACACCCTTGTTTGCCGATTTTGATATTATAGCATTCGTAATTCATTGGCAAACTGACTTGGAATGCGGGTCGTTAGTTTCGGCGACCTTCACGACTTTTCATCAGTAACAGGACTTCCGAGTTCGTCATCCAAGTTTGTGTGCACAGGATAATTTATAAAAAGAAAAATGGTGCCCGTTCGAGTTCGATTTACTAATCATTTATGAATACGAAGCTTCGGAATTATGAATTTGTTATCTGGCTACATGGAACGACGAATTAATGTTGAATTCTAGTCCAACCAAGGAAGTGAAAAATTTCAAGTTCCTGGTAGGATTCAAACCCGGATGACCTGGATGACTGGATTGACTGACTGACTGGTTGAATGATTATCGATCGGGTGTTCAGAATATTGATTTGCCATGGTCGAAAGCAAGTCAATGACCGCTGATTCGTGTAAATCATGAGGAATCACTGATATGACATTGAAGACGTGCAAACAGAAATCATGGATCATAGAACGATGAACAAGAATAATGATGGAAGATACAATATGGTTGTTCAATGCGTTGATGTTCAACTTGTTTTCATGAATCTAAAATCTATTTTGAAAAGTTAACAATTTTTCTAAACAATATAGGAAAATGAACTGACCAGTTGGTGGAGCTGATACTGCTCGTCCAGACGAAAAGCCAACTCGAGTGAGCGAAGCCAGTGCTGATGCCACCTTCAATACAAGTGACTTAACAACTGACTTAACAAGTGACTTAATAAATGACTTAATAAGTGACTTAACAAGTGACTTAATAGGTGACTTAATCACTGTTTTCATGGATGACTTACATATTCATCCACCATCTAACTGGTCTTCTGAAAACTGACTTACTGATTACCGAACTAACTGTCTGACTAGGTAAATGACTGATTAACTCAATAGCAGACTGACTGACTGACTGACTCAATAGCAGACTGACTCATTAGAAAACTGACTGACTGACTCACCTGTTAGTCAAGGTCTGATGGTGTGCTCGCCAGCGTGTTAGCTTCTGCTGTCGCTTAGCCTTGTCCTCGACCAGGTGACTTAAGTCGGAGACTGAGCGCGGCGGGGCACACTTGGACACAATACGGCGACCGTCACGTTCAATTGAATGCTGGATCTCCTGTAATGATATAAGATTTACAGAACTGATGGAAAAGTTTTGTAGCTTTACTAAAAAGTATTTACATACGTGTCTGTTTAATAACTCTTGGATCCAAGTATATCCCACATTCTTGATAAATTTATTTGACAAATGTGGGTGTTACGAATGGACTACATACGTCAAGTTCAAAGTATATAAGTTTGACAATCTATCATCTATGGAGTGTACAACTGTACAACCGGAAGTCACTAATTATAGCTAACAATAGGCAAACTAAAGGTTATACAATTACCTAAAGTTATGGAACAACTAAAGTCAGTCATGACTAAGTTAGTCATACAATGCATACTTATTCAAAACTATGCAACAAATGTCTCTTCCTGGAAGATGTAAGGAAGCTACTTACAATGTCGACAACTACTCAGTAAAACCTAAAAAGTAAACAGGAGTGGCCACAATGCTTCCCCTCGAAACCTTATCTTCATCATCTTCTAGATTCAAGTGAGAAAAGATTTCAGAAAATATCAAACTGTATGGTATCCAAAAAATCAATGGAACTCTCATGTAACTCAGGCAACTCAGGCATGTGCGATTGCATGAACCATAGAGTTTGTATGCATCTGACATGGTCATGTTATGGTTATGTTCACGCGGACATACGACATGAGTTATGGTATTTCATGCATGGCACAATACACACAACCGTATATTCCTTTAGTTCTCATAAGAACCGTGAAACGTGAACAGAGGATGAGGGAACTGCCAATGCATGTAATGGTGCCTTCATAGTCGAGGGTGCGACTTAGTTTTTGGGACTTTTGTTTCATTTCGAAACTTTATTTCTCGATATTGTCTTGAATTTCTGAGTTCAAAATTTTTTTTAGAAAAAATTACTGTGATTAGATTAGCAAGGCACCTTTCAAGAGTGTAGCATCATGTGCATGTGGTTGTGGGTGCTTTGATTGGTTTGATAGGCAAAAAGGCCGTGGTAAAAAACTACGATAGATATCTGATTACAACTGAAGTAGAGTAACTAGGTTATTCTTGCTGTCCAACACGTACTTCAACAATCCTGATTATTTTTTCAGTCTTCAAAGACTAAATAAAAACTGATGATGATAGAAGAACCCATGAAGGGTTGTTTCTTTACATATGTTTCCAGAAACCCATAATTATGCTTTTAGTTACAGCGATTGCACAACAGACATTAATAATGGGGTTTCAGCAGCAAGCAGGTAAGCGACAAAGCAAACATCAGTCGAAAACAAGACATGATCAGAGTAATTATACACCGTGGCATCAATCAATTTGTTGCCTAATGGGCAATTACTTGAGTGGCTGGCAGACTGGTTGAGTGACTGACAGAATGGTTGACAGACTCAGCAAACAATGAAACTCTATGATTGACTGATATTTTTAATAGAACGACTATCCGTTTTGACAACAAAAACAAAAACAAGGCAAATTGTGTGTTAATTAATTGGCTATTTGTGTGTTTAACCAAAGAATATGAAAACCGTGACACAGTGAATGATTGACTGACAAACACGGGGAATGTGTGTCAAACTGATTGACTGACAATCTCGCTGATTGACTGACTGACAATCACAAACTGACGCAAGTAATGAAGCAGGTGCCAGTCACACCTGAAATGGGCGGTTCCTGAGCCCATAAACGCCTAATCCATCGCGGATGAGTTCACCAATTGATCGAATGCATTAAGTTTTTTCGTTTCCTTTCCCAAGATTCCTAAAAAATGCGTTTTTTCTCTTAAAGGAAGAAATCACTCCCTACATGAAAGTCACTCACTTGGTCTTGCCATCATCACTTCATCCACCTACGTCAACGGTCGTATTAAACAGATTGTAATTGTATAATTTGATTACGTTTATGTACACAATTTACACATCACCAAATTGGGCGTGTGTGTGTATTTATGGCCGTTTAAGCCGTTATATGTCTCTATAGTAAACGTATGATGCCTGTCCAAACAATACGGAATGCCAGCTTTAAATGGGCATAAACTCGTGGGTATAAATGAGCATGTAAGCTGTGCAAACGTGCGACAGACGACGTGTAGTTGGCCAGATTGGATGGATTACATGATATAGGCACATCCAAGTCTCATACACTGCATGAAACGTGAACAGTTTCGATAGTTCGAACTGTTTGACAAATGGCTGATTTTATGACAGACGATCGAGTATTGAAATTTCAAAGCCCATTATAAAAACTCAGCGTAACATAACAAATTCAATTGAATTGCAGTATGGACCTCGAGGGAAAGCCGCTCTCAATTATGCTATATTTTTGGGTTTTGTTTGTATTATATTTGATTGTCGTCCCCCAGTCTTTCATGTGCACTAGCGGGTGGTCAAATACACTTAGAAAAGTTACGTACTGAAATTACCATTTTGTTTTTATTTTAAAAAGTGATACGCCTAGCTAAAATAATTATTCAACTTTAAACTAAATCAAAACACGGTTATTCCATTTTCAGCGGACTCTCCTCACCCGCTCATTTTTGGTCGGTCGGTTGACCAAATAAAAATTATGGACACATGAAAAATTCATCAGCACGTAACCAACAATAGATAATGTGAAGGTCATGCATACGTGAAACGTGAACGAAACGACTGGTTCAATGACTGCAGTTAAAAAAACACACACGATCGAACTTCAACACTGTGGGCGGTGAATGACTGTCTATCTGACTGACTGACTGACTGACTGACTGACTGACTGACTGTCTGACTGACTGACTGACTGACTGACTGACTGACTGACTAACGGACCGACCGATGGACTGACTTGACTGGCTGACTCGACATTCAACTAGTCACGTGTTGGTCAGTCAGCCACTCAGCGCCGAAAACGGAAATACATACGAAGTGAGTGACCAATCAATGAATGACCGACTGAAGGACATGCGAAGCGCACCAAACCAACCAATCGATCAGTGGCGGAAAGTGCCATCTTCACATAAAAAGTTTTTAATTTACTTCAAGAATCGTGGGATTTAAACTTAAAATAAACTATCACGTCATACCAGTTCAAGTTCTGCGATGATAGATCGTGAAGCAAGGCTTCCTTTCGGAAAACGTTACCCACCGCTTCCGTCTCTCAGTCAGTCAATCAAGCAGATAACAATCGAATGGAGATATTGAATATTGGGTGACTGGTTGGAGGACGCGATTGATTGACCAGTCAGTCAACTCAAACGCAATAACGAATTCAGTGACAAGTTTTCAATTACGTGATGGTTTGATGTTCAGAAATAGCAATCAGTTTATAGTAAAGTTTGTGAATAAAAACCAACAACAACATGCGAAAATTATTTTTAATCAATCATACACACGCACGCAGTGGAAACCATGAAACCACTAAAATTGCGTTCGTTTTTTCAGCACCACTATGGCTGACGGTAATTCGAATTACTCGACTATCAGAGAGTAGGTTTGAAAAAAACAACCATAGCAGGGCGATTTTTTCTCCGAGATAACTTTCCAGCCTAGCCACATGGTCACCAATAAACATCAACAGCGATGATGATAGAAAATCTATCATGAAACGTAAAAATGTTGGTTTTTCACCACCTCTTTACGGGACTAATTCGAATTACGCTCATGTCTCAGGGCGATAGCGGATAAGAAGATTTTCAAGAACTTGTGAATCAGATGGAACTTCCTGTTGGAGAGTTTTTCTAGGGCACTTCAATCCAGACTAAATGCCATTGCAGATATTATTTGGCCAGAATGAAGGTAAAACAAACTACGACAAAATCTTCATCCGCTGACTTTTTTTATCGTAAAACCAGTCTGAACTATTTTGGCGTCCTTTTGGAGGTTTTTCTCCTGAATTTTCGTTTTTTTGCACTCACCCCAACAAAAGAGATGCTTTTTGAAGAGGACAAAACTAGTTTGCAGCCTCTTTTTGGGCAACTCAGGGTGGAAGTCCAGTTGGTAGAAGGACGTACATATGTAAATCACGGAGATTTAATCTGGGAATTAATATCAATATGAGACATTTTATTTACATACATTACTGAGTGAGTGTGATTTACGTGAGTAAATATTGATTTGTTGTAGCGAAATCGGGTCAGGACAATACTTTTTGTAACCAGCAAAACTGGCATTGTTAAAATGGACTGGATTTATGGCATCATTGTTAATCGCACATTGACTGGCTGGTTCACAACAATTACCATAAAAATTTAACGTGAATAAAAAGCAAACAATCAAAAATACTTTTTATATAGATTTTTCCGTTCACCTCCAAACCGGATGTTGAGTATCGGGTTTGTTGTTGGGAGAACCAATGATTTAGAGGTATAAAATGACATTTCATAAATTTAACGATTTACTCATGAACATAAAAGTGAAGAACAACAACGATTTATTACTATTCTGGAGCCGAACGCAGCCAATTTTGATAGCAGTGGTTATAAAATCATACGACTGACACAAAGTTTGCCTGCAATCATGATAATACGTCGAGACACATTACAGCCTAGTGGTGAGAGATGCTGATTATGACGCCCAGGTCGCGGGTTCGACTCCCGCCGTCTGTCTCCCAAGAGGAATGCATCAGTTGAAATATCAATAAAAACGACACTTTGAGTTTTGGTGCTCAAATCAATGATTGATTAACTGAGCATCAAATTATATATTCTAGTATTTATGGTCGGATCATCACTACTCCAATGCCAACCGCCAAGTTCGTCACATTAAGAATTGTTTTTAATCATTTTTTCAGTTGTTATGATAACACTTGAAGGAACACCGGATTTTATTCTTCAAATTAGGAGGCAGGGTAATTTTCTGCACAACGTTCACTTCGTCATTTATTCAATTTGAGTCAAATTAAATTAAACTCTGAATAATCGAATAAAGGACGTGATTCCCCGCAATATTTTGGGTGCTCCCTTAGCGAAGAATTCGCTGGGGATTTATGAAGGCTGATGTGTTGATTGATTTAACGAATGGATGAGTGAGTGAGTGAGTGAGAGAGTGAGTGAGTGAGTGAGTGAGTGAGTGAGTGACCGAGTGAGTGAGTGAGTGAGGAAGGGAGGGAGTAAATGAGTGAATGAGTGAAGAAGGAATTAGTTGGTTCACAGAGACGATTAACTTGGCTATTTCTGGCAATCAAGGATATATACAGTAGCCACCAAAATCGTAGCCTCGATTACAGATTACGAAAAACCTGTTACGCTCTCTGACTTCTGATATTCATCACAAAAAAACAGGCTATTCGCCGCCTTTGGCGGGCGGACGAGTCAATCTTAAAAATAGCGGGAAATATATCGTACGGAGATTCAGAAGTTTTCTAATCGTTTCATTTTGTGAAAAAATCAAATTCTACCATTGTCAGAGCAGAAAAAAAACGAAAAATTCCAGCTTTCTTAATGAAAAATGCTACGATCTCGTCCGCCAGTGTTCCCAGTTACCAGCATATTAGCATTCAC
>OZ038448.1:16511945-16558830 GCA_964036265.1 Daptonema setosum
GAAGCAACTGAGATACTTCACTAAACACGAAACAATTCCTGAAATGATATGGGTTACTTGTTTAAATGGTTTTTGTCTCTAACCACGTTAGTTGCTTAGTTACATTGAATGAGTGTAATTGATCATATATTATGACTTGAGAACTAAGACCCATTGTTTGTGCTTTATACAATCCGCTGCCGCTATCAACTACGGATAACATGGTGCATTGCGGATAATTGATGGAACAGTTTTACAACTCGCGTGGTGGAATTGAGATCAGCTCAGGTCACTGGAAAATTGAAATTGTACAGTCAATTTTGTTGTTGTTGTTGCAGCCAAACTACGAAGGAACAAAGGAATTGTAGCTATGAACTTCTACATTGGACAGTTGGAATACTATGGAATCATCACCAAAAACACTTGTTAAAGTTATTCGTCAAACCAAATGTCATTAAAGTTTCACATTGGGTACATAAAAATGGCGGCGCACATCAAAGAAGGTGATGGCTTACAACCACAATCCAAACACAACACTTGTTGAGTGGTGCAGTGTAAAAATATAGTGCTAGGCGGGTACTTTGGCGCCTCGGGTAATGGGGTGATGATGATTGAAATGAGTTGAATGACGAGGTGTGTAAAGTAATGTTCTATAACCAGATGTGTGAGGTTCTAAAACCCCATGATTGTTGAACTGAATAGAATGGATCAACAAGCCATGTTGTTGAATTTATAAGGTGTATGAAAAAGATGGTACAAGCTCAAAATTCTGAAGACAATTCCCTTTCACTTTCAATCAACTACGTATATAAAATACACATTTGAAAAGAACATGAACTTTTAAACGACAAACACAATAATTTAAGTAACGAATTACTCTCCATTCCACGAAACATTCCAGATAATACAGAAACATTCTTCACATAACAACACCACAAATACATAATATTACAACGATTGATCATCATCAATACAACACCTTTATTGCATTGGCTTATAAGCCATTGATGAGGGCTCAAAGGTGCGAGATGTATTACACGGAATATGTCAAAACAATACGGCACCCGATACACATTTGTGTGGATGGATTCCTTTGCAATGAATCTCAGAGCTGACGAATTCTTGGCTCAAATTTTCTTTCTACGTCGAGAAATCTTGTTTAGTAGTTGTTTGGTACCCTTAATGTAAACGATAATTTGTCAGTTTTACAACCATGAACACTTAACAATAATCAACTTGATTAATATGGGTACGCTATGTACCTAGCACAGAACATCAGATAAATCACACAATTGAACACATTGATACACCCATTTAGCAGGGGTTAAAGTGTAAAACTATTGATGATACATTGTTATCAGTGTCAAACAAATAATCGTATTCATGTTGCTATCAGTTGTTGACAGTCGGCGGTATCATGGCAAATAAATACAAAACATTTTGTACTCAAAAGGAGTGCCGGCATGACAATTGACAAGGTTGCTGAACAAATGATACCCTTTACGGTTCTGTGTAAAATAGTAACAAGTTCCAACTAATTTCCATAAACCCTAAAAGATGCCTAAAAAATGCATTAGCAGAAGTTGTCCATTTACTTAACTCGCCTGTAAACGTACTCACTTAGCCATTTACGATTTGTTATAAAAATGTTTATTTAGTCGACGGTAGTAAAATTTGGTAAACTTTGTTCAACTTTGGTAAGCTTTGTTCAACTTTGTCGCCAACGTGTAAAATGATGCTGCGAAAACATGCTGCCACGTCTCACTGGCGGACGAGCTAGTCCTCCAAAGGAAGGGGAATTTCGTCAAAGAGTGGAGAATCGGTAGTTTTCAGGCTAATTTACCCACACCTTAGGGAACAAATTCCACTTAAAAAAACGCGAAAGAGGGGGAAATTCCTCTTTTCCCATCCCTTGTCGTCCGCTAGTGCCACGTCCGAGAATGGAAGATCTGACCGGGTGTCCGACCGACAGGCTCGCTGAGTTTCACTACCTCCCGACTCCCGAGTAATAATCGTAAAAGGTGAGTATTCTAAATGCGGATGAGAAATTATGTTAAACTTTTTCATGAAGTCAAAAATCTTCTAACCAATGAATCACATTATATGACAGATTCCATTTCACATTTTAAAATCGCTACTATTATTTCTAGTATTCCGTTCACCTTCTCGTCCGCCTGTGATGAGTATTATATGGAAGGTTCAACGTCAAAACGTCGGTTGCGAAGAAGGATGGATACCAAACAGGGGGTAGAAGAAAGAAGTATAAATATGACGGAAGAAATGGAATGACGTCGTATGTAAGTGCATCCCGTCCGGTGGCAGGTATGTCACCTCACATTATATGTACCATCCGGTAATGGGCTATTCACAGATTTGGGTCAAGTCGAGATGGAAACGCTTCCGAGGTAGCGAGCCATATTGTAAAAAATCATTCAGGAATTACGATACCAAATTCCAACACATGAAACTCGTGAGCGAAAGCTTTTTTACTACTCTTCCTGATATTATACTTTAATAATGATTGTAACATCCCAACTAAAAGCTGCACTAAATAAATGTTTGGATACAAAGAGTTCTAATATAAATCATTGTGTTACATTACATAAATCAGTAACGCTATGAAGTTGAAGCCATCAGCGCTCGAGTTGCAAAGTTTTACCGATCAGGGAGTAACGACGGAGGACATCAGGAATCATTTCGCTAAAATGGCCGAGTCAGTTTCAATATTAAACGGCGTATTAATGGGACGTTTATGAACGTAAGAGGCACAAAATGGCAGTTTTATTGCAGCGGCAGTAGTGTTATGGAAACTAAGTTGACTAAAGTGCCGTTTGGCGCAGACTGACTGACTGAATGACTGACTGGGTCACTGACTCCTTGACTTACTGACTCATTGACTCACTGACTCGGGAGCTCACTTACATTACATACATACTGACTGACTGACAGAGTGACTGGTTATCTGATGCGTTGACCATTTCCAAACCCTAATGTAAATACCTTTGAATAAAAACCTGCACCCGAACATTTATCATGAATACATAGCTTCGAAAACAAACACTACCGATGGAATAAATTACAGATATGATCGACATAACGTGGAGGAGGTGAAGATAAAAAAATTACGACGAATTTTGTAATGTTGATGAAATCGTTTACATTTCAGCTGTTGCATGTGATCTTATTTTGAATGGAAAATTTTAAGCGACAAAGTAAACATTCAACTTTGGATTTGCTCACTAACCATTCCACAACTTCATGTTTACATTTGCAGTGCAACGCACCACGACTAATGTGTTGCAAATTTGATTTGAAATTTGAATAATAAATAAAGTAATATTTTACACAATACAAACATTGTATTATTGGTAACATTTATTGTAAAAGTAGTAGCAATGGCATTACGTTTGCAACATCGTCTCAGTAGCGGGCGAAACAACATAACTTTTAAAGAGTTAGTACGATGAAGATGAAAATGCCAACCAATTTGCTCGAATTTTCGAGTCAATGGAGACATATAATTTTCTGCATCCTTTCCAAACGGCAATTCCTCATCATGCCGTCCGCCATAATCTAACCGCAACACGTATTACAATCATATAAAACACGTTGCATTTATTACAAAACGTGTTTTGTGATGCGAGTACAAATGCTACAAACTCACTCGCATAATAGTGGGATAAAATTGGAATATTACGGGAATTAAAAATCATGTTGCGGTCAGTTCACGGCCAGACTTGTTGGTGCTATGCTAATGGAGCATATGATTCTGTGAGTGAGTGAGTGAGTGAGTGAGTGAGTGAGTGAGTGAGTGAGTGAGTGAGTGAGTGAGTGAGTGAGTGAGTGAGTGAGTGAGTGAGTGAGTGAGTGAGTGAGTGAGTGAGTGAGTGAGTGAGTGAGTGAGTGAGTGAGTGAGTGAGTGAGTGAGTGAGTGAGTGAGTGAGTGAGTGAGTGAGTGAGTGAGTGAGTGAATAGAGAAAGGTTGACTAATAGATACATATAATAACTGGTGTGACCCATACAACTGGTCAGTCGCATAGTATTGTACCAACAACCAACAGTTTACATAAATAACATTGCGGCAACTTGATTGGTGTGAAACACTACTACTATGTACATACAAACTGGCGATTTGTAAACTTGCTGCATAAAACGAGGGTTACTACGCTATGATATGATTTCTCAACAGTCCTAGTGTTGTTGTTGTAGTTGTTGTTGTTGATTTGTTTACTCAACAACAGCACCAATAAACACTGAACATTGGCTACTGCTACATACAAAGTGGGAGAAATCCAACTACGCGAATTAGTTATATGAGATGAGTTTTAGGAGAAAACTATGCAACGTATAATAAGTAATAAGTATAAAAAATTCCTTAGAGAAGTATTGTAGTTGGTGTCATCGGTTCGTTTCAGAATTTACCAAAAATATCACATCAGACAAAATGTAAGAACTATTTTTCAACATGATGAATCTTAGTAACCCACCAGCAAGTAGACGCAGATCAGAACGGGTGGTCTTGACTCGACTCGAAACGACCTCAAAGTGTGCCACATTTAAAATGTATTGTCTCAACCTACTACATTGCCATGGCGGAATGTCCGAATGCCGTCAAACCCAGGAACATGGCAGATAATGGCTTAATGATAGCGGCCAGTCATTGGTTCTGACAAGGCCAAGGCAAGGGCGCCAGTTAATATGGTTGACCACCCTAAAACGGGACATCATAAATGGGACTTGACAATGTCGTGTCCAAAAGCGGTCATCCTAAAGGGACTGTTGCTGACGTGCCAAGATGGGACTTCAGAGACCGCCCGAAGGCGGGACGGCTCATATCGAAGATGTACCCCACTGATAAGTGATTGAACATGGCAGGGTAACATAACAATACGGCCAAAAATATCAAGATCAGCTAAGAATACGCTTATATACTGAAACGGTGAACGTACTTGGTCCCATCTATCTACGGGATCAAGATTCATAGATGAAACAATGAGAACAACGAAAGGTTAGATGTCTAAGTGTGTAACTTGTGAATGACAGACCACAACTTGACATATATTTCTCAGATTGAAGTGTGTCTAACAACACGCTTTTGTCAGTTTTTGACAGAAAACTTGCGAGAGATTGTATGTACGTGAACTCGTGCCAATCAGAAACACGATTTGCGTAAAAAAAGTGCATTCTCGAAATTACGGAACCTGACTATCTTTGCCTAGCATTGGTAACCCTCATACTTCAAAAAATGGTTTAAGTAAAAAATTTAAACTCAAAACTGAATTTTTCTTTAAACATACCTTTTGCTGGCGCATCATATCGATAATGACTTCATAGGCCGCCTTGCTCACGTCACATATTTCCAGGGTGGCCAGTCGACGGTCGATCAGAGACAGCCAGTAAGACAATTCAGACATGGACGTGGACGAACCTGCAGTCAGTCAGTTAGTTATAGATCACAGGTGTGCCAGCTGTGCGGAGCGGTGGGGGTAGACGCAGCGCGGGCAAGCTTGAGCGCGGGAAGGGGGTAGACTGAGCGCGGGAAAGGGGTAGACTGAGCGCGGGAAGGACTGAGCGCGGGAAAGTGGACTGTGCGCGGAAACTTTTTTGAGGTAGGTGGACTGTGCGCGGGAAAGTGGACTGTGCGCGGGAAAATGGACTGTGCGCAGGAACTTTTTCGAGGTAGGTGTACTGTGCGCGGGAAGTGGACGGCACGGTACTTTTACAGGGGTTTGTATTGTTATAAAATGTTACAAACACACATTTGCGGAATTTCTGAATGAATTTTAATTTAAAATCAAACTACAACAAACTCAGAGAGTACGATCGATGGTACGTAACAATTTAGTGAGTCCACCCTTCCGCGCACAGTCCACCTACCTCAAAAAAGGTTCCCGCGCTCAGTCCTTCCCGCGCTCAGTCCTTCCCGCGCTCAGTCTACCAGTTTCCCGCGCTCAGTCCTCCCGCGCTCAGTCCTTCCCGCGCTCAGTCTACCCCTTTCCCGCGCTCAGTCTACCCCCTTCCCGCGCTCAAGCTTGCCCGCGCTGCGTCTACCCCCCCTCGCTCCGCACAGCTGGCACACCTGTGTTATAGATTGTTACAAAAAAATTCTGTGCACGAGTTATGTAGTCTGCATGTATGGATAGTCCTCGTAATTGGTTATAAGAAAAAAAATCGGTTCGCAAATCGCGCTGAATTAGACTTTTCACAATTATGAAGTTGAGAATCTGGTTCTAAGAAATTTCAAAACATGGCACAGAAAGTTCATTACTTGGGAATCCAATTCTGGACTTGAGAATCTGGTTCTGGTCATGCCAGAACTTGATTCTCAACTTCATGGGTTCTCACAATTTTTTTAACTACTGTATTTCTTATAATCAATTATGAGGGCTATATAATACATTCATAATCTATGATACAGGCATACTTTGTATGCTCTTGACTCACTACTTACTTTGCAGCTTCTCACTTGACTTTTTATCGGTTAGTTTTCACACTACTTCATATTTGGTATCTCATATTTCGCAGTCATGAAAAAAAGCTAATCTTTGACTGAAGATAGAAAAATTCAATTGCAGATAGTAAAACGAGTGAATCATTCTCTAACCTTCATCAGCACTGGTCACGTACTGACTGTCACTTGTGGTCGAGTCAACCAATCGGATGTGTTGCTTGTAAACGGCGGTCAACAGTTGGATCCTGAAACAATTGCATATGTTAACACTTTTGTTATGTAGTTATTTTTAGAGACTTAAGTTAATTATAATTGAGTGAGTGAGTGAGTGAGTGAGTGAGTGAGTGAGTGAGTGAGTGAGTGAGTGAGTGAATCGGTCACCAACACTGGCCTGCGTCCATTCAATCTCCGACTGGCTCACACTCCAGCACGATTCATCACATTCACTCATGGCGGTCGTCATTTTTTGCGCTAACTTTCTGCCAAAATTATTCAGAAAATTTCAAGTTTTACCAAATTTATTCGGTTGTGGAAATTCCACTATAAATTTGCGTGTTCATAAATTCAGCGACAACATGACGAGATCATTATTATTCCAGAACGTTCTGCAGGGGCGAATTCAAATTCTTTCGGCTGAATTCCGGTTTTGGTGGGTTCGTTGGTTGTGAGTTGAGGAATGTCTCAACGCTGTTGTTGAGATGTGGTCGTTTTAGTTAGGTAACTGTTGGAAATGAGGTGTTGATGATTATTCAACTGTGATGATAGCTGAGTGCGAAGCTGAGACGGCCTTATTCATAAGGAGTCTGTAAGTGAGATAGTTGATCAGTTATGATTAACAAATAGCATACAAAATTAAAAATGGCTGATGAATGGTCAATATTGGAACAAGTGTCCGAGGATGCGCGATCAGTACCGTACAGTGATGATGTGATAACATAGTACCTGTTAGGCTTACAGCGTAAGTGTGAAATATGCAGGAACATATGTACTTTTCGTATTATCGCTCGCAAACACAATACATTTGAGCACTTTGGCGCCAACAGTGTAATTAGAAAGAACATTTCAGTCGTTAAACTTTCACATGGGCTTTTCGCGCCCCGTCGTTTTAAAGGAGCCATCAACAAATATTGTTGAACGTATTACACTTCTGTTTTATTACATGTTTGGTGCCGTTCACACTGCAATCACAAACACCAACAACAACAACAACAACAACAACAACAACAACAACAACAACAACAACAACAACAACAACAACAACAACAACAACAACAACAACAACAACAACAACACAACAACAACAACAACAACAACAACAACAACAACAACAACAACAACAACAACAACAACAACAACAACAACAACAACAACAACAACAACAACAACAACAACAACAACAACAACAACAGGAACCGCAAATGCAGCAGCATTTTACTCAACAAAACGGTAAGATAAACATTCAGAAATACATAAACTGTAGCAGTACACTCGACTACACTTTCAGTACAACAGTAAGCGCGTAAGAGTACTGGATCAGTAGCCAGTGGTCAGTGATTCAATTAGTCAAGTACATAGTCCTGTCAATAGGGCACTTCTCAAGTCAGTCAGTGAATGGATTGATCTGTCTACCAGCTACCAGCTTGTAAGAAAAAAACACACAAGAAATATCCGACTAGTTTTAACCAACAACAACACAAGTATGATAATATTTGTTTGCACATCCTGCATGCAACACATTCACTGCAGCGCACGCAATCTCACTCGGTACTTTTTTATGGAACAGTGAAAGTGAACTTTTTACGCGTGCGCTAGACGTCGTGCGTGCGCTACACAGAAATGCCGCACCGAAAAAATACACATACGAAAAGCGAACACTCAGCAACGGTGATTTATGTGACTAAGGAAAGTAGGTTTATTATGAGAAATAATCGGTAAACGGAGAGGTCTTCAAACGATTAATAATTGTGGATTCTTAGAATTCAAAATTTATGTTCAAAGTTTGAATATTGCTTTTGAGAAAAAAAGCAAAAGAATTCTCACAAAAGCAAAAAGCATATTTTCAATTGCTCTGTAAAGAACGAAATTTTTTCAGTACTCGAATAAAAATAAAAACAGTAACAACAATCATATTATTTACCAACAATACAATATCAAATACAAATTTGGATAATCTGAAGCAGTACATAAAAAAGCAAAAAACCACGGAACGCGTATAAAAAGGCAAACGCATCTGCCAACACCCGAAACGTGAACGTTTTATTCCACTCGGGTGGGACCGACGGACGAACCGCTTTAGCGCCCTTTTTAACCACTCAAAACACGGCGGGACGTTGACTAATGTTCATACCAGATGCTCGGGTGAAACGTGAAGTAAACTTTTTCAAGAGTTCATAGCCATAGGGAGTGACAAATTGAGGGAACTAATTAGCAAACTATGACTGGACTGACTGACTGATTGACGTACTGCCTGACTGACTGACTGACTGACTGACTGACTGACTGACTGACTGACTGACTGACTGACTGACTGACTGACTGACTGACTGACTGACTGACTGACTGACTGACTGACTGACTGACTGAGTGACTGACTGACTGACTGACTGACTGACTGACTGACCCTGACTGACTGACTGAATAACTGAACAACTGACTAACTGACTGAATAAAGAATCGAATTTCGCAATAAGCCACTCACTGACAGGCTAATCGACTAAACAACTGATATTCGATTTCATGCTAAAATAACGAAAGTATATCCACCAGATCATAATACCCATCGGCATTGGATATATCAGATACAGAAAAGCGTTATATCTAGATCTACATAGACAAACCAAATTGCATAACGCTTTAGGGATAGAAAAAAACTAAACGCACACTGTATTTTGGCTGTACACACAAAAATATTTACAATATTTTATACAGTCGTGCAGGATGGATATGGGAACGGTTATTGCATGGGAATGGTTGAGATATATTAAATAAATAGTAGCTTTTCATATTGTTTGCTACGTGTACAAAAACTAACAATGGTCACTTGTTGTTCACACTAAAAATTCAAAAAAAAAGAAAATAGAGAAAAATATTGCAATGGGTTCGGTGTTGAATTTATTAGTTACTGAATTTGTTCGTTTCGACATATAAAAATGCACAATAATATGTTGTTCGCACTTGCTAAATTGTGTAAAAATAAAGTAAAACACGGGAAAAAACAACATTATAAAAAGTGATGACACATACTCAGCGATTGCGAACAGCGAAAACTTACGCTCACAAGACGCGACCAGCAAAAAGGCGATAAAAATAATCAGTTCTTTTCGCCGCACGTACTGTGTCACCTGCTAATAAAAAAGATTTTTTGAGCAGACTTTTATAAAAACTATAAAAAATTCAAACTAATATTAATAATTTTTTCCTTGATGTTTCCGTGTGCAGACAATTCAAAATGAAAAAAATCTGTTACAATAACACAACACCCCAGCGCAACTGTTACACCCGCGTTGGTTTGTAGTATTTTATTTATGACGCCCAATATAAAGACCGGGTTGGTATGTCTTGGGTTGGCGTCTCTTTTTCAGATTCAAATACGTTACGTTACGGTCACGGTGGAATGTTAGACTTTTTATCACTGATGTAATCATGAAGCAGTTTTTTGGAAATTTATGTTTTACCTGATAAGATTTTTTCTGTATACGGCAAAACTGGCAAGTAGTCGGTTTGGGGTTTTTTAATGAGTGGCTAATCTTTTTAGCGATTACAGTAGCATTCCAAGTCAAATGACTGCCTTCAGCCTCATCTCTCACCCTGACTCATAAAATGTTATAGTAGTGAATTTGTAAATAACAGTGCATTATTCCACTGTGTGTTTGTATACCTGTAATTCAATCAAGTAGAGTACGTAGATAATAGTGAAAACAGAGAATATTTTTTCATGATAAACATGATCATGAATAGACTGTGAATTCAAACGCGTTCGGATGATTTTAGCTTAATTCAAGATGCAATAAACCCTCTTTAGTAGCATTGAAAATTTACATTTGTGTATAGTTCCGGGATGACCACTGGTAGGAAAACAACCACATAAAATTTTTTCGTTATTTAACACGAAAAACTGATAACGATAAAAAGCAAATTACATAATAATGAACAAAGTACACTGCATTATATCATACCAAGAGTGCTACATCATATCAATTACAGTTCCCAAAATGACCGCCCTTATTCAAAATCGGCCAAATTGGGCGCGCGCGCATTTGAGTTTCCCACAGAAGTTGGTGAGATGGAAGGATTGTAAAGTGATCACACACATGGATGATTTAGCGAGATTGTTTAGCCCAGTTTACAGTGATACAGTGCTTGAGTCTGGAATTGATACTGTGTGATTGTTAGCCTCTTATTACACTTTGGGAGAACAAAAACAGAAACATCATATCACTGGAATTCCACCGGTTGAGGCATTCTCAAAGTACACAGTGTACATAGATTTGAGTACAAAATGGTATTCGATACATGCGTACTGTGGTAGATAACGGATCACATTACTTCACATAACATTCAATTAAAAGACAAGATATACTTCGTTTTTCCACAATGGATTCCATCAGTTTAGCAGTACACAGTGGTAGAATTTTTTTTTGATTATTAGAAAAATCTATTGGCCGGCACACAAAATAAATTATATGTGTGCAAAAAGTCGGTCACCCGATTCTGCAACAAGTAACGGAACGCATCAATCTCACTAAACATGTCCCGGAAACCAAGAAATCTTGACAAACTACTAAAAGACGGCCGTACTTAATTTAATAAGCGTGATAGTCCGTGTTACACCTGCTGTTACAGTTGCGCATGTTGCGGATGAAAAATATAATGAAAAACTCATAATGGAAGACTAACACGTAATTATGTTATCGAGCTTCAAAGCAAACATTCAGAAGGTCCGAATTTTCTTCAGTTATCCCTATTTTTCTCATAACCCGTTTTTGTCGCAGCATGGTCTAATACATAAATACAGTTGTCGCGCACCGTAACGTAACACGTGTTTCCGCGCGTCTTGGCATGTTGCACCCGAATGTTGCGTTAACGAAATTTTATGTCGCATTTCGTGTCACTGAAGATCGACAGTTAATCAAAATGGACAACTTTCAAAACGGAAATTTCGTAACCGGTGAAAGTGGGTGAAAATTTTCGCTGCACTTGATGGACATGGAATTGCGGAAAATTGGACAAAATTTAACGGCCATTATTTCGCACCTGACTGGGCAACAGTCATGACAGGAGCAGGTGTTAATTTTTTCACGTCCTGTTACAGTTAATCCACATGGGCAAACATAAGAAAAAATTCCACCGCAATTACGAAGTTATCTCGAAACGGTCAATCTCAAAGTCAGAAATCGAAATTGTAGGATGTAAAATCAGAATTCATCTGATAACGTATCTTTAATCCAAGTCAACAGTTATGAATTTTGTCTGTGATTATTCATTCGTTCACATTCCATCCCAACCCTCGAGCAACAACTCAAATCCACTCAACGTGTTCTAATCTCAGTCTCAAATGCCAAACATTACAAATCTTCGGCGGAATTTTTCAAATTTCGAGCGATGATCACCTCGAGTAGCAGATTTATGAACAACCACAAACTGTAATAATGCGATGTGTTTGCGTTCGGATAACCCGTTGGCGGATGAGTGAAACGGTGAAAATTAGCAGAATTTCTTCAGAGAAAAGGTTTTCATTTACATAAAGAAAAAATTCACTGTAGGAAAATTGATAAAAAGAGTTTAAGAAAAACCGAAAATTTAACCGCTAATTGGATGATAGGCCAGAAACAACAGGAGACCGTAACATAAACGAAGACTGTGGCATTGAGGGATATGAAGAGTCAGATATCGATTACAACGATTACAGTACGTTCACATTCGATTCATTCATTGAATAACTCATTATGAATTTTCCCATGCCTTCTGGAGAGGGGGAATACAGATACAGACCTAAATGAATCATATTCTGAATTTGATTCTCTCATGTTTCACCTGATGAATATTTATTTAGAAATTATGAGCTTCTGGAATGGTTTTTTGAAGAACTGTGAATGGGTGATGTTCTTTATGATGAACTTGTGACATTGATATGTTACAGGTACTTGACATAGTTAACCCTGTCATCTTTATGTTCTGCAGAAATAGGGTAGCCTCAGTGTAAAAGTTGAAAGCTATACTCTATGTAACTTCAGTGAAAAATACTGTAAGATAGTTTCTCTGAATCGAACTTTAACAAACTCGTGAGAAAGTAACGGTTCTGCCGAATAATTAGTTTATGTATTTGGTATAATTTGTTCTATTAGGATCACCAACAAACAACGATCTTTAATATAATAATTTATTCCATGCACATGAATCGGGGAAATGTTACGATTTCAAGTATTCACGACTGATTTTACTACCAAATCAAACGTGTACCAATAAACGTGAACGTATTTATACATTTGTACATTTATATAAGTGCAGTTCAGGTATACAAATATCGCAAAAACTCGTAAAAGTTGATCGTTTCGCCAGCCAAGTGGTGCGGAGAAACCACATTTATTCGATCGGTATGGCTTTTGTTTAATGATTAGGGTTTTCATCATGTATGGTTGGCATTAACCAACTAATTTAGTTTGAATGACTGGTTATTAAAGCGATACTTGATTGGTTGACTGATTGACCGCAGGGCCGGCCAACATACTAACTGTTTGACTGACTGATTGACTGACTGACTGACTGACTGACTGACTGACTGACTGACTGACTGACTGACTGACTGACTGACTGACTGACTGACTGACTGACTGACTGACTGATTGGCTGACTGACTGACTGACGGACTGACTGACTGGCTGACAGACTGACCGTTAAACACTCTTTGTCCATCAAAGTAAAAGAATTGCCAACGGTTAAAAGGAGCCCACTTGTGTGACGACCAGTCATTAACCAGTCATCACCCAAATGCCGTTGTATAAAACCCAATTCCATCCGGCCCTACAAACAGCCGATGTGATTTGTACCATAAAATGAGAGCCATGACATGATGACAACGGATTGCCAGAGCGGACGGTGAGAATGGTTTCCGTTAACCATCTTGAAAATAAAATAACGTCGTTCGTATCCAGTAGACGTTGGGAGAAACACTACATACATAGGTCTCCAAGATAAAAACTCATCCTGAAATGATTTTTTCTTCCGCCTTCCGGAATTAGGGTGTGGAAAATTATGCTTTTTCTAGAATTTAATATGCGCGCAGTGGGACGGAAAGATGCATGCTTTTTGACTGACGGACAAACCTATTGACAGCTGCTACATTGAATGGATGGAGAGGGTCATATGAGTCAGTCAGTCAGTCAGTCAGTCAGTCAGTCAGTCAGTTAGACTATAAATCTGTCAGTCAATCAGTCAGTCAGTCGGTCAGTCAGTCATTCAGTCACTCAGTCAGTCAGTCAGTCAATCAGTCAGTCAGTCAGTCAGTCAATCAGTCTTTCAGTCAGTCAAAATATCCATGTTCTCACAAACATTGTTGGCTCCAGCGGCGAAAATTCCTTATCACTCACCAATCAATCTCCACCGGTACTACGTTTGTTTTTGTTTGTTGGGTCGGGTCGACAAACCGTGAGATTAGTACAGTAGTTATTATTAGTTGGATTGACCAGCACTTATCGACCTTTTTATCAGGGAGTTGGCTGTTTGCCGTTTTCATCAGCTTTTTTGTATCCTACAATATTGATGTTGAGAGATGGATGAATGTCAAATCGGGTATTTGTAGAACAACTTGAACACGACGAATCATAGTCAAAACGTGAGATAATTTTAGTCAGTCAGTCAGTCAGACAGTCAGTCGGTCAGTCAGTCAGGCAGTCAGTCAGTCAGTCAGTCAGTCAGTCAGTCAGTCAGTCAGTCAGTCAGTCAGTCAGTCAGTCAGTCAGTCAGTCAGTCAGTCAGTCAGTCAGTCAGTCAGTCAGTCAGTCAGTCAGTCAGTCAGTCAGTCGGTCAGTCAGTCAGTTCGTTAGTCAGATAGTGAGTAAGTCAGTAAGATAGCCAGTCAGTCAGTCAGGCAGCCAGCCAGCCATTCAGCGGACATTTTTTAGTCTGTCATTATGCACACCTCTATTCAAGATACCGCTCGCTCTCATGAATAAAAGAACAAGTCACTGTTTTCGTAGGCATTGCTCCATTGATGGATGGTCTATTGACAATCACAACCATTCGTTAGGAACGTCGGCATGTCACAAGACTCATCGTATTTGAGAGATCCTACTACATAATTTGATGAATCTTGTCAGCTTGCAGAGCTAAAATGGAATTGATTCTAACCAATGATTGGTTATAGTTTTGTTGCGGCACAACGTGTGTGGCAAACAACTTGTAATAATCATTGATTCACGACATTAAAATGGAAAATGCTAACATCGTTTTCTCACGCTTAAATGCGGTTATGGAAAGCTTCAAATTGCTATTCAAATGTTAGTAAAGACATAAAAGAGCAGAATTAGAACGAGGTGATTAGGCAAATGACAGTGTGAATTCTATCTATTTACGCAAATAAACACCTTTATTTTTAGTAAAAAAACGCAACATTTACATAAAAGAGCGCCGTTAAAGGACTGTACAGGCGTATAACACAGTTAATCAGTCAGTCCATCATATAATCAGTTTATTTAATCGGTCATTTAGTCTCTTAAGACCACCACAACACAAACCGGCAATCAACAGAAACAAACCTAGTCAGTCTGTCAGTCTGTCAATCTGTCAGTCTGTCATGAGTGACGCACCAGAAAAGGATTGATTCCTGGATCTAATCCCTCCTCTAATCCTTGATCCCTATTAAATGTGCACGAGTTTACGATTGTCAGTCACAGCGTGAAATGTGCTGCATTTACATACAAACAAGGCAGATGTGTGACTGACTGATTGATTGATTGATTCCATGGTTGGAGGTTGGAATTCCCCGTCAGGAACCAGCAACAATACTGATTGCTTTTTTACCTAAAAAACATAAGACTTCAGATTAATTATCTTATATTTGACCACCAAGATTCCAATGTGAATTTTCAGTAAGTTCTCTGCCTCATAAATTGGATCACATTATTTATTAAATACAATTTTCCAACTCCTTGGAATGAGCATGCTTGTAGGTCTATGAAATTCAATCGCGTCTCAGAACGTCGTCTAAATTCAAAGTCACTGACTTTCTGATGCATGATTTCAAATGGTTGGAAGCGGTCACGAACTCATTTTAAGCGTTGCCAGACTATCCTGGTTTGATTCAATGACGGGTTCAGCAAGCACATGAATTCAATGGCGGACGAGCTACACCTTCAAAGGTAGGAGAATCTCTCCAAAGAGGCGGGAATGGGCAGAAACTGTGCCATTTTGCCTACACTTAAAGAACCACATCGGCATTTAAAACCGCCAAAGAGGGGGGAATTCTACTTTTTCCTCCCCTTTTCGTCCGCTAGTGCCTGAATGCATGATCGTCGACCGTTAACATGATCCTGAATCAACAATCCAGCATTCATCCAAGTCATCCTACATATAAGGGCATCCAATGTCTCTAAGCAAGCAAATCCGAATCGGTCTACGAAATCTGACCAGAGATCCGAGGTTGACTTCGTACCCCTCAATGATGACAAAGTCAGTTTGACCGCCGCCCATAGGTAAATATTGACCGAAATAGGGGCCCATATAACTCGTTAAGGGGTGGGATCTATCAACTTAACCGTGGATGAGCCGGTTTCTCAAAGACAGAGGATTTTACCGAAGGAAATATTTTTGGATATTTTTATAATCTCATTATCGGGGCAATTTATCGACTTTTGATATTCTCTAATCTTTAACAAATTCCACGGTTGCCACGATGTCCGCCTCGAAATGCCGTAGAAGGTTTGTTTGACGTTGCGGTAATATTAGGTGATGTAATGTGGTAACTTGGCAAGTGCTGGGGAGGGGCGGTGATTGTTTGACGAGCATATTATTGCGGTCGATTAGTCGAATCGTGAGGACAAAAGTCAAGCACCTTAGATGATTTAGAGTTTGTGATTCGGACAATGGTCAACCGATTACGCAAAATTTGACTGACATTTGACTGGTTGGGGTCAATAAGATCATCTGGATTATCTTAGCTCAGAATTTTTGAGATTTGAATAATGTAAAGTTTTGGGTTTATTGAATTTTGGTGTTAATGATTACGCAAGACTATAAAGTTGAAAAGCGGATAACTGTATATTGCATCAAATTACGTTGATGAAGAGCAGAAGCATAAATGTTCAGAAGAGTTACTGAAGTTATGTATGTATGAATAAAATGGGAAAAAAGTATTCCAAGAACTCACGTAACAAATACAGTATGTAACTGTTTGCGACAAACATAATAATAGCACAGCGGCTGATGTTGCAGCCAATAATGTTATGTTACGTTATGCTATGTTATGTTATGGTCAGCTCATAAGTTGCACATTGACCATCCACTGGTACATAAAATTCGGTGGCGCAACGCATTCGTAGATGTTTTGGTAGATTGTGTTATTGGGGATTGATATTGCTGGCTCGGACATTGCAGTTGCGACCAGATTATTATACGGCATCTGAGAAATGGAACATTTTATATAAATAGGGAACATGTGGAAGAAATTATAGTAAAAAAATTGGGTAATATCGATCGGAAGACTCAACCATAACAAGTTACATATGTAAACGTGCTACAGGAATGAATTATCCAGACGAGTCTCAGATTTGGAGATGGAAAGTTACAGTAGCAGTTAAGTTATCTGAATCAGAAAGATGCAATCATGATAAACTGACAAGTACGTATCTGAACAAAACTACAACCTCAATATGTTTGCAAGGACAAGTTTGCTGGATGACGTATAATGCTTACATAAAATATCGGACAAAATGTAGATTAATGTTCGGTTCGAAGTGAAGCAGCGTCAGCTACAGAATCTGAACTCATTCAATCATTCCACCCGTTCCAAGGTCATCCAACTACCCCCAGCTAAATATTATAACAACTTAATCGGCTTCTACAAAAACATACGCAATCGTTTTGCTTTGCTCGACACACACGCACTAGCGGACGAGAAAAACACAAAATTCATGAAACTCATATTGTTTAGCGATTTCAAGAAATTGAGTTCACTCCTAGAAGAATATGAAATATGACCTTATTACTGAACATTTTACCTCACTAGAGAGAAATTTCTCCTCCTCTTCAACCATTTTGATTGTCTTCCCAGTAGCACCCCTGCTGAGTTGTTTTTCTCATCAGAGGAATACCGTACGCAGAAAGTTTTTGCGCTTCGTTTAGTTTACCCACGGGGAGTCGGTGTTTTGATAATGAAAGTCTGACTGAATGATTGAGTATTGATAGATTGAATGAGTGAGTTACTGAGTAGTTGGCTATACCAGTTTTCCTGCTAAAAAACATGTCCTCCTACTGAAAATCAGCTTTACAATGACCGATCGTTTCATTATTTCATGGTGAGTTTTCACGGGTAGGAAAACGTATGCATGTACAATGACTACAACCTACAAACAAACATTCGTACAGTAAATGAAACCTACATATTTGAATTCGTAATGTCAAGTTCTACGAAAAACCAATGTCAACCCGTTACATAAGCAACAAATCCCAGTGTCCATTAATCATTAATCATTCAGCGTGTTGGCGGTACGTGGCGAGAGTTTTACGAATTTCCCACTAAAACCCACGAAAACGACCGGTTTGACACGGAAAATTCAACGAAACGACCGAAAGAACAACAACAACATTCGGTGAAACCATAAATAAGACATCGTCAGCTAACGACCAGAAAGTTGTTATGGAAATTGTGGGCAAAAAGTGTGCCATTACCAGTAAATTACCACCATAAAAAGATGTGAATTTCGTACTAGAAGTTATCTCAACATACATGAGTGTAGATGGTTTTATTCGACGAGTGCAAATTAAATTTTATGAGTTTTAGAAATGAATCTGCACTACGTGAGATTTGTACTTGTTGCGATTGAAAACATCTGATTTGAAATTAGATTATATATTAATTATCTCACTACTGTTTTTGAGATAAGAAAATGAGTGAAAACAACATTTGCCTAACGAAATAAGCTCAACCAACGTCTTACTCACACTCATAACATTCAACGTAACGACCAGTGAAAACTGATGAATAATTTTGGCTGGCAAAAAGTTGCCGACTACTTCTGTCATTACGAAAGCAATAAATTTCAGAAGCGTGTAGAAAGCAGCCGAAATTAAACAATTTTCACACATCCTATTTTTCGAGAATGGAAAACGAAACGAGCTTATTCCCAGTAAGCATATCGAATGAGTTCGTTGAGGCGGCTGACGCTTTTGAAATTTTAGAACTTTACTTGAACGGGTTTTCTGGCTTATTGGGATGCATCGTTGTTGTGTGATGCATTCCTACGTGGAGAAAAACATAACGAACCGATGTTGGTATACATACTGAGCATTATGATTAACTACAAAAAATTAGGTACCGATGATTCTGAAATTGATTAGAATTTTTTTCTCATGTCTTGCTATATTCTCACAGATTTAGAACCTGACGGACAGCCAGATGAAACTGATTGACTGACTGACTGACAGACTGACTGACTGACTGACTGACTGATGGACTGACTGACTGACTGACTGACTGACAAAAACCGTTCAGATGAACCATCACTCAACCTGGGAGTTAGAAAAAGTCTGGTAATCGTGACAATACAAATGATGGCCATTTGCACTGGTGAACTTGGGTACAAACAGATCTATCAATTACAGGCAAATACGTATTCATAGTAGGACGAAAATTCTTTGCTGGTATAACGTTAACATTTCATCTGGTACAAAAAAATACATACTGTGCATACAAAGTGTAATAGAAACATTATGATGTTATATTTTTACTTGAATAATAAATGGGGACTAAAAAGATACTGTGTTGTTGTTGTGTGTACATTGACAAAACAGACCCATGATGAAATGAGCGCCGATGTTGTACCAAAATTTTGTACCATTTCTCAAAAGTTTTACGAATGTTAAAGACATTTATCAGGAAAAGGTGTAACTTGCTGTAACTTCCAAAAACACGTACAATAAATCACAAGAAGATGCCCCTGGATTGGTCATTGTAACATTTGTTATGGTGTCACTAGTAGTGGTATGACAATAGCCTCACCATCATAAGGCTCCTGCCATTCAAATTCGAGCTCAAGTTCATTTGTTGTAAGCCACAATAGCAAAGTTGAACACCAAAACCTTGTGAATTTATAATCACACTAATCACTTATGAGGATAAACACGGATCATCTACGTTTTTATGCGCTGAGTAACAACCCGGGATTCAAACCAGGACCTTCGGCTAACGAGGCATCTGTTGTAGTTACGCTCGTGTCTTTCCATTTGTACCATAACGCACCTCTATGTACTTGTTATGTTACTTGATAACTGTAGTAACAATGTAAATCCTCTAATGAGAATGAAAAGTCTTGGTAACATTTTACCCCAGCAAAACAAACTCGTTTACACATCTCCACAACCGTATTTTCTAAGCTCCAACACCCTGAGATCTTCCTTTCCTTTCCACACTCTATAAATAGTTGATAAATTACTAGATCTGCCCTTAGGGCGGTCCGTTTGGTACAAATTTGGGGGCATCTAGTCTATCGGATACTACCCTTATACTCCATTGTGGATGAATTAATTAATTCCAGGACGCATGGCCTCTTACACTCCTTTACCCCCTCGCACCAACTGACCACTAATATACCATTAACAAGTTTGCTTCTACCCAACCAATAGCGGATAAACAGAAAGAAAAAGGTGGGCTTTGGCCCAAAACGGAGAAAATAGAGTTTTACCCCTTGGAAACTTAAAAAACAGTGACTTCGAGATCCTCGGTAACCGTTTCACACGTCATAGCCAAAATAGTGATACATTGGCGCGACTTATGAACAACAATCACACCGAATTTACGGCCGTCGACCCGAAACTAAGATAGAAAGGTACATTCATTTTTCATTCCACCCAGACCGGCAGAAATGCGGATGCCAAAGTTGGGTGGATCACGAAAATCCCGCGCAATAGGTGAGATGTGAAGTGAAAATGATTTTTAAAAGTGAGTAGAAACACCCACGTCTGCGAATTTTTTTATTCTTTACTTTCTTTATTAATATAATGTTTCATCCGCTAAATTTGGGTCCGTCGGACTTTCAAGGATGCCGCTGGGCACAGGGTAATTTCTTATGTTCAACTCAATTTGGGTGCATCTTGGGTGGCAGGGGAAAAGGTCTACCACAGCCACCTACCGTAGCCCAAGTAGTATTTAGTAGGGTCGGGTTCATAAATTGTTGATAAATTTTGCGCATTTAGTGCTCTATGGTTAAGATGGTCTATACAAATGATCTAGAGCATCGTCGTGACACTAATGGAATTGTGCTGATGAGTTATGACGGCGGACCAACTTTGAACCACTTGAGTGAAGGTACCACTGGAATACCATTGAATCAACGCTACAACATACGCTGATAAATGATCCACCATTAGTGGAATCATTTGAGATTTGTTGAAGTTAAAGACAGAAAAGTTGACATACGGACGTTTGCTTACTTTCAATTCAACACGTTTTTATATGGCTTTCAGTACATATAATACATCAGTACGTATGTAAATGTAGCTAGGAAGAAATAAGTGAGCTTTCATGAAAAATAAATATGATGATAATGACATTTTTTACTACAAAACCTAATGTAGTACTCAATACCTGAATCTCAAACACATCCAATTACCGCAGACCACATGTTCTAAGTGTTTTGTTGACTTACCTGTTTTGACCACTTTCACCAATGCAATTCACCTATCGTAAAACTATTGCCCGACTTCATCGGGGGTCTAGAGGGTGATTGATCTGTTTTCGTATTGTGCTATGTAATAATATGTTTACAATCACGGCTGTATTGGGCGTATTTGTTTGTTCGGCCGGTCATTAAGTCCAATTGAAAGAGCAACTGTCCCAGCATTATGGGGTGTGGATTCAGGCAATTGGTGGTAAAACGCGACTGTAAACCTGGTCCCAATCAAAGTGAACTTGGATCAAGTTTAACTTAATAAGGCGAAATAAACTTTTTTAATGGTAATTTTCTTAGTCATAGAAATAAGAAACAATGAAAAATTTATGTTTCCGTTGATTGGGTAACTCAAAGCATCGAAAGTTTTCGAAAATCCCCTCCCCGTTATCAAGTGAAATCTTAAAATAAGAAATTCAGTTCTAATCTAGGAATTAAATAATTAATTATCAATCCAATTCACAGTGAACTGAAAGCAAACGTGATTAATGACCACGAATCGTTGTTTTGCATCACCGACAAATTGGGAACCATTAAATCAGAGTTTGGCATAACAATCGATCAGGCAGGTAACCGATTCGGTTAATATTAAGTCAGATCTTGTCCAGGTGGCAATGTTATCCGTCATCATCAAACCGAAGGTAAACTTGGGTCCCAAATCTTTGGATCGATTGGAGTGGAAGAAATGATTGCAAACCAGTCAGAAATCAGAAATCTGTCTAAAGAAAAAATTGAGTTGGAATATGAGTAAATTCAAATTGAAATGTTGTAAAACGTAATTATGGCTGCAAAAGACGGTAACCCAAATTTGTCTAGACAAAGCTGAACCATAGAACTCCAAAATTTTCGCTTGCCACACAACGAACCAGAGCTGAGTGCCATTTGGTTCAGTGTTAATCGTCCACAGAATCATCATCAATTATGAGATCCATTTTCGTAAACAGACAGTGTACAGACGATTGATCAACACAAATCACAAATTCGGGACCATCGGTCACGCCAATTCCAATCAAGATGGAACATTCAGTCGTCTGGCAGATTTTTTTGCTCAGGAAAATAAGGCAGACAACAGTAAAATGCCACGAAAGTCCGATTAATCAGATACGGATCTCAGTAATCCATCACACTCTACCCAAATCAAGATGGACTATTTGGTTAGTCAGTCCACAACTCATCTAGGCACTTATCCCCACGAACCGAGGAATGTGAATGGGGATGGAAAAAGGAGAAAAACAAACAAACTCCCATTTTACAATGATAAATCATGTCCTTAATTGGTGAACACAAATCACCCAACAACAGCTATATATTAATCAGGTATTTCACTTAGCAGCAACCTAAAACTTTTGGGGACAACTCAACAAAAACATTTCGGTGGCTTTCCCACAGTGCAAAAAACTTAATTCACAAAAACCATTGATAAATCGACTCGATGTGGAGAGCAGGAACGATACGGGAGCGCCACAATTTACTGATTAGTGCGTACTCGTTTTTGAAGAACACCTGTTTTACTGTAGTTTTTGTTCCGGGGCTATAACATCATGAACCGAAAGAAGGTTGTATTATGAAATGAAAGCACTGAAAACTAAAGATACGTATTTAGAATTCTACGCTATTGTTCACATTTTGCCTTCAAAACCAGTTAATAAAGACCTCTTACAACTCGATATTCCCCAAAAATGCTAAATGAAAGAACAGACCTGGGGTACATGAACAAGCGGACGAGAGAAGGTTGTTCCTTTACTGGTGGTCTCCGGTAGTTGAATCTTTCCGGACGGTGAAATCAAAATAAAACAGCCAAAATATCACAACATTTTCGGGAATTATGAAAAAAAAACATTATTTATGCTATTCGCTTTTTTGCAATTGGGCACATCGATGTGATGGAATTCGAGCCAACGATCGGCTATTAATCACTCGACCAAAGAAAACAGAGCGACACCACTCGGTTGGCAGGGGCTTATTTGCTGGAATGGCACCTTGACAGACATCACACCGGTTTGGGTTACGCTACGCAATGCTTATATCTTAGAATAACTGTTCTCTGTACCTTTGTTTATAATAAAATTGGCGCCAATTTGAAATGGTTGTAATGAGCCGGCAGAGAAATGATATTCGGGTAGATTTGTATTTATGTAGATGAAATATTCTCCTTACGAAAATTTGGCTGGGTATTGCTGAATTCGCTTCTACGCTTTTAATTTATCATTCAGTGGCAAAATTTAATCTGAAAAACCAGAGGAAATTTATTCAATTTTGAAACCGGATGCGGCAAAATGATGGTCGGATGATTCAATGGTATGTTGAACAGCAGATGCTGTTGCATAAGCGGATGTGAGTTTGCTGTGGTTAGCCCTGGTGATTTATGTAAAATAGTGTAAACCGTCGTAATTAACACCCGATTTGAATAGATCTGAAACTAAAGATAAGTTTTATGTTTTTATTTTGATAAAAAATACAACAGTGAATATTCATGTATGCATATATGTATGTATACATCATTCTCCCAAAATATTCTCAACTCCCCAAGTCGGGATAAATTTCTACAGAAACGCAAGCCCAACTAACTGGCAATGCTTGTAGTGAAGTGATTCCGGTTAATGTGGTCTACATACGTAATGGTTGGAGTGAACAAGTGTATGTTTATGGGTGTATGTACTTGTATGCCAACATAGCCGGCAATAACCAATCATCTGCAACGAATGGCTTACTATGTAGTACCTACATATTCGAACATCATAGTAGTACATAGTATGTCACAGAAGTGCTTTATCTATCATAGTAGTACTACAAACAAGCAATACATACAAACATACGAAAAAAAGTGAACGAGGTTGGAGATAAGTGGGCTGAATGGATACTTTTTATTGGTGACTATTGGCCAAATAGTGAAGTAGTGAGTCTACAATGCCGTAGACTGCCCGACATGGTTTGGTATAAAACAACGATGTTGCATTGACTGCTGTTCAGATGAATAATATTTTACGACTTCGTTTTTTTTCAGGATGCCTGACTTCAAAGCAAGTACCTACAGAACAACTGTTGTAAGTATGACAGGTTTATGATTAATGAATATCCTTTGTCTATCTAACTGACAGGACTAGAGTAAGCTACGATGACCGATTGGGATGAAAATCGATGTTTTTTAGAAGTGCTTTTTGATGGAACGTAGTGAATATGATATGCTTATTCTCAGCTTTATACTTCCTAAACTCATCGATTATCTTGCCGGTAATATCATCTTGTAGGGTATTAATAACTAAAACCACCAGATGCGTAAGAGGATGACAAACGAATTAGTGGTTTGGGCACCAATAGCACAATTACACACTCATGGTGTCCGATTTCATATGTAATTCTATTAAACATAAAAAATGCATTCTTTGTGTGGATTGGTAAACTGAGTCACTGACAGAATAGATGATTGATTAGAAAGGCAGAGACAGACAGACAGACAGACAGACAGACAGACAGACAGACAGACAGACAGACAGACAGACAGACAGACAGACAGACAGACAGACAGACAGACAGACAGACAGACAGACAGACAGACAGACAGACAGACAGACAGACAGACAGACAGACAGACAGACAGACAGACAGACAGACAGACAGACAGACAGACAGACAGACAGACAGACAGACAGACAGACAGACAGACAGACAGACAGACAGACAGACAGACAGACAGACAGACAGACAGACAGACAGACAAAGATCGGATATACAGCCAAATCAGCTATGAAAACGGACAAATATGTACATTACTCGTACGTACGTCATATGAAAGTTTTTAGGCGGACTATTCCCTTGATTGATTACTGAAGATAACGTTTCGTTTCCGTTCCAACTCTGTTGAATACCAAATATGCCACACAATGAGCATCAACATGATGATGGTTCAATTACTGGAACATCCGTCCAAGACGACGGGTATAAGACACTCGCTAATGGAACACACATCCCATGGCACATGCATAACATAAGTGAAATTATGCCAGGCTGTTTCTGTTCCGGTTTGAGATATACATCAGTGACAGACTGACAGACAGACAACATTATCAGTTACATTGTACATACGTTGGTTCATTAGTGAAACTGTTAGAGAACAGTTTGGGACGGGAATGCAAGATACAATATGAAGAGTACACAGTAAAGGACTTCTTATGATGTACGCAATCTTGACTGACAGACTGACTCACTCGGTCATAATCCATTTACAATCGACCATTAATAAACAAACGTTCATCCCCCCAAACCGAACCGCCTCCGATTGTGTTCGGTTCATTTGTTTGTGGCGAATGGCACTTGTCTGACTACGATACACGGTGAACATATATAAACACATTATGATTGCTTTTATAACTTCAGTATCTTTAATAATTTCTAAAAAATAGGCAAACATGGTTATTTAATAGTATTTTTTTCATTTATTATTTTGGTATTCAAATACACGGATGAATACAAATTGACGCAAACCGATGAATACTTTTTGTTTCTCAAGTTGAAGACAGACAAAATATTATAAAACATTATAAGCGAATAAATTTAGAAATCATCTATATAACTGAGCAACTTTGATAACTGCACATTTCGAGCACCCTGTACTCCATGCGGTCAATCCGGTGTCAACCCCTTTCTTCTCATCAACCCATACAGGGTGACATCATTTGAGAGGATGATGAGATTTTCAAGTGCGCCTTAAAATTATTGACAGTCGGCTGGTCATAAATAAACTGGCTAATAATCATCCTCTACCAAAGACCCGATTGTATATGGATTAGAGGTTTCGGATTATAATATTCCACTTGATACTACCAATAAAGCTGAACCATTAGTGGTAGTCAAAGGCGGTTTCACTGCTACTGAGATTCTGTGAGACAGTGAGTGAGTGAGTGAGTGAGTGAGTGAGTGAGTGAGTGAGTGAGTGAGTGAGTGAGTGAGTGAGTGAGTGAGTGAGTGAGTGAGTGAGTGAGTGAGTGAGTGAGTGAGTGAGTGAGTGAGTGAGTTAGTGAGTGAGTGAGTGAGTGAAAAAAATTTTGAGTTCATATGTAGGTGGAAAAATAACTAAAGCTGAGCAAAAGACTGACAGACTGATCTGGGGGTACAGTATGTAGGGTTGACTGTTAGCCTGCATCAGAAGTATCGTTTACAGTATAATTTAATGGACAACAAAACTACTCTGTCCCATAAACAATAACCGGTGAACGTAAACATTACGCACCATAATGTTGCAACTTTCAGCCTATGACAGAAATGGAAACAGCAATGATTCGTTATTGTGATAAACTGAAGTTAGAGAATCGTGGTAGAATCACTGCTAACCTAGGCTTTGATCATGTAGCAACTGGATCTGCAACTGTCCTTAACAAATAAAGTCTGTCATCCTATCAGTTACATTGTCAGTCAGTCAGTCACTCAGTCTGTCAGTCTGTCACTGAAGCAGATCAACGATCCCTCCCACCCATAACCATCAATAACATAAATATGGAATTTTCGCCGAGCTTAATGTTTGATACAATTGGCACACAAATACGAATGGATGTTGTGAGTGGAGAATAATGGAGGATCAGTGGATTTGCGATACACACTTGCGAACAAATCTGTTGGGTAAACACATGACAAATTCCAAATGTGAATATATTGATTGGTGCAAGATACATATTAGTGATATACTGTTTTACTAAATTCACTGTTATGAGCCCATTTATTGTACTTAGCTAAGTGGTACATATTGGACATACTGTAATGATTGTGGCCGTCGTTAATTGTAGTGAAAATATTGTTCACTCATCAATGACTGACCGGCGGACTGACTGACTGACTGACTGACTGACTGACTGACCGACTGACTGACCGACTGACTAAGTAACTGACTGCCCGATGATAGTCAGTCAAACATTCCCACACTTTATGGCCCCGCACAACGGGCGGCTCATAATCGTAAATTAATGAAAACCAACTGAGCGATTTCATTCATTTTCTCTTCGTACATTCGCTAATGATAATAATAATCATTATGTAGGAGAAAAACTGACTGAACAATGGATGATATTCATGTAATACGAAAAGACCTTATATTTTTATCATGAGATTGGGCTTTTCATATCATGAGAAATGATAATAATCATTTCAAAACATTTCTCAAATCCTAACAAATACATGAAATGTTTAAGAAATTCCAAACAGGTTGACACATTTGCATGGTATGTACATAATCTGATTATCCAGTCAAGTATAAATTGCTTGTAGTACAATCTGTAAACTTCTACCATGACGTGACTCGATCATAAACCCGACCACTATCAAACGTAAACTGAGTACAACTTCGCACTCAATAAACTTCACCCCACCAGTGTGAGAATTCACGATCGTGTAATGGAGAAGGTTTAACGACCGTTGAAATGTCGGGCAATCATGCAGTGCAAAAGTTTTATGAGCTCGAAATTCGTGTGTTTCAAATGGTTTACGACCAATGAAAATCATGATGATCGACTAACTGATTGGTGCGGCCTTGTTTTCTATGGCTGATTATGGGCAGTCATAAAAAAAGTCCTACCCGCGTAACGTAACACGAAAAACGTGCGATGTTATGCCGTGTTACAAGTTGCTAAATGTTATTTTAACATGCATTTTCAGTCGTAAAGTAAAATTGTAAAATAGCAAGGATATTGACGAGAGGGTTGTTTTGTTATTTTGACAGACGTACATATAAAAGATTTACTGAGAGAACACAAAACAACGACACATAGCTATGTACTACAGCATCCAGAACATGGCGTGAAATAATGCCATAACTCACTCCGAGAACAAAGCAACAGAAATCATGATAAATAGTAGAACTGGTCGGTGTCCTGTCAGACCACGACTATCTGGAACAAAAATGAGGCTGAAACGTACCATATGCGCTGAATAAGAGGTTCTTCAAAATTCAGGTTTTTGTGTAACTGGAAACCGAACGCTATAATTTTTTATTTAAAAAGTTTCTCTTTATTCTATTCAAATGCATTTTCTCCATTGTAAAATGAACTTTTTTTCATCCTATGAGTTGGGTGTGCAACGATATGAGCGATAAATCATAGGCACCATGGTTTGTGGTCCATTTGTAATGTCACATTACCACATTGTTATTCCCAGAACAACCTAGCCAACTGGGAGAACTTTTACGCAATCTAGTTTATCACCTAGCTTAGTTAGAAAAGATATGTATAAAAAATCATAAGAAATTATGTGCATTTTAAGTTGGCATAGTGGTGGTGTATGTCCATGCAATATGCATGTAACTTCCATTTAAAAGTTTAATATAAATTCAGCCCAGAACTTTCCCACCGCTTTCCCGTTGCTCAGAACAGTCAAATTTGCATAAACGATTATATTATACGGTGAAAACGAAATATTAACAAGGATAGTGATAACACTAAACGTCACCGGAAGATCATAACATTGTTAATGTTGTCATATCAAATTTGTACATACAAACAGTACTTAACAATTATGACACAAAACGGCCCAAAATAAACACATAAAATTCTGAAATATTCTCTGCCGGAAAACTGGGTCATTATTGATAAGGGGTTTATTATAATAATACGGTCATAATGTTATGATTATGTTTGGGTTGTTTACTTTCTCGCATAAAATTTCGATGGAATCAACTTCAAGAAATTTCGAGAAATGATCAAAGCAAACAAAGCAGATAGCATAAAGTCGAAAATGATGTATTTAGTACGTTAAATTTAGAACTTGAGGAGATTGTGGTAAAAAACTTCTGAAGGTCCAAATTCCTTTCATGCAAAGATCAATGAAAAATAAACTTTACTGTTATGTAAGTTAAAACAACTTGAGCTACATAAGTATGAATGTACATAAACATCTGTAAATAGTGCATAAACAGTACATAAAACATGTAAATTTACTCAAAAACTCGTAAAAGTTGATACGCATGTCAAATTGGACAAGATCACAGACTTTAGAAGCAGTTGTCGCCCCATAAAACATCGGATTCTTCTGTTCGGACACTCAATTCATTACATTGCAGCAACAAAGTTTAAGAGCCTAACTGTGGGTAAAAATTTCGCTGAACAAATTAAATACACGCTTTTAAAATGTTTCTAATTTGAAATGTGAACTACCAAGCTCAAACTCTGTACGGTATTAGAGCAACTGTAAATATAACTTTGAAAAGCCCGCCACGAATTAGCAATATTCGAAACAAGTCTAATCTAATTTAACCGTTTACACCCACATAAACGGTGATGCAATTAGACATAATTATCCATATAAAATATACCATACTCTGTAATTTTTCATAGACCAAGTTATCGACTTTTCCATCCGGTGCTTCAAAAAATCCCACAGTAGAAAATAATAGGGGCTGCAAGCACTAGCGGACGAGAAGGGGTGGGAAAGTGGAATTCCCCCTTCTTTGGCGTTTTCAAAATATAGAATTTGTTCCCTAAGGTGTAGATAAATTGACTTGAAAATTGTCAGTTCCCCCTCTTTGACGAAATTCCCCTCCCTTTGGAGGATTAGCTCGTCCGCCAGTGGCTGCGAGCCTCTAGCCTAAAGCCTATTAAAGTAATATTGCCTAAACCTGCCCAACCTACACGTTATGATGTGATGAGGTGAAGCGATAGGCAACCCAACCAAATGCCCATCCATCATATTATGATATGTTGTGCCTGACATACCAATTCTTTCATCGGCGGAGGTGGAATTACGCAGGTCATCCAAGAGTTTCCTCAATAAAAAGGCAACTTTTTTTAAATCACCAAAACAATTGCGACAGAATTAATATTTCTGAAGAGGAACTTCTCTATTTTTATCATCATCCGCCGAATTTCGTCTACCTACATTCACCGAAGGACATTCGAATTCACCCGAATTTGGCGCCCAATTTTCGACCAGCCCACCCGATATAATCGACGGCACTAGCGGACGAGAAGGGGAGGGAAAAGTGGAATTCCCCCCTCTTTGGCGATTTTAAAAAGTAGAATTTGTTCCTCAAGGTGTAGGTAAAATGGTCTAAATTCTGAAAATTCCCCCCCTTTTTGGAGAAATTCCCCTCCCTTTGGAGGATTAGCTCATCCGCCAGTGATAGACGGGGTGGAATTTCAGAAAAAATACATTCCTCATGTCGCCTAATTTCACCCCTTTTGTGTAATGGAATATCAATTTCAGAGGAAGGAGTGAAAGGGTGAAATGAAGCCTGTATTATTAAGAGGAAAAAAGGGAACAATGACGGTCGGATGGCTGACTGACTGACTGACTGACTGACTGACTGACTGACTGACTGACTGACTGACTGACTGACTGACTGACTGACTGACTGACTGACTGACTGACTGACTGACTGACTGACTGACTGACTGACTGACTGAATGACTGACTGACTGACTGACTGACTGACTAACACAGTGATTGAAGAATGGTCAATAGAGTTGAGTCGAACGGTTTTCATCACATTTCAATAGAGGGGATTGATTAACATCTGACTCTCTGATTGATTGGTTGTCTGAATGATTCGAAGATAAATTAGATTAGGAGGGGACCTGTCAATGAGATGATAGTGACAATGATATGACGAGCAGCTTGTCAAAACAAGTTTGATGATTATTCGCGCGAAATAAATGTTTTGCCCAGCTTATCAATTATTAGAGGATTGATCACATCTACAGCTCAAGGCAATCCACAATTTTCCACAATCAGATCAAGGTGTTTAATAATAGATTGTATAAATGATTACAGATTGCAGATTGCTGGAGGTATGTAGTTCACAAGCTGCATAACTATGTCCTTGATGAACGGCTATGGTATGATTCGTTATTAATTACTTCAATGAAAGCAACATTTCCAGCGCACTCAACATAAATCTTAATTCAATTACAGCCGCTCACCGCTCCATCATTATAATTTATTATGATATTTTAACTCGACGCAGCAATAAACATTAATTTGGCGCTAACCACACTGGAAATCAAACTTGGTCCCGCTGAATGCAATGGACATCCCGCTGCGTTGGTCACCGGTCGGTGTCGTCTTTCAGATGCGGCTGGTGCCATGAAACACCTGATTTCGTCATGAATCCTTACCAGATTCTAATAGATGACCTTGTTCATGATCATCTGACATCTGCTACTTTGCCATGATGTTGAACTAGCGGACGAGTGGGAGAAAAATATACATTTTTCTAGTTTTAAAATTGGGATTTATTTTCTCAACTGAAAATATAAATAAATAAATCGTTTAAGTGTTTTTTAAGCAGAATCTCCATATTGAACGAAGTTGCTCATCCGCCGGCGCAACGATGTTTGGACAGTACTGCAGTTCCGACGGTCGACACCAAGTCAAAAAGCGCGCAAAATTTTGATTTTGAATAATGCAATCGTTCACTTTTGTTAATCAACAACAGCTGTTTGTAGAATACATTCGGTAACGGGTTGCATTTTGTTTCCCAATATGTATGAAGACTTTTGGTACTGAACTGCTACTGCATACGCAGGAAACATAAGACTGAAGGAAGACTGACTGTATTTAGGGGTAATAACATAAAAGGCAACAATAATATTGCTTTTTTATGTGCAAACAAACAAAAGTTCATAGTGGTAAAAACCAATAACTTCATGTAAGTATTAACATACTCGTCCACTGAATCTCAGAAAAAGGTTACCAATTACAATCTTTTGTACTGCACCAAATCAGGGGAAAGTTAAGAGTGCTCTCAATTTATATGGGAATACAAGGAATTTATAATACAAAAGGCGCTTTGAAAACGGCTGCAGTGCTACAGTATTTACAATAGGTAAAGAATGGCATTTTCTACGTACACTGGGTTTCACAATATTATCTACAACACAATTCAATCACCACTGACTCGGAGAATCCGGTGAACACTTTTCGCCAGTATTTTGTGTCTCTACGCTGATTCCGAAATTGATTTGTCTTGGACTTTGATGGGAATTCTATATGTACCATTCGGTTCTAGTCCGTGTCTGCGAAATACATTTCTTCGTCAATTTCTTCGTAAAAAAACTGTAATGAGTATCCAGAAATACTTCTAAAAAAGCTAGAACCTTCGCAATCTCCTAATTGAGTCTCATTATAACTTATGATTAATATTAGTTAACTTACAGAAAAAGGCCGAGCACAATTACATAGCTTGCATTCTACAGAGATAAGAGACGAGGGTTCAAAGATAACAACTGATAACCTAAAACAAGCTAACAAGCTAAAAAAACCTAACAAGAAAAACCTAAAACAGTGACAGCATGTATAGACGCAAGTGAGTAATTACAGTAATTAATTAGTTCTGTTCGGTATTTTTTACAAAATCGTTTCGCGGCTACCATGAGAGTTATAATGAGAACTGAATTCCGAAACAGTGAATCATCATGATTGATGATAGTATGGATTGACTGACTGACTGACTGACTGACTGACTGACTGACTGACTGACTGACTGACTGACTGACTGACTGACTGACTGACTGACTGACTGACTAACTGACTGACTGACTGACTGACTGACTGACTGACTGACTGACTGACTGACTGGCTGACTGGCTGACTGGCTGACTGACTGACTGACTGACTGACGGGCTGACTGACTGACTGACTGACTGACTGACTGACTGACTGACTGACTGACTGACTGACTGACTGGCTGACTGACTGACTGACGGGCTGACTGACAGAAAGACTGACTACCCGTGTAACGATTGTACAAACACCTGTTCCCATAATCATGATGAAGAAGTATAAGCAATGTTTTTCTAAACATTAGTATCACTATTGACGATAGTTTGACGAATCAACAGGAAAAAAACTAGAATTAGCATCATACTGTGAACAATCTTATTTACTCAGATATTAGAATTTTGTCTATGTTTCACCTTTGAACTTCCTTAGGGAAAACCTACTACAATACGACGTTCTTTTATCCGCTCCTGTACATGCACGCAGGAACGCGAATAACTTTACAGCCGATCTAAAAACAATACACACGTTTTTATATATTTATGTAAACATTCGTCAAACACGACTTGGCGATCTGTAATTACATTATTCGGGTGTTTATAAAAGTACTATAGAAAAATACTTTATTTACTGACAGTGCTTATAGCCGGTTAATCTCATAAAGCCTTTGAATTTTTTTATTCAATAATTTTGCGGGAACTGTAGAAAACATGGTGAGTTGTTTCACGACAACGACAAGATTTCTGCTGTATGTTGATCGTTATCAATATGATTATTATCATTACCATAAATTATTTGTGTAGCATACAATTTTGGCTAGAGAATACAACTGGACTTTTGTGGGCAAGAGCAATTCGAGGCGAGGTGTATATTTATGTATTATGAACGAATGACAGCGTATGTATATAAAATATAAAGCGACAAATAATAGTTTTAACTTATCTACGGAAAGGAAATAGTTTAAATAAAGTTCATTAAAAGGAGGATATTTATAGATAAGGATGATTTTCGAAAGTATCGAGTTTATGCTGTCTCTCAAAATTTTTGATGGTTATTATTTCTATCATTCTTCAATTGGATATTTTCTCTAACAGTGACTTCAGAACATATTTTTCTAAATTCTTGACAAACCACTCAACCAAGTGTTTTGCCACTGATCAAACTATCAAACCGAGTAGCACACCAAATTGCATCAACCCTTAGCTTTTCGGGTGACAAATTACTCTGCCTTTCACCGAAGGTTTCAACGAAAGTTTCACATTTCATTTCAGAAATAATGAAGCTGAGAGTGTGACTTGAGCAACGGTGGTGTACTCAGTGACAAATTACGCTGCCAAGTATTGTGCAATAAATCAAATCATTATTCTAAGTGGGTCCTCCTTCCGTATTATGTTCACTCCATTTACATAAACTCGAGTGGCAAAGTGTAAAAGTGATGGATGGCACATTTTACGTGGTACATTCTGGGGGGGGGGGGGGGGGTGAACCACTGGGAGGGACCTTCATAATCAAGTACATAAATACAAATCTTCATCACTCTGAAACCTCAGGTGGTCCACGACCGGTACTTCCAAATAGAATTTGAAATATGAAGTTTCAATGTTTATGAAATGCTATCGGTTCACTATTTGAAAATTATTCTATAGCCAACAAGATTTCGTCTTTGATGTTAAGCCACAATGAATCGTTAAATATTTCTTCCACCATTAATCATCAACACTAATCTCATTATGATGAGTTATAACCGTCGAAAAAATTAGCAGACAGCCAATAGGCGTGCAATAAACCGATAAATGAGTAAGTCGATTGGAATTCATCACCAGAAAAAAATGATGTATGGCGTAATGTGATAACAACGCTACATACTAGAATATGTGTTTTGCTCTTATCTATGTGTTCAGTTATTTGGCGGTGATTTGATAAACCGATCTTAGTGAAAAAGTACGGAAACATACAACAAACATAAAATGGGAAAAATATACCACAAGGTTGCTAAAATAAAATAACCGATGTGATACTGCAGACATGTTCCAACTTTAATAAAAAGCAATAGTCCCACTGTTGTTGTTGTTTGAGGTTTTTATCATTAGCAGAAAATTGTAAATAAACCCATTATTAAGAAACCAACAACAAATGTTCCGTACTTTTTCGTAGAATATAAGTAAAAACTATTAGCGTATCTACGGTCGAATAGTTAGCTGTAAATGTTTTTACTATTATCGGGCAATCAATCTTTGAACCGGGCTGGTCTCACTCATACATTGCGAAGGTCAACATGATTGTCAGTCGGTCAGTCAGTCAGTCGTAGTCAGTTAATCAGTCTTCGGTCATTCAGTCAGTCAGCCAGCCAGTCAGCCAGTCATTCAGTCAGTTAGTCAGTCAGTCAGTCAGCCAGTCAGTCAGTCAGTCAGTAAATGAGTCATTCAGAAAGTCAGTAAATGAGTCATTTAGTCAGTCAGTAAATGAGTCATTTAGTCAGTCAGTCAGTCAGTCCGTCACTCAGTCTGTCAGTATGTCGTATTTTATAATTCTTGTTTTTGTTTCATTGGGCTTCACAGTACTGTACACTTTCGCTGTATAAAAAGGACATTAATAGCGTTAATAAAAACAAATGAAAACAAGCGGACAAATCAGTGGTTTGTAGAATGACAGTTATGTATGTATGTACCATACATGTAACTCCCGATGTTTTCAGGTCGCCTTGTCATCCCGAGGGGGGGTTATGAGGACGCGTCTTCATCCCCAGGCTGGGAATGAAGACGCGTCCTCATAACCCCCCTCGGGATGACACGGCGACCTGAAAACATCGGGAGTTACATGTATGGTATGTACTGTCAGCCAACTGTTCGCCACTGATCCCCATCCTCTCTGAGTGATTGACTAAGTGAAAGACTGACTGACTGACTGACTGAATAATTGACTAAGTGAAAGACTGACTGACTGACTAACTACACAATCACAGGTATCGATAGTTGATTGTTGCACAACCGACTTTTTGATTGAAGTGATTGATGGAAACGACGCCCCGAACAGCGAAACCACGTGAGTATAAAAAGGTGATTGAATGACTGTCAGCCGGAGGGTGGTTGTTGACAGTTGTTAGTTAATTACCTACCTTGAGTAGTTAGTCAAACGTTAATTTTTAATGGAGAAAGTTGATTATAAACGCATAAGTGGTGAGTGTTTTATTAGCAGATGATATGACATTGATAGCACAGTTATATGTACTCGTGACAGGAAGTTAATGCTGGCATTTTTATTAAAGAATGACACTCAGGTGTTTCTCATTATGAACAAAACAGATAAAACATGAAGCAATTAATAAAAAAAATTTCGCTTTCCAATCACAACAATTGCATTACTCAGCAGTACATGTAAAGTCAAAGTTTAGGTTGATCGACCAGAAGGTTGGATGGATATGATGTGCTTTGGACAGGTAAACTGGTGGACGAGCAAATCCTACAAATGGGAGAGCAATTTCGTAAAAGTTGGAGGAGGGGAACCGGCAGTTTTCAGACCTTTTTTACCTATACCTTGGGGAACAAATTATACTTTTTGAAAACGCTAAAGAAGGAGGAAGTCATTTCCCTCCCTTCTCGTCCGCTAGTAGTTGAACAGGTACGCTGTAAACGAGTAGATATGGACACAGATATGAAGCTGTCATTAATCTTGGTTAACACAAACACCGTACACTTTACAACGAGGTCATCCTGATTACTGACACCCTGTAATATAACCAGAATGGCTAAAGAGTTAATTTACACTTTGTGGTTATAGAATCGATGTGCTGTAAGTTCTTGAATTTGTTGGATGAATCCAAACGTGAACAAACTATAAGTAACTTGATATGTTTCTGATGTTATTTCAATTTATTTTACGGATTAATCGAAAATGGAAAACTGAACTCCCTGTAAAGTCTACTATCGTACAATCATCCTTAACTTGGTATCTGCAATCACTGACTGACAGGTTATGGGCAGTCACAACTAAGATTGATTGTACTGGTCTTATTATCATAAGATCGGAAGGCCGCGTGAATAATATTTGGATGGAAAGTGAAATTCATGCCGCATATTGTTTATGTTTTCTTATTCGATACTTGTGTCTAGCTTTTAATTATTTACAAACATCCAAGCCAAATAAGAAGTTGGATGAGACGATTCATTCTGTTTTGTTAAGTAAAACTGTGATACTTATTATGTTCGACGTGCATGATATAGAAGAAAGAATAATATTAAGTGCACATGAATACTGATATGAGTAATCAATGGTTGGCTGAATAGAATGAGAGTGTAGCGATCCGTTGAATTAGTGCGATATTTCACCGATAAAGGAAAAAACATAATATGAATGGTTAACTAACTCCGTTATGATACATTGTTAGTGTAACTTAAATATTAAAATCTGAATTTTTTACAAGTCAGCAAAACATATGGATGATAAACCTTTAGAATAACATTCACACTGATATTGTTTGGTTGGCGATTAATTATACACCGCATTATCTTTTACAAGTGGAGTGAGGTGAATATAAAAAACTAAGGGATCCAACCAACTAAATAATAACGGAAGCAACAAATTAATGCTCACAATGTGTTATCACACTTGCATAAATGCTATATTGATAACAAGGATTAACACATAAACTGTAAATCGAATAAAATATGGTTAGCAAAATAATGTAAAATTAGAAGCCATTGAATCAGTAACAGAATAAAGCAATCAGTAGCGCAGAATATGTAGGTTGAACAGAAAATTTCTGAACACCCAAAAAATGATTTTCAGATAGATTAGTTAATTAGTTGATTATCTATGAAGATAAAATTGTTATAAGTGCATAACTAATGTTAATTATTGACGAATTATCTCATACATGCTCAGAGGCAGAAAATGTAAATCAATGAATGAACATTTTCTTTTTTCTTCAAGACTACCTCAGGTAACTTCCATAACCTCAATGAAACCGAACGAAAAAACGAAAATGTTACAAATTGATTGTGGTTCACAAATCAATAACTCGGTTACTGATTGTTGTTATCATTAGTGATGTTGTGTTGTAGATATTTGATTCGAGTCTCAAAATTACTGTTGTTGCCCGCTGAGCGTGCGTGCCACCGGGTTCAAGCCGGCCCGACTCACATCTATCGATTTGTCTGCAACTATTAATGTAACACACTTGGATTAAACTAGAACTTGAGACACAATTGAATAGTTTACTGGTGTCTTATCACTGTTTTGTATTTTTAAGTTTTTAATTTTTGCTCACTCACTCACTCACTCACTCACTCACTCACTCACTCACTCACTCACTCACTCACTCACTGAGTCACTCATTCCCTGAGTCACTCACTCACCGAGTCTGCCACTGCCCACCACCGCCTCCACCTCATCATTGACACCGACCAACGAGTCGTTCAGCTCATCGTGCCCGTGACCACCGTTGCGACGACTGCGACGCACCTGCAAACAACAGTTGAATTGGCGCCAAAACAATACAAATAAGAGTAACAACAACAACAACAACAACATAAATATTATACACAACAGGTGCACAACAACAACATCTAGAACAACAACAAAAACAATGGCCAACCTCATATGTGCCCTGGGGGCGAGTCTCAGATCGCGGAGACCGAATGGCACGAATGCGACCAGACGGTGTCTTCGTTACCTACAACAACAACATCATCATCAACAAGCAACAACATTATAATCATCATCATCAACAACATCATAATCATCATTAACAACAAAATCATCATCATCATCAACAACATCATAATCATCATCATCAACAACAACATCATCATCATCAACAACAAAATCATCATCATCATCAACAACATCATCATAATCACACCATCCATAATATCATCATCATCATCAAGAACAACCAACAACAAAAATAATATTGAGGCTAACCGATTTGCTGGCAATTCGGGGCGACCGACGGACGGGAGACGGGGTGGGCTTAGGCACAGCGGAGGCAGTCAGATGTTGCTTGGTGGGTGATAAATCGTTACGTTTGGGTGTACGGATCAGGGGGCTCGGGTTGACGTTCACCGATCGAAGAGCACGGTGAGGGGTGGCCGAGTTCATCTGGCTGAAACATAGACATGGATAACTCACTTAATGCTCACTAAATTGAACTATAAAACTTTTTAGAATTTAATTAAAAAACCTTAGCATTTTTTTGTTTTTTCTCGACCCCAATCGACTAAAGAGGAAAAGGATTGGTAATTTTTAGTCGTAAATTCTTTACGACTTGTTCCGTACACTTGTGGTGCAAGACACAAAATCTCGTTTTTTTACGTTTCACAGCATTCCAGCATTTAACAGTGTCAGCAACTAACAGTCGTTCATGTAAGCTCTCAGCGAGTGGTGTCAACGACATGTCCGCCAGGCCCGTGTCACTCTCATCATACTCCTCTTCACCACCCGCAATCTCGAAAACGGTGTCATCGCCGTCGTCCGTAACTGAATCGTTCAATGTCTTGTCGTCCTCATTGATTTCCTGAAACATCAATACACAAATTAAACTTGAAAGTATCCTCATTGATCTCCTGCAGTATCAAAACAGATAAGTATGAAAAGCTGATCACATATTGGATCACTTCATAATGCAGTTCGCATCATAATAATCATTTTGATGTCTGTAAGGGTCTACGATCTTGCTTCAAAACTTCATTGATGAAATACAATACGCGTATTAGTTAGTTATCTTGTTTTTTTTTCATTCCCAGTAAGTTTTTCAAAAGATATTAAAAATTGAAATTATATTCTCAATCGTCTGGTCATAGATGGAAAAATCAATACATATCAATATTACTGCTATTTTCCTGAAAAATAAACGCAGAACTCACAATAATCACACGACACCCCCAAAACATTGAACATTACCCCGTCTAAGCCTGCTTACGAATTCAACATGGCATCCGAGTCTGACCAACCATAATAGAGGACCGTGACATGCTGGCCCTGATCGAGCTGCGACGCTTACTGCCCTTTTTGGTAACACCGCCAGCTGCTGTGCCAATACTGGAACGGGAGGATCGACGTCTGGGTTTGGTCACGCCCGCGGCACCCACCCGTGTTGCAGCCTTGTTGCCAACACGGGCAATCACCAGTTCAGATGAGGTGGACGCCGATGAACTGATGGCCGAACGCAGTTGGTTCGGCTGGAGAGCCCTGCAAATAAAGAAAAAAATTAGGTCTGGAACTGTAACCGAATTTCAGGAGTTATGGTTATCTTTGGTACATTTGGTTATACTTCGCCACTAGGCCGTTTTCCTGGAGCTGAAACTATTTCCTGTTGTGCAGAGTTGAGTTGAGTTTTCAGTGGTATGGAAAGACGAAAACATCACCACATTGCGGTATTTCAGAAACTTTACAAATAAGCTCAGGAAGTTAATCAAGCCCCGGCTGATCAATAAAATCGAATAATTGTAAGCAAGTGCTCAACCAACGGACTGCAGTCGCTGCCCGAATCGAGATCAGCCTCGGGTATAATGGACATCTTCTTGTTGTTGCCACCCGGTGTTCGTGGCACAGAAAGCTGATGAGCGGAGTCTGCCATACAGCTGGATGTCGTGTTCTGACTGGCTGCTGTTGAAGTACTGGCCGTATCAGACGTCGTTGTGGCAGATGGTGCAACCGAGGTGCCTTGACGACGCGCGATCTCGCTGCAATAATTCGATTAGAAATTAAAATTTTTAATAAAAATTATACACTATTTTACTTCATGTGAGTGAATCCATACCAGAAGAAACATGTAGGGAACAGAAATTGCATTCTACCATTGTACTTATAACGCTGTATGTGTATGTATGCTGAGACACAATTTTAATCACTAATTATCAGTCAAATAAGAAACTCGCCGAGCTGCTACAATAATCAACAATCATCAACATCAACAACAACAAAAAATACAATAACAACAAAATGAGTTCACAACAACATCAACAACAACAGTAAATAGTCACCAACTTTTGTATGGCAGTAATGCCCGTCTGGCAGACGTGGATGACCTTATTGTGCTGGTCAATGGTGGCATGACGACTGGCCATGTGCTGGTACAGATCAGCCAGACTCATTGCCTCCAGTTCACTTGACATTGGTATTTGTGGCATCTGAAATGCAAACCGATTAGCTGTAATAGTAAACGAATTCTAATCCTACCAAGAAACTGAATATTTTCAAGTATCTTGGTAGGATTCGAAGCCACGGCCTTCTGTTCAGTACACGATTCTGTCCACGATCTTCTGTTAGTCAAATCTAGTCAACCAATTGTTTTTTCACATATGCCACTTCGGGTAAAACTCGATTATTAGAAAAACCTACCGATACAGACTGCACTGGTTCGGGAACGCTGGCGGTAGTAGCAGCGGTCGACGTGTGGTTGGTCGGTTGCGACATCGACGACACCTGAAAGTGATGCACATGTGATAATTTTGATTTGATGGGTTGGTTGACTTCGGATTTGGATAAGCATCAATCAATCATATCAGTAAGCAATGAAAACTTGTTGAAAGAAGCTTTAAAAATGTAAAAAATATAAGACCAACAGTGTGTTCGTGCACCGAAATGGTGGGCACCGGCTGCATGGAGCCCAGATACGTAGACGTGATTGTGGTAGTGTCGTCATCCTGACAATGAACAAAAACATTACATAAAGAAAAAGTGGATATCCAGCAAATTTCAATACCCATAAAAATGTAATTCGAACTTCCGTTTCGTTTATAAAATAGCTTCCGATTATATTTAACTCCAAATATTATTGCTAAGCCAACAGAGAAATGACGGTATCTGAACCGACTAAAATGCATTTCCACAAAAGCATCTGCATCTCAATTAACCTTAAAATAACTTGTTGGATATTAGTTCAAAACTTGAAACAGTTTTCAGCTCATGTTTGTCAAGCTCATGTTTGTCAAGTATTTCAAGGAACGGTTGAAATGAAGTTATAAAAGTACTAATTCACAGCCAACTGACCTCATAAACGAGCTGTCTCTGCACGTCGGCATATGGGTTCGTCGAGAAAATGGAGCGGGCGTGCATCGAGTTGCGCAGCGCCGAACCGAACGGGTTCTTTTTGGCCGACGATTGCTGCAACAAAATTTGGAAATTCAGAAGAGAGTCATGTATAACTTTGTTGTGCGCATGTTATTTTAAATGAAACCTCCCCCACCTCACGCCTGCTAAGCAAAATATCTAAACAAACAATAGCATGTACTTTATTTCAATTCTCTGGTCGTACTCCAATGTATCTAAGACACAAGCTGATGATGATCAATTAGATCTTGTTTTTTTTTCGTGAAAGCTCATTCCCAACACAGGTAATTAATCAACTATAATAGTCCACATAATCTGCCACTAACATTGTGGGTCTAGTTCCTCACATGAAAGCTAGCACTCAGTCACCTTAAAACTAATGTTTCATAGCCGACACGTATGCTAACTCAACATACAGTGTATGTAATACGCTTTTAATTCACCAACGGGCTGATAAAAGGATGTGCGCTGTCCGCGACCTTGCTGGAGACTGCACGAAGGTCGACCCGCTGCCGACTGGAAGATGGACGACTGTGCACGCTCACGGACTGAAACATTATTTTGGATGAATGTTACTACCACAATCAGACATTTGAAGACTTCGATTCAAAAGAATTTTACTTATTGTTACTTACAAGTTTGGCCTGAATGGGTATGAAAGTAAGCAAGATCACATGTATGTGTGAACTGAAACAAGCTTAATTAGCATGCGGAAACCGCCTGATAGAAATGCGTAACCATCTGATCTCCGTAACACCCAATGAGCAATCAGAGTGTACTAGCTATGCCGGTGCCAGAAACAAACAGAAACTGAAACGACGACTTTGTCTTGGTTGTGGTGGCATGTCTTTGACAAACATGATACACGGACTCGTCGAGATTCTCGATCCGGATGGGGCGTCTTTCACTCAATGGCAACATTACATTATTCATGGTTGGGTTAATCCGAAATTTGAAACATACATGAACTTCGGTTGGGTTTTATTCAAAATTTGGAACACGCATAAACTTCGACTATATTTTAACAATAAGATATTATTTATAACAAAAAAACGTGCAGTTCAAAAAGGTGCGCCAACCGAATGCGAAATTGGGCTGAATTCCCTGGTTGGTGAGAATACTCTTGAGAGCATCGGGATTCGGTTTGAATGGGTCATCTTCGACGGGCGACGATGCCGCGTTGTTGTTGTTGGATGCGGTTGTTTGAGGTTGAACTGCAATATTACCATTCAAATTAAAAAAAATTGTATAGCTAAAAACAAACTTTAAATGTCGTTGACTGATCTTGATTCCACAAACAGTGTAATTACACGAAATGTTAATACAAAAGTGTCCCGATGACAAGACGGAATCAAAGAATCGATGAAAATGTAGCTACTTCATGGAAAAAAATAACATTCGACGTCAACTTTTACCTGGGAACCGAACACTCTTACGAACGCTGGCTGCAGGTGGCGTACTGTTAGCATTGGTGGAGCTGGGGGCCTGGCGAGCCACTTTGTACGTACCTGTCACCGTGTGATCATCCAGTGTACTCGCTGATCGCTGCAAAACCACAAAAAATACTAACGACTAACGAGACTTAAATTTTTATCTTTTTCGTGACACCGGATGCATAAATTAAATATACAAAGCATATACATAGCTTATAGTCAAAAACAGATCAAACTAGCTCCCAAAAATCAATTTCAATAATCAATCAATTTGAGTTCAGATTCGGACCATTTTCATAGCGGATTTGGCAGCGGTGGCCTCCTGTTGTTGTTGAGCACCGGACGATGTTTCATTGCTCGTTGTTGCCACGCTGCTTCTGCTCGCCCTCGGCACATCCACGTTCTCCTTAATAAATGGTGAGTTTCATATGCATACTTTTTATTAGTCGATGTTAAAACTAAGTTATCCGACAGTAAGGCGATGTTCGTGATCAGTGATTATTCTTACTCAAGTAAACATGGTGACCGTTTCTTTCATTATACTTGTGATTTGGTATCAAACTTTGCATTGTGGTATTTTAACTTAAGATAAATAAAATTTGGAGAATGCCATTTGTTTTTACCTGTTGTTCACGCTCGGGTGACTGACGTTGACTGGACGACTGCGACTGATTCGTTGGCCGATCAACTTTGGTCGTCTGGTACGACCTACAACAGAAACTCGTGAACTCTTTCAAGCTTTGGTCTGAATCCGATCAACTTTGATCTGAATCACTAGCGAACGAGAAGGGAAAGGAAAAGTAGGATTTCCCCCACTTTGGCCGTTTTCAAAAGTATAGTTTGTTCATCAAGGTGTAAGCAAATGGGTCTTATTTCTGCCGATTAAGCATCTCTTTGGAATAATTCCCCATCCTTTTGAGGTTTGGCTCGTCCGCCAGTGATCCCAATGTATCACATACGTATGTAAAATCACAATGTATTTAAACAGATGTACTATCAAATCAGAAACCATAAAAAACCCTGAAGGAAGGAAAATGCAGAAATCTGAAACCAACATGTTCTTGTACATTTCACGTGCCGCCTTCATGCGCTCGGCACCCACGAGTCCCTTGAGCGGATCGGGTTTGCCCGATGACTTCATGATCGACGTACGAGAGCTGAAATAATTTCTGCGTTGAAATATAATGAAACCAGACTGTAAAAAATGCATATACCAATAAAATATCATATATCAGAATCAGATCCAACCCAACCACTTATTGAGCTGAGAAGCATATCCTTCAAAAGGCGATGTATATTTTAACAGATGGAAAAATGAGCACCTCCATGAAAATATTCTACTTTTTGGAACTGCCAAAGAGGAGGCATTCAACTTTTTCACTCCTCCCTTGTCCGCTAAAGAATCCTGGAACCAACTTTTGAGCCCTCAATGTGCCTCGACCGGCCGCTTGACCACCGCCCGTCAACGGTTTCCCGATTCGTCCCATTCGGTTGACTTTTACGACGATTTCGTTTGATTCGCGTCTGGAGATGGGAAAATAAACGTTAAAATCTGAATCAGGGGCTAGCTTACCTAAAATGTGGCAATATTTCTTGGAGGAATGTAATGACTGGCCTCTTCCGACAACCTTTTCAATTCAGCAACTTCAATTCAGCATAATGATAAGTGATATTGTTATGACAAAATGGACGGGTTATAGCAAGTAGTATCGACAGATTATAACGGCTTAGACATAGAAACCGTGAAAACAAGAGTAAACAATAGAATGACGTGACCAAGTAGAACGGCTTATCTGCTAAGAGCGACAGCCGCAACAATTTAGCAAGTGAGAACTGACCGGGCGCACGCGTCATATTGAGCGGTGCATGTGTCATCTGGGCTAGCTAGAATGTGTGAATATTTCAAATAAGTAATTTGAATATTTGAATATTACTTTGAGGGATAAGCACCCGGAAATACCGCTGTCATTACATTAACATCCGAAAATCAATACAACAGCAGCAACAAAACAACACAGCCGCGCGCATGTTTGAATTACGCGCGCTTTTCTAGTGAAAACATGCGAGTTCGCCTGATGATGACTCAACATTGCTGAGAGAAAGCATGCAAAAATTGCATGCAAGCATAACATAGCGGACCAGCTTTTAAATCCAGTGAAAAAAGCGATTTGTTTCCTGTACAAAACGCAAGTTTCAAAATCAACTACGAAGATTAGATACTATGGTGCAGCATGATGATTGATATACTCAACTTTGCAATCCGTGTCTGTTCGTGTTTATGCTAGAGATATGATGACATCCACAGTGGTGTTAAAACACACAACTTCATACTCAGGTCAAATGCGGGTCCAAACGTAAACTGACTTGAAACACGTAGGCAATGGGCCTTTTCAACAACACTACACTACTTTAACACAATTGACTGCTTTCTTAATTTCACACACTTATTTTAAAATTTCATGGAGTCATGTATGAACGTCCAGACACTGGCATGAAAATAAATTCTAACCTCTGAAACAGAGGCTCTGTTGCTTTTCAAAGAGAAACTGCAGAGTCAGACACGATTATCTCGCTTTGCTGTATTCGGTGAGGTGAGTGAAACGGCAAACGATTGCAGAATCACTAAAAAGTTGTCAAGAGGTTTTGTGTGTCACTTCCACCGGAAATATAAAATAAGCTCAAGCTAGCCGAACAGAAATAGATCAAGCAACGTATAACGGAATCGAGATCCGTTAAGGGGAAAACCCAAAGCAAGCAAATGCAGTGCAAACAAACATTCCCATAATATTATATTTTAATTTCACATTTTATTCGTTCCACTAAATAGCAATAAATATCGTACTGTGTATATAAATATGACAATATTACCGTAGTTGGCTATATTATACCCGAACATGACCAGAAAAAAACGAGATAACACAAATAGCATAATAAATAGATGTCTAATCGTAAGACACGCAAGAAAGACCATCTAAATAAAAAAAAATCTATACAAATATAACAAAGACAATAGCGGGAATTACAGTAGGAACAAACACCAATAAGTCGTAGTTCTATATCTATAAATACTGTGAACTGCCAAACGAACCAAGATGTGAGCGTTCTACAGAAAAGTAGCAAACATGAATAAACAATTCAGTTATCGAACATTTAAGGGTTACGTTTTTTTTAAAGATCTAATAAATAATTATAATAAGGTATTATTTAATTCAGTTTTATCAAATGACAAATATGGCTAAGTGTGTGCTCATCGTTCACTGATTGACAGCCTTAGCCATCTGTAATACATTGTGGGCCTGCAGCAGTAGCGGTCGGTCGATCATGTGACCTCGGAACGTAAAAGCACCCTGCAATCCAAACAATCATTCACTCACGTTGAGTCTACTAGTAGTTGAATGTAACTTTAACAAATATTTTCATAGCGAATAGATAATCAGCTCAGCTGAATAAACTAGTGGTAAAAGTCAACGGTGTTCAGTGGGTTATCAGTCAATTCAATGAAGATGATAACTCATGACTCATGAGGACGGACCAGTAAATCTGTTACTATAAGCCTCAAAAAAATTTATGGTGAGCAGTAGTAAGTTCAATTCAGAGAAGACCACGCAAGTGAG
>OZ038448.1:16559030-16594979 GCA_964036265.1 Daptonema setosum
TGAGCGGGGAAACTTTGAATCAATAAATTATAAATAGCTAATATATAATATTTTATATAAATAATTCATAATTAGTTAAGTAAGCAATGAACGCACCTTTCCCGACTGTTGATGCTGCTCGAACTCAGTCACGAGCTGTTGTGCCCACTCAAATCGTTGTTTTGACGGAGTGAACGACTCATGGACGATGGGTACCTGGCTGGGGTGAATCACTTGCTTGCCCGTGAAACCCCAGGAATAACCTGGAAACTAAAACATTTTAGCTCATGTCATGACTCACTCTACGATGTGTCAATTTAACGAGATCAATTTCAATTTGATCAGAACACGAAAACTAACAATCAGCATATTGACTGAATAACTAACTTTTATCACATAGCTGAATATTAATTTTACAGATTATTATAAGAGAGATGGATAAAGAAAAAAAGTGCAAATCAAATGACCAACCCTGATCAGACTGTTTCTTCAATCCGTCAGTTTCTTTAATGTCGATGTACACGGAATCAATGGCCTGCAGTCCAAACGCCTTGGCGCAACACACAAACCTCTGCCGAGCATACAGTGTTTCATCGCCAATACTGCTCCGTTCTGCGCCTACAATGCGAAATGATTTATGAACTAAAATATGTAAATTGGTGACAAATAGCAACGTGTGACTGAATGATGTTATTAAATTATTATATTTCGAGAAGTAAAATGAGCTAACAGATAGTACAAAAGAACTCTACCGGAAATTGTATAACAGTCCCTAGAATAAACTCCAGATGTTATCTAAATCAATGATTTTTTCTTCATAGACTGAAACAAGCAAACAGCCCCGAACTCAACACATATATCCATTTTTTTTCTTTGTAAACCACAAAACTGTAACACATCGACTTTTTGTGTTTCGTTCAATTTCTATAACCCGTAAACTCACCAATGTCGGCACAATAATCGTCCGATCCAAACACGACACCATCCAATCGGAAAAACCCGGCCGACTTGTGCAGATTGCGGGCGGCGGCCAGAATGTCGGGCATTCGGATGAGTGCCTGCGCCGACTCGATCCAACCAACCCAACGAATGTCCTGCAAATATCAAACACCTATAACAAACAATTATGTAAATTGATTGATGTTGTTCAACAGAAGCAGATATATCAGGGAGAAATCTAACTTATGGTGTTTGTGTTTATTTTTGTCACAGTGCAACTTTCTGTACTAAGGTTTTCACGTAATTTTCGGCCGCATAATCGCTGTTTTTATGTTTAGTATTATGAGTGAAAAAGAAGTCTAGCTTTTTGACAGTCGTGTAAAGGGATGAAACACGTCTGGTGAGAGTGTGAGACATTTTTTCAAGTAATGTTTACACTATTATTCAGTGGTCACTATCGAAACGAAACTGAACGAAACTTCACATCAAAATATTGTTTCGTTCGTTTTCTTTATTCGAGTTTCGGTAAGAACCGAGCAAAAATCTGAAAGTTTTTATAGGAGTGTCGTTAGATTTCGACAAAAGTTTCGTTCGAAAATCCTTCTCGAACATCAATAAAACACCCAGAAAAGCAGCACAACCTTTTTATGACTGAGTTGGGCGAGCGTTTGGGCACCGAAATATGACTTGAATGTCTCGTAGATAGCATGCAGGTCGTCAATGCTGTCCACTTTGGGTATCATGAAACAATCGGGTTGATGCGATGCGCTGGCCACCGACTGCAACCCGATAAATTACTTCGTAAAAGAACTCGATTAAATTGGCAACTAAATTTCTGAAATTTACACTCTATTCGTTGTGTTGTTCGTTAGCTATTATCTAGCTGAAGCAGACTAAGATTTTCTGTGGGTGATAACCAGCGGGTGAACGTGAAATCAATAAAGATACCCGTACAGATAAACATTACATTACAATAAAGAAATTCCATAAATGCAAACTGAATACAATACAGACCTTGACATCGTCGTCAATCAGTCCACTTGACACGGAGTTGACGCGCAAACCGAGCTCCTGACAACTGAGCGACCCGTGTTTGTCACGATCGTTCAACCAAGCGACCGCATTTTTACGAGCCAACGGTTTGCTGCTCAGAGCCACACCATCCTCGAGTTCCAACACTACACAGTCGGCCTAAAACATAAAATGGTCGATTAAAATCAGTCATGCTACAAAATTATAAATTACGAAAGAAGCAATAATGACAAAATCAGACTGTCTTGATGGAGGTTGGGAGAGAGAGTTCTTTCATACTGCCGTTCTGCGTTCCCGCCTGTTTACTTCACCGCTCATTCATTAAGTCGAGTGAGTAGTGGAGTGAATGAAAATACTTGCTTCATTGGAGCTTCTATTGCCTGTTAACCCCTGCCTGACCTGATAACCTATTGTGTTGTGAGGGTGAGCTGAACGAGGACAACTCATTCAACACTGCAAATCAGGAGGGTTTTTTTCAGAATTTCGTGTACTAACCCAGAGTTGTGGGAATCAGCGGGACATCCAGGTCGTCGAGACGATCAAGAGTTTATACCGTATGATAAGTGACGGATAGATTACGGTTATTTCATTCAACTCAACGTTCTACTGTCCGTTAACCCCCCGAAAACATATCATGCGTGTTGGGTCCGCCATCGCCAAGCGGGTGTATTCAGTGATCCGCCAGTCCAGTCGATTTACTTGTTTCATTTATCCGCCTACGCCATGCCATACAACTCCGACGCCTAGCCGCGCCCACTGGCGGACGAGCCAGATCTCCACGGTAATCGCGACCCGTCGACCGAGATCGGTCGACCGGCCATTTGGAGGTTTTTAGGCTGCCTACATAGCTGGATAGGTTTAGAAGGCTAGGCATGAGCATCAAAATTAGGTTTCTGTGTAGGCTTAGGCTTAAGCTTAGGTTTTTGCGATAGGCTCGAGCGCTACGCGCCCGAGCCCATACAAAAACCTAAGCCTAAGCCTAAGCCTACACAGAAACCTAATTTTGATGCTCACACCTGCCAAACTGTTAGTATAGTGCTCCAGAATAACTTTTGTAAACTTAAGTCGGTGCTAGGAACTAAGCCGAAGCCGTACAAACAATATCAAAATTCTGGGTCGACGGGTCGCGATAGCCGGATCTCCAAAGGGAGAAGAATCTCAGGGGAATTGGCAGAAATTAGGTGATTTTACCTACATCTTAGGGAACAAATTCCACTTTTTTAAACACCAAAGAAGGGGGAATTACACTTTTCCCTCCCCTTATCGTTCGCTAGTGGCCGCGCCGAATCAGTCAAGTATAATTAACGAATCTCAATCTAACCTTCATAGTGGCGACTTTATCAATCATTTTTTGCGAGCTGGCCGGCACGTACAACAGGGCCCGTCGAGGCCGATACGTTGGTGGCCGATCATCTGCAGACTTGGAAGTAAACGAACTCAGCTGTCGACGAATAGGAACGAACGCTTTGAATGAGACTGAACATCGACTTGACGAACAATCAGCGGTCGCCGCAGGTGACAGGCGAACGTGGCAATTACGTCCAATTGATGACAAGGCCCTTTTCATGTTTTATGCCAACCTGAACAATATTTTATAAGTTCTTCTTTTAACGGAAAACTATTAATTAAATATTTTAATTATTATAATATATTCAAAAAATACTACTTTACAGTAGTAAACACTTTTCCCAACACAATTTTCGGCGGCAGTTTGATTTTTTTTCACTCACTCACTCACTCACTCACTCACTCACTCACTCACTCACTCACTCACTCACTCACTCACTCACTCACTCACTCACTCACTCACTCACTCACTCACTCACTCACTCACTCACTCACTCACTCCTTCACTCACTCACTCACTCACTCACTCACTCACTCACTCACTCACTCACTCACTCACTCACTCACTCACTCACTCACTCACTCACTCACTCTCTCACTCACTCACTCACTCACTCACTCACTCACTCACTCACTCCTTCACTCACTCACTCACTCACTCACTCACTCACTCACTCACTCACTCACTCACTCACTCACTCCTTCACTCCTTCACTCACTCACTCACTCACTCACTCACTCACTCACTAACTCACTCACTCACTTATAGATGCTTTACGATGATGGTTTATGTTTATGTTTGATTGAACACCCGTTATGGTAACCATTTGAATCGTGAGAAAATTTTCATATTTAGATTGTTTGTGAACACCGCCTTACCGTTTGAATTCAACACAAATTAGTACACTGTGATTTCCCATAATGATTTTTTAAATAACCAACAGTTTTTCAACATGAATTTGAATGCATTTTTGAATGCATTTCAACATTCTTGTTGTCAAAAACCAATATCAAACAAAAAATTTGGATCAAAACACAATCAATGATCAAAACACCGGTTGAACAAAATCATAGTTTGGTCGACAATTGCAAAGAATAAAGGTTTGATCATTTTTTGATACGGATGACATCGCTCACATTATAAATAAAGTATGTTTATAACCATTAACTAATTTACAAAAATATCTAAGCTTGTTTTTGGTGCGATGAAATTGAGTGTATCTACTTTGATGCTTGTCGTATCCTTTTCATTCATCATAACTACCGCTATCACCACTGTAATCATCACCACTGTTATCACCGTTACTGTAGTTTCCGCTGTAATCACCGCTGTTTTCTTCATTGTAATCACCGCTATGGTCTCCGTTGTAGTCACCGCTGTATTCTCCGCTGTAATCACCGCTATAGTCTCCGTTGTAATCACCGCTATTGTCTCCGTTGTATCACCGCTATAGTCTCCGTCGTGATCACCGCTATTGTCTCCGTTGTAATCACCGCTATAATCTCCGCTGTAATCACCGCTATGGTCTCCGCTGTAATCACCGCTATAGTCTCCGCTGTAATCACCGCTATTGTCTCCGCTGTAATCACCGCTATAGTCTCCGCTGTAATCACCGCTATTGTCTCCGCTGTAATCACCGCTATAGTCTCCGCTGTAATCACCGCTATAGTCCCCGCTGTAATCACCGCTATTGTCTCCGTTGTAATCACCGCTATAGTCTCCGCTGTAATCACCGCTATAGTCTCCGCTGTAGTCACCGCTATTGTCTCCGTTGTAATTACCGCTATTGTCTCCGCTGTAATCACCGCTATAGTCTCCGTAGTAATCTCCGCTATTGTCTCCGTTGTAATCACCGCTATAGTCTCCGCTGTAAACACCGCTATAGTCCCCGCTGTAATCTCCGCTATTGTCTCCGTTGTAATCACCGCTATAGTCTCCGCTGTAATCACCGCTATTGTCTCCGTTGTAATCACCGCTATAGTCTCCGCTGTAATCACCGCTAAAGTCTCCGCTGTAGTCACCGCTATAATCTCCGTTGTAATCACCGCTATTGTCTCCGCTGTAATCACCACCAGATCCACTAATCTTACCTCCAATCGACGCTAAACCACCACCGATCTGTCGTTTTCCTGAAAAAAGATCAGACTGACTGACTGGCTGACTGACTGACTGATTTTCTGACTGACTGACTGACTGACTGACTGACTGACTGACTGACTGACTGACTGACTGACTGACTGACTGACTGACTGACTGCCTGACGCAGAATTACAAAAGCTACCCCTTTTCGCTTTTGTATATTTTCTCTTCTCTAAGTCAATTCAGACTTAGGCATTGACTTTTTTACATGCCTATGTATCAGGCTTAGGCTTAGAAATAACTTTCTGCTGTTTATTTGTATTTGGCCAAAAAGACGGGTCGAAATACTTATAAATCTCGATGAAAAAAGGGTAGGGTTGGGAAATTACCTAGCAGAATCTCCATACCCTACCCTTTTTCTTATTTTGCTGTTCAACTTCAATCCATTCGATTAAGGCTCCAGCTTAGGCTTAGTTCCGAGCTTGGAACTTAGGCTTAGGCTTAGGAATGAACTTTGGCTCCGTATTTGGCTTAGGCTTAGGCATATGAGCGATTTGAGAAACTTGAAGATGAAAAAAGGGTAGCTTATGGAAAACTGCCTGACTGACTGACTGATTTTCTGACTGACTGACTGACTGACTGACCTGCATGACGACTGAACGCACTGCCCACCACGAGCAGGACCAACAACACTAGGCACTTCATGATTGAAAATTTTCACACTGCAAAATTTTTTTATAACAACATTCGTAACAGGAAAATTAAAGTGAATGAAAAGCTTGACAATATTCAACTGAATTTATATGTCTGACTTATTTGTTTGTTCACCTGTTAACACTTCTCGACAAGCTCCTAATCATGGAGTGCGTAGGCGAAATTTATGCATAAATTGTGGGCTATTTTTCCATGTGTTTTTCATAGGACTTCTCGGTTTTTCAAAACGTGGGTATGAGAGAGCGCCTGTACTAAAATACATATGTACATGGAGATCGTTAAAAGTCAGAGCAAAGTCGGACCGTGAGGTTCAGTCTCTCAAACAATTGAGAAAGCTAAGGGCACTTCTATAGTCAACTGTAATTTTATATAGTTTGTCTGCAAAAATGCTTATTAAGTTGCTCACATTATAGTGAAATATTATTCAGTATTTGTTTAACACAAAGATTTTGAGTGCGCAGGTACAGTGCAACGCCATTTATACGATCCTTGTATATCAACATCCATTATCTGTTAAATCACTTCCAGTAGATTGTTTGTTCAGCTTAACATAACAAGAATTGGACTTCATGGTGTGAAAGACCCAATAGAACTGATTTATTATACTATGTACCGTAAGGTACTACATACAGGGTGGCCCAAAAGTTTATGTACACTTTTTGGCCATCTTTTTCGTGTGTGTAAAATCATAATATTACAACGGGACAATAATGGTCGGACAGGAAAATACCCAAAATTTCCAAAAATGCCCTCCGTTTTGTTCTCAGATGAGTATTTTACGAGTTATACACACAAACGTACAAAACACGTTTTTTGACTTTTTACGCTTGTTTCCATCTTACTCACGATTAAAATCATGTTTTATTTTTTTGATAGTTAGTATTTCAGCGTAATTACTGCAAATAAAGTAGAAAAAAATGTTAACTAGTATATAACGCTACCTCAGATTACCCAGATCAGACAAAACCGTCAAAACATGAAACATGAGCGTTATGCGATACCAGTTTAAGTGCACGTGCATTGACTACAATCGGCTTGCATCAGGACTATTTTAGATGAAACCGTGAAAATTATGCTATAAATTTATTCATTTATCACTTTCAAAACTACTATATCGGTAGTATTAACCATTTCATTGAAAATAGCCCTGATGCAAGCCGATTGCAAGGCACGTGCTCTCAAAAAGGCTGATATCGCATTTGACGCTGATGTATCATGTTTTGACGGTCTTGCCTTATCTGGGTAATCTGAATCAGCGTGAATTACTAGTTAGTAGTTATTTTTTTCTACTTTATTTGTAGCACTTCCGCTGAAATATCACAGTAAATATGAATAACACAATATTTAAATCGTGAATGAGGGGTAAACAAGCGTAAAAAGTATTAAAAACGTGTTTTTGTACGTTCCTGTGTATAACTCGTGAAATACTCATTTGAGAACAAAACAGAGGGTATTTTTGGAAAGTTCATGTAAATTCCAGTTTAACCAAAAAGTGGCCCGTTGTAAAATTATGATTTCACACACGCGAAAAAGACGGCCGAAAAGTATACATAAACTTTTGGCCACCCTGTATGTACCGCAACAAAAGAGAAAAATCAGTTTTTTCCTGCTCTCGTATCAGTAAACATATGAGATAATTATATATAAAACATTATTTATAAGTAAGCATATTATAGAACAAGTTAGATACAATGGAAGCGGAAGTCGGTGGTTAGTGGTGATCCAACGAAAATGCAACTGAGATCAAATGTGGCTGAGACTGAGAAATCGGAAAACAAAAAATGATTCAGAAATGTATTACCTATGATTATGATTCTTGTTGTTGTTGTATATTTTTACCGGATTCGGAGTAATAGACTTTCTTTAGCTAAGAATGTTAAAATCAAGATTCGATTGAAACGTGGAAAATGGCATGTTTCATTCAGAACGTTCACAGTTAGTTATATTAAATGATAGTTACCCTTCTTTATAACACGAATATTTTCTCTCGAATACTGACTATTAGAAGCCTCAGAACTGTTTTATGAGTAGAGGGTTTTTGCACAGTATTAATCCTTGCTTTGCCGAGAACAATTTGTGGAATTTATGTACATACCAATGAAATCTCTAAAATAACAATAATTTAACATTTTTGTAAGGCACTGAGTCAGTGATCCTAACCGTATTTTTATCCACAAAGGAAAACCAATAAATATCATGAAATTCATAACTTTCACGCCATGATCCTGTTACCACAGTGATTCACTTACCTTACTCCTAAACAAAACTAAATATTGTATTCTAGATGGTGTGTGGAATCATTTTATTCTATAGGTTCTCGCATTATTGGCTAGCTGAATACACAACGGAAGCCAGTGATTTAGCCCGAATTACAGACGAAATACTATTTTGGTTTACCGCTACCTGCATACATTTCTACTACTATTTTATCGTGCTAAACTACTAAAAAATGGCTTAATACTGGGTGACTACCACAATCACAGAATAAGTCACTTTAGCTGCTTGCCCACCTCCTTATAACGTATTCATGGTAATAATATATTTTAGTAATATTTATTTACCATAAAACTTTGTATGTTTGGTACTTATCTTCAGCTGTTTACCAGAATTCCGAAGAATTGTGGTAAAAGTAATGGTCCATGAAACATTTTTTTTGGTATTTTTACGAATTCAGTTAAAACATTCTGAAACGTATGTCTCATAATTCCAAAACTGTTTAGAGAGACATTACAGTAAAGTTGTATGTTATCCATCAGAATCGTGAAACGTTTTTTCAAATCTACACGTAATTCTACTATGCAAAAACGATATGAAGGAATCACGTTCATTTACTTTTGCAGGATGATAATAATGATTCAGGGCGTGCAGTTCTCCATTCTTTGATTGAATATTTATTCAGGCATATTTAGTTAGTCGTCTTTCTCGGCCTGAATAGTTAATCGGCATTTAGTCATCCAGTCAGTTAGTAGAGAAAACAGGATCTCTTTTTGTCATCCAATCAACTATGTACATTTATACTGCTCATGATTGATTATGCAAAAAATCCGAATCGGGTTTACAACCAGCTCAACAAGTTTTTTTTGAGAATGGCTCAACTCAAAATAAAGCAAACATTTAAATCTGAAGTGCTTTAATTTTCAGTATAATTCCCCGTAATTTAAAATATTTTTATGCATGTTTTTGAACTAATTACAAGCCTACTACCTCGCTGAGATGAGCACAGGCAATTTCCCCAGTAAGATTTTTGACCTTCAACAATGTTTGAAAGTCTTACAACGTATTGCATAATGAAACACGAGCAGTATACATATGTACCTTAGTTTCCGTTGTGCCTTTAGTATTGGTGTACATGTAGTCGATCTCCTGAAAACCAAAATACATAACTCACTCATTTTTTTACAACAAATTATCAAAAGAAGTTTTCTCCTTCTATATTATTACGGTCTGTTATGTATCCTATTCTTCGACTACATAATGAGTCACACCTTCTGTCTGGAGGGGCTGGATGCAATAGTCGGTTTCAATGATTTCTCCTTAAAAATTGAATCCCTCAGTCAGTCAGTCAGTCAGTCAGTCAGTGGGTGGTCAGTCAGTCAGTGGTCGTGGGTTCGAGTCCCACCAGGAAGCTGAATTTTTTCAGCTATTCTGGTGACGAACTGTCTATCAGTCAGGGATATTGGTAGTCAGTTTATTCTTAGTTAACCTTATCAGTGCGTGTACTCTTTGGTGGACTGCCGGACTCAGTGTTGGTACCAAGTGACCGATCAGTTTCCGAATCATCGTACCATTCAGGGAATCCGAGTTTCAGTGAACGACCGAGCCATGCAGTCATGACGATTGTGAGCGACTGCGTGGGTGAGTGAGTGAGTGAGTGAGTGATGTGAGTGAGTGAGTGAGTGAGTGAGTGAGTGAGTGAGTGAGTGAAGTGAGTGAGTGAGTGAGTGAGTGAAGGTGAGTGATGTGAGTGAGTGAGTGAGTGAGTGAGTGAGGTGAGTGAGTGAGTGAGTGAGTGAGTGAGTGAGTGAGTGAGTGAGTGAGTGAGTGAGTGAGTGAGTGAGTGAGTGAGGTGAGTGAGTGAGTGAGTGAGTGAGTGCGTGAGTGAGCGAGTGAGTGAGTGAGTGAGTGAGTGAGTGAGTGAGTGAGTGAGTGAGTGAGTGAGTGAGTGAGTGAGTGAGTGAGCGAGTGAGTGAGTGAGTGAGTGAGTGAGTGAGTGAGTGAGTGAGTGAGTGAGTGAGTGAGTGAGTGAGTGAGTGAGTGAGTGAAGTGAGTGAGTGAGTGAGTGAGTGAGTGAGTGAGTGAAGGTGAGTGAGTGAGTGAGTGAGTAAGTGAGCGAGTGAGTGAGTGCGTGAGTGAGTGAGTGAGTGAGTTAGAGTGAGCTGAGTGAGTGAGTGAGTGCGTGAGTGAGTGATGAGTGAGTGAGTGAGTGAGTGAGTGAGTGAGTGAGTGAGTGAGTGAGTGAGTGAGTGAGTGATGAGTGAGTGAGTGAGTGAGTGAGTGAGTGAGTGAGTGAGTGAGTGAGTGAGTGAGTGAGTGGTGAGTGAGTGAGTGAGTGAGTGAGTGAGTGAGTGAGTGAGTGAGTGAGTGAGTGAGTGAGTGAATGAGTGAGTGAGTGAGGAAGGGAGTGAGTGAGTCAGTGAGTGAGTTAGTGAGTCAGTGAGTCAGTAGTAAGTCAATGAGTGAGAAAAGTACAGTTCAGCACACCATCATATCCGCCACTAAAATGTCGCATGTGTGTTGAATTTTGGCTTCCATTTGATTTCTTCCGAATCCCATATCCCTCAGAGCATGCAAAGCGAATCGTTAGTTTCCCTCCACACGGCCCTTCATTCATCAACACCCCATGATCTCCATCGTTAAGTATGCGCACTTGAGGCAATGGCTGGACGTCCGCTGAACGAATCACCTGAACGATCCCAAACTCACCAAAGTTTATCGTTTGTTTCAACTACGAAAATACATTGAGAAGCGCCAGTGAAAATCAGCACAAAACTCATCGATCTTGAAACATCATGTTGAAAATGTGCGCAACCCGTACTATCCACAGTTATGAAATTTTTTTTATCTCAATGAAAGTTGCAACTTGGAAACTGCAATAAACATTATACTCTGGTACCGTAGTAGGTTATGTAGGTATGCATGTTTTGCCAACCATGTTTCAGCAGAGCCTCTTTGATAAGATCTGCATCGGTAATAATTATCAGATGTTGCGGAAAGCTTAGACGATATATCGGCCCGTAGCGCTCAGCAAACCTCGCGAAACTTTGTGTCACATCGCGAAAAAATTTATCTGAAGGTTTTTGTTACAGTCTCGTTTGTCACGTTGTTGTTGTTGTTGTTGTTGTTGTTGTTGTTGTTGTTGTTGTTGTTGTTGTTGTTGTTGTTGTTGTTGTTGTTGTTGTTGTTGTTGTTGTTGTTGTTGTTGTTGTTGTTGTTGTTGTTGTTGTTGTTGTTGTTGTTGTAGCATAAAAACTGACGAAGCACTAACCTGATGCAAGTTGCCAATAAGCGGCAGTGGAGTTGGGCCAGGTGGCCAGTTCCGTAATTCGGCGTAAAACTTGTAAATATAGCAAACGATGAACACGAGGAAAAATAGAATATATAGATACATTATTGTTGTTGTCTGAAACAGCCTAGAATAAAAATTACAAAAATATGTCATCAGTAAAAAACAATAAACGTCATTGTGTAACATTTATGGCGATATTACAGTACATAACAACTCGGTACATTACATACACTACACGGTGCAAAACTCCATGCTGTCTAGAACTCCAAAACTCCGGCTCCACAACTGCATGTCCAAGAGACTTATCTCTCATTAAGTTTATCAGCCCATTAAGATTTTTACAAAACATCCATGTGTCTGTATATATTAATCATTATTAATCAAATTTTTTTTAATAAAAAATCATTATTAATCAAAGCTGTTCAGTGAACCATTTGCGAAAAATTCTGTTTACACCGAGTTGAATACAACCGCAGTTACAACGTCAATTCACAACAACTATATATTATGTATGTACACATCTGTGAAACTGGTTAACGAAGTGCAACTCCCATATTCTATGTACATGGACGTACGTACACTTGTACGAAATTCGAGACCCCTCCGATGTTGCGTTGTTTGATGTTCCATCAACAGCCTGATGTTTCATGTTACTACGCAACAGACCAATTCCTTTTGAAACCAGTGTTTGCAGCCAGCTAATAATTAACATACTGACCGAACTTCACTGACTTCTGTATTTTGCTGGTGTGTTAATTTTGGGGTTAACACATGTACATACCGGGCGGCTCAAAAAGGTTGCGCATTTGAGCAGTTACTGAGAAAGTTGTGGACAAACTTTTTGAAGCTTAGAACTAGCACAAAATACCCAGAAATTATCTATAACTTGGCTAAAACTTTTTAATGTTTCATTCAAATAAATTTTTTAACTTTAAGTGAAACACCCGGTGATACACTGATTTTACATTACGAGTCATGGACATTTTCAGTACATTCAATATATGAGTTTATACTATGTATGTAAGTTATACATTTCGTGTTTTTATGTAAGTCTAGATTTAATGAAGAAACGAAGGGTATTCCGGTGGCGGGTCTTAAAGAGACCTAGTCCGCGTTTTGGACCCAGCATATATTGATGTATTGATCGGAAGTATGAAATTTGTAATCTTTTTGGTCTACTTAATTTAAATGTAATGAAGTACAGTTATGCATGCAGAAATTATTATTTTTTGAACAACTTCGATTTCAGTTTAAATCCAGTTCATTCTTCCCATATAAAAACGAATAGGCGTCATCACACCTGTCCCAGCTGTGGGTTTTTAGCCACAGTCCGGGGAAGGGGGGGTAGACTGTGGCTAAAAACGGACTGTGCTTAACTTTACTGCGGCTAAACGGTACTGGAGCTAAAGAGGAATCGGACTGTGCTTAAATGGAACTGTGGCTGAACGGTACTGTGGCTAAAGAGGAATCGGACTGTGCTTAAAAGCACTCACGTCCACAGTCTACCCCCCCCGGACTGTGGCTAAAAACCCGCAGCTGGGACAGGTGTGGGCGTCATCCGATGGACCAATCATCAAATAAAGTCGTTTGTGTAGTAAAAATAATCGGGCGATCACTATAACATCACTATCATTTCACCAGTACTTTCAAACCTGAAGGATCGACAGATCACATCCTCCAAGATCTTGAGGTCTGCATACAAAATAATACACATTATTTTTGCAAAATAAAATAAAAACTTTTGATGGCTATAAATGTTATAGTATCTCAACTAACATGCTCGATTTTGCTACAAAAATCACGGTTGCTAGAAAAACATCATTTATGAGTAAATGTGCCATGATGGCTGGCTTAGCCAAGTTTAGGCACTTGGCGAACGACTACCGCTGCCACCACCTCCTTTGCTGAATGAGTTCATCACGGCATAGGCGATACAATTGGAGATCATCTGAATGTATCATCAACAATAAGTGACAGATTGACTGAACGACTGATTGACTCCATGATTAATTGACTGATTAACTCCATTACTGAATGAATGACTGATTGACTCCAGAACTGAATGAATGATTGATTCCATGACTGAATGGCTGAATGACTTTATGATTGACTTCTTAACTTAACCACTGATTAAGTGACTCAGCTTATGAATATTGAAGTGTGAACGTTTATAAAACGAATGATTAAACATGTGATTGACTGACTGACTGATTATTCATTTTAACTGACTGACTGTACCTCTAACTGAATTATTGACGATTACCTGAACCAACCAGTATAACAGAGAGGATCGCATTAACAACCGTGATCAACAGCTGACCACTCTTCGCGAACTCATCTTTGCACAACTGGGCCGCGCCCTCTGAGTAGTGTGTACCGTAATTGATACTGACTGACTGACTGACTGACTGACTGACTGACTGACTGACTGACTGACTGACAGACACACTGACTGACTGAATCACACGCAGACTCACTGAACCAACTAACTGTGATCAACATGGGTTTGTTCTCACAGCCAGCACCGATACAAGCCAGCCCGGTAAGGAACAAAATGGCCGCAAAGAAAACGATGCATATAATGAGCTCAGATTGGATCATGTCGGGTACCTGAGTGAGTGAGTGAGTGAGTGAGTGAGTGAGTGAGTGAGTGAGTGAGTGAGTGAGTGAGTGAGTGAGTGAGTGAGTGAGTGAATCAATCGTCTACGTTAGCTGGCGGCACTCGTATCGCTCATCATCTGCGTTATGGCGCATGAAGGAGTGGATCTCGGTGGTATACCTGTTAGTATAAACATACTCACCTCACTCACTCACTCACTCACTCACTCACTCACACACTCACTCACTACATCGCTCACTCTCACGATATAAACAGACCCTCACATCACAATCATGTGTGATACGAGGGAGTGACTGACCGCCAGAATGCAGTTGATAATCATCATGGTGATGCCCAGACATGATGCCATGATTGATGAGTACGGTGGTCAGACCAGAGAATACGGCGAATGTGGTGGTCAAGTTGTGATATGGTGAACTGGATGTGGTGTGGTGATGACAATCTTTTTATGATGCACGGACACAACTTTTCGAGATATAAAAATATTTAAAATGATGCAAAAAAGTTTTATTCGTTATTTATATGACCAAATATGACATATGAAAAGGCTAGAAGATGTCAAGATATTCAAAAGTCATTCCATGTTTGAGCTTATGGGGCATTTGAAAACGCTGATCTTCTCGCAATACGATAGAAACATATTCAGATGTTATTTAGAAACCACGTTTCGAACTGCCAGCAAGCATCTTTATCAAGTTAAGGATTGACATTTTCAGGTTAACATTTGGGGTAAAAGGGTTTGAAACATTTTGGTTCTATCATGATTGGTTCATGTTTATGACAACTTGTGTTAGTTTTACGAAAATAAAATTATGTAAAGGTCAAAATTAACCGGAACGGTAGCGATATGTGTTGAACACTGTGATCAGTTTTGCGACCGGGAACACGGAGTTTTTCCTTACTGGTAGTTTTGTTGATTTTTTGAATCAGTTGGAATTAGGGGTGATGATGATGAGTTAGGTTAGTTTGGGTGAGTGTAAAATAACCAGGCTGGGCGATCATTTAAATACCTGACTCTTCTTATTTCATCTTTACATGAACTTTATTTCCATGTACACTGATAGAACCGTGTTCATGTGTGGTGACTGGGTTCACGTGAAAAAAAGGGAAAGGTTCGCTCTGAAAAATTCGATCAGACAAAAAAGTAACTTTTACATAATATAGCCTTCTTGATAAAAATAAGCAGAGTTCATAATCAGCTCCCAAACCCGAATCATGCTCAACCTTTTATGCATAGCATGTTATTCTACATAATGTATGACCAAAGCTTTACGTTACGTCCTATCATAAACTGCATTTTTATCATAAAATCACCGTTATAAGATATTAAAATCATTCTTATATGATTTTAATCGATTATTATTACCAATCAGCACCCTCCGTTTCAGCATCTTTAGTCTTAGTTGGTGTCAGCACTTTGGTTCGCATAAACTGACTGTCCACCGTAGTGTGATCACCCTCATCACCCACATCCGTCATGCTGATGGTCAGTCAGTCAGTCAGTCAGTCAGTCAGTCAGTCAGTCAGTCAGTCAGTCAGTCAGTCAGTCAGTCAGTCAGTCAGTCAGTCAGTCAGTCAGTCAGTCAGTCAGTCAGTCAGTCAGTCAGTCAGTCAGTCAGTCAGTCAGTCAGTCAGTCAGTCAGTCAGTCAGTCAGTCAGTCAGTCAGTCAGTCAGTCAGTCAGTCAGTCAGTCAGTCAGTCAGTCAGTCAGTCAGTCAGTCAGTCAGTAAGTCAGTAAGTCAGTCAGTCAGTCAGTTATCTAGTCTTATCAGTTGTCTATATCAAAATTTACATTCTATGTATGTACTCACCCGCTGAAACCACTTTCTTCTGACAAGTTGAATTTTTTGGGGCCAACAAAATTCTGAAAGTTGCACAGTCAAACAACTGGTGAATCGTTCAATTAATCGAACAATCTTACGAAACGTCACCCCTTTTACTAACCTGTGTTTCCGCATCTCCTTCTAGGGCCGTTGAGAACTAAAATGAAGTGACAACAACACCAAAAACAACAATAACAATAACAAGAACAAGAGCAGAACGAAAAACAACAACAACAACAACAACAACAACAACAACAACAACAACAACAACAACAACAACAACAACAACAACAAACAACAACAACAACAACAACAACAACAACAACAACAACAACAACAACAACAACAACAACAACAACAACAACAGTCTCGACAATCACAAGCTATCAACCAACCCCAGAACCTTTTGTCTTCAGTGACAGATTCTCAAGATTAATTGGCTTCGGGTTGTTAGTTTTGAACAGCACAAGATTCTGAAAAAAAACGCGCCCGCTCTCACATTTCGGTATTCATTTTCATTTAACACAGCAGTCATACCTGAAAGCTGCATCAAAATTTATTTTGTATTACTTTTTTGAAACATATTTTCTGTGTTAGTTTTACATACATATTATCTATCATTTTTATGGAAGCCAATAAACACTCACTCACTCACATACCCGATTCTTCTTCTTCAAATCTCGTTGTAGTAAGCACAAATGTACGATAAGTGCCAACACTAATCCGACTGTCATGCTCAATGAAATACTGAAAAATCAAAATTTCATATAACTTTCGTATCATTTAATTTCAATCATTAAAATCATTGCTCTCATTCAATTTTCGTCTTATTTCTTTGTAATGCGGAATAAACGATATCATGGTTGTATCTTGTTGATCAGCTTCAGACTAAAACGAACCAACCACATGAGAACGTTGGACAAGCAACGACATACCACAGTCGTACCGCAGGGACATCTAACTTGCACCATCAACCAATTAATACTCGTTATGTCCTGACGTAAGTGAATGAGTCAGTGAGTCGGTGAGTCGGTGAGTAGGTGAGTAAAGTAGTCAGTGAGTGAGTTTAGGAAAATCCGAGTGGTGAGCTCATGAGTATGTGGAACAATGAGTGTGAAGTGTGAAAAACCATTATTGTTGAGGTTGAGGTAAAATGTAAAATGCCAAAGCTGAGTGATCAAATCAGTATTTATGGGGATCTGATGATTTTGAATTATGAAACATGTACATACAGAGGAGGTATTTGTGTTGTGATGCGGCATACAAATTCAATGAAAATTATTTGTTTACCAGCTTTTTTGTTGAACGAAATTTTACTGGCAGGCGAGCTAAACCTCCAAAGAGAGGGGAGTTTCGTCAAGGTGAGGGAATTAACAGTTCTGAGGTCCTTTCAATTATACTTCAGGGAACAAGTTCTACTTTTTGAAAGTACTAGGGTGAACCCGTTGCTACGCAACTGAGTGTTAAGTTTTCAAAGACTAGGGTAAACCCGTTGCTACGCAACTGAGTGTTAAGTTTACAATAAATATTATCGAAGTAAACCCGTCAACATACAACATTAGCTTCGTTATATGTACCACGAACCCGTTGCTATGCAACTCAAGTTATCATTGATTCATAGTTCAAGTTGAAACTTCTAACAATATTTCTAGAAAAAAAACAATTTATAGCGTCCCGTTTAAAACTCGCTACCCGACTCGAGATTTCAATACATTAACTTACCCGACACATTAAGTTCGCAGTTTATTGTCCGAATATCTGTTGTTTTGAGGTTAATTCAACTCCAGGAACACACAAACGACCCGTGGAAAAAAGTCAAATAACCCGCTATTTTCAATAATGAAGAATCATGTTTTACCCATCCAGTATAAAACAATTAGGATCTTCGGATAATGAAGGAAGACCAGCTGAAATATTCGAACTTTACTCGATCTTTTTTAATTAAAAAAAGTATTTATTTCCAACTACCACAATATTCAGGAGCATTCAGTTAAGGTCTTTAAGTTTTCCAGTTCAGTGAATGGGAGGGTATTGATGATTGCACCGTTTGTTAAAAACGAATCATTGCTAGAATCAATAAAATTGCTCATAAAAGGCCATTACTATGATCTTCAGGAATGTTGAGATTTCAGGTTTAAAAATCAGTTGAACGGGTGTTGATGACTTCGTAATAAGAGTTGAGTAAACCAAGTGAGAGTAATTAAAAAATTCCAACACGTCAATGCCGGTTGAGTTAGAGGTCATATTTGAAAAACAACTGAAGGGGACGTGATGATTTATTTTGATTCTGACATCGAGTAATAAAAGGTGTTTTAATGTTCTTTCCTGGTATTTATACTGAAGCGTGACACACACACACACAAACCGACATACATTGTCTAATTTATACTAGGGTAAACCCGTTGCAGGGCAACGGACGATCAAGTTAAATAATAACCATTTCCTGCACTAAACCCGAGGATGCAGTATATTTTTGTATACCATTATAAGTGTTCGGTTGTGTTAACCCGACCCGTTGATTGTTCAAACTTTAGTCTGAGTTTAGTTTATTGACAGAATACTGTAACAAAAACCCGTCAAAAAGTTAGAGCCACCCGTAACGTTTTCAACTCAATACAACTTCTTTTATATATTTCCCTGATTACACGATATGGAGTAATCTATAACGCACAATATCAACCCGTTGAACCCGGTTTTTTTTATTTTAACTTTATACCCACTCAGTATAATTACGGGGTAACATTAGTTAAAAGAACCCGTGGAAAATAGTTGAAAATACAACCCGTGGAGTTTGGCTATTATTAATTTTTTTTCGATCCATGAAATATTATATTTAAGCCCCATCTCGTAAAAAATGGTACTTCTATTTTCTCATGACCATACCCGATAATTTGTAGTGAACATTAGATGAAAAAACTTCACCCGACCACCTAAACACAAAATTTTTGGCTTTTGATTTTAACAAAAGTATTTTATTTGAAAAAGACTGATTACGTTTTACAGTTTAGCTAGAAATAAATTCTTGACGAAAGGTGTTGATGTTTCGGTTAATCATGGAAAAAGCTTTTGTATTCCCACATTAAAATAGAAACATTGAAACCCGTGGCACAACAATTACGGTAACTTCAGTTAAGGTCAATGATATTTCCAGTTCAGTGAATTTAGGGAACCTCCTTTGAGGGTGTTGATGTCAATATCAACTCAACTTTTATGAGAGAGGGTGATGATGATTATACTTTTTTTTGTTTCTGCATGAAAATGACATAAAAGAGTTTATTTGCGTTTCACTTCTGATATTTATATGGAACCGCTTGCGGACATACATACGGACATTGGAGTTTTAATATATAAGACTAGGGTAAACCCGTTGCAGGGCAACGGACGATCAAGCTAAAAAATAACAATTTCCTGCACTAAACCCGAGGTTGAAGTATATTTTTGTATACCATTAAAAGTGTTCGGTTGTGTTAACCCGACCCGTTGATTGTTCAAACTTTAGTGTAGAGTTTAGTTTATTGACAGAAGACTAACAAAAACCCGTCAAAAAGTTAGAGCCACCCGTAAAGTTTTCAACTCAATAAAACTTATTTTATGTATTTTCCCTGATTACACGATATTGTATAATCTATAACGCACAATATCAACCCGTTAAACCCGACTTTTTAAAATCTAACTTTGTACCCAGTCAGTATAAATACAGGGTAACAGTAGTTAAAAGAACCCGTGGAAAATAGTTGAAAGTACAACCCGTTGAGTTTGGCTATTGTTAATTTGTTTTCTTCGACCCATGAAATATCATATTTAAGCCCCATCTCGTAACAAAATTTACTTTTATTATCTCATGACCCGACCCGATAATTTGTAGTGAGATTAGATGAAAAAACTTCACCCGAGCACCTGAACAGTCAACGATTAACAGTTTAGCTTAAAAATATTCAAGTACGAAAGGTGTTGATAATTTGGTTAATCATTGAAAAAAGCCTTTTATTCCCACATTAAAATAGAAACACTGAAACCCGTGGCCCAACAATTACGGTAATTTCAGTTAAGGTCAATGATATTTACAGTTGAGCGAATTTAGGGAACCTCCTTTGAGGGTGTTGATGACAATATCAACTCAACTTTTAAGAGATGATGATGATTATATTTTTTTAGTTTCTGCATGAAAATGACATAAAAGAGTTGTTTTGCGTTTCACTTCTGATATTTATATCAAATCGTTTGCGGACATCGCGACATTGAGTTTTAATATATAAGATACTAGGGTAAACCCGTTGCTACGCAACTGTCTGTTAAGTTATCAAAGATTATTATTCGAACAAACCCGCTGATATAACCCGTTGTTTAAATACGTTGAACTTACCCGATCCTTTAAAATCTGACTTAATTGTTTACGTTTTCATTTTGATATTAGTTCAAATTTCATAATTACAGTGAGAAAACCCGTGGAATATTTCAAAGCCACCTGTAATTTCAAACATGCCACACCTTGTTTTACGTTCATGAAATACCGTTTTTTATCAGTCTCGTTGGTTACGCCTAACTTATTTTTAATCTATGACCTGACATGATAATCTGTATTAGATAAGCTTGAATAATTTGAATAGATAGTCTTGAGATAATTTCAAATACATAATTACAGTAATAAAAACCCGTGGACAAAAACTTGCAGCCTACCATAAAAGTGACAACTTTTGAGCGCCTATTTTTCGTCAATAAACCGTAATCTTTTCACTTGTCCCGTTGAAAACCATAGCCTATTTTTATCTCATTACCCGACCTCTAATCAGTAGTGAAGAGTAGTAGTAGCTTGAATAACCCGACCTGTTAAAATGAATTAATGGTTTTTTTCATTACATAATGTTGTTAACAAATCTGTTGTTAAGATTAGCTTGTTTAATCTGACTTGTCGTAAGATACGTTCAAGTAAAAAAATAGATTAATAAAAACCCGTGGAAAAAAGTCAGAGCCACCCATAAACGTTTTGAACAACTTTTTAGCGCCTACTTTTCATCAATAAACTATAATCTTTTCACCCGCTCGTTGAAAACCATAGCATTTTTTCTCTCATTACCCGACCTCTAATCAGTAGTGAAAAGTAGTAATAGCTTAAATAACTTGAGACGACCTCATTACCCGAACTCTAATCAGTAGTGAAGAGTAGTAGTAGCTTAAATAACTTGACCCTACACGTTATTAATGAATTGATTTGAACACAGATTTTCAGTTGAAAAAAATAATCCCGTTCAGCAGTTTAGCATATTTTTTTTCCATGGTGGTTAATGTTTCCCGATGTAGATGAACAAATTAGAAAGATTGGCACCCGTGGCACGAAATTTACGGCGCCTTTAGTTGAGTTAGTCAGTTCAGTTGAGGTTGGTATTTCCAGATCATCAAATTGGGAACAACTTTCGAGGGGGTCGATGACCATCTCTCCTCAACTTTTATGAAAGTAGGTGATGATGATTACACCCGTGGAAAGAAATTAATAAAAGAGTTTTTCAGCGTTGCACTTTTGATATTTATACCTATTGACTTGCGGACATACATACCCACCCTAGTGTTTTAGTATACTAGGGTAAACCCGTTGCTACGCAACTGTTTCTTATGTTTACAAAAATCAACTATCCTAAAAAACATTGTGTAAACCCGTCGGTTAATTAAATAACCGTAATACAAACATAATGAGAGTAACCTATTTACATTCGAAGACATGGAATTTAACCCGTTTATAAAGTTTCTAATGTTCAAATAAAAATAATAGAATCGAAACATACATGAGGTTAAGTTATTTTAACCCGTTGAAATCAAACGGTTTGATGAAAATTACTGCTCTGCTTGCATAATTTCTTTATATTACTCAAACCCAACTGGTAATGAAAAAGATATGTAGAATAATATTATCCGTCCGGTTCATTGGACATCGACATCGACATCGACATCGTCGAATCCAAAATGCACACACTTGGATTGAAATTAAGTTTTTCTCACATACGTTTACTTGAAAGTTTTTTCGTTGTTAAGTTCAGTCACTTGAGGGTACTGATGACTGCAATCTTTGTTGGAAATTTTTCAAGTGAATCAATAGTGTTAATGAATTGCAATTATCATGACCTAACCACCGGTTGAGGTTAGTGTTGATCAGGTTGAAGGGTATGTGATGATTTGTGTTCTTCTTGCCATCAAGAGGGTGACGATGACTTTTCCAAGTTTACCATCAATTGAAGAAAAGGTTTTAGAGACTTATTTTGTTACTTTTAAATGTTAAGTGATTCAATAAAGTGTTAATGAATTGCAATTATCATGACCTAACCACCGGTTGAGAATAGTGTTGATCAGGTTGAAGGGTATGTGATGATTTGTGTTCTGCTTGCCATCAAGAGGGTGACGATGATTTATCCAAGTTTTCACATAAAATAAAAAAGGGTTTGAGAGTTATTTTGTTACTTTTATACTAAAAAAGCGTGACATACATACACACATCGTCTAATTTATATATAGATAAGATAGATAGACTAGGGTAAAACCCGTTGCTACGCAACTGTTTGTTAAGTTTACGAAATTCAACTATCTTAAAAACATTATGTAAACCCGTCCGTTGAATAACTAACTGTAGAAAAAACATAATGGAAGTAACCTATTTACATTCAAAGACATGGAGGTTAACCCGTTCATTAAGTTTCTAAATATCGAATTATCAGATTCAAAACATTCTTAAGATAAGGTTGTTTTAACCCGTTGAAATCAAATAGTTTGATAAAAATTTCAGCTTGATTCAACTAATCTGTTGGAATAAGTTATACGTTTTTTTATTCTATTCAAACACAACGGATAATGGATAAAGATACACAGAATAATAATATCCGTCTTGTCCGTCATACCCACCGGTTCATTGAACTTGTCGTATCCAATGTCGCACTTGAAAAAAAGTTTTTCACATGAGCCCATTTGACTGTATGTCACATTTATTTGTTCAAACTGTTTTCCTAAGATTAGTTCAAGTTACAGTGAGAATACCCGTGGAAAAGAGTTAGAGCCACCCGTGAAATTGAACACTTACTATTATCGTCTTCGTTCATATATCCGTTCTATAAATTCAATCATACATATTTATTATACCCGTCCCGCAGAAAACCAAAAAACCTATTATTTTTATTTAACCCTAAAAACATAAGCACGCGTGACCACAACAGTAAGCGGCACAATAAAACTACAATTCCAGTTGAGAACAGTGATGTTTCCAGTTCAAAATATGGGGAACATCTTTGGGTGCTCTTATGTGAGTAGGTGATGATGATAGAATTCGTAGTTTCTGAATGTGATAAATTATGAGAATAAAACATTTCGATAGAATTCGAACCTACCGATCATACTTGTTAAACTACATTTTAATTATCTTGACCTCATGGACAATTAAGGTACATTAAAGGTGAGTTGAGGAAACGTCGGTTGAGGTAAGTTTTTGTCATGTGGAAGGGTATGTGATGATTTGTTTTTTCTTGCGATCAAGAGGGTGACGATGAATAAACCAATTTGTTCCAAATGATGAAAAGAGGTTCTGAGCGTTTCGTTGCGATCTTATATAGAGCCTAGCGTGACACACATACAAACAAACAAACATGGATTTTAAATATAAGATTAATATTCGAACAAACCCGCCGGTAATCAAAATTGCTTTGATAATGTACCATGAACCTACATTATGCAACTCAATTCGATATTGGTTCACAGTTCTTACATAACTTTTAGTAAGCCCATTTTTTTACCACCCGTTTAAAATTACACTGGTCAGGAGGTTACTTAGTCCCAACTACATATAAGTGGTTGGGAAGATTCTAAAATTTCTTTTGAAGAGTGCAAGTCCAAAACATGTGAACCATAGTAAGCATAGCTGTTTCTCAAAGCCTGATTCTAAACGATTAAACTTTTAAATGGACAGTATAGGGTAAACCAGTTGCTACGCAATTGAGTTTCATGTTTACAAAGCTCTACTATTCTATTTAGACTCAGACAAAAAAAAACTCTACCCAACCCTGAAACATTACTAAATAACAGTAGCCTTTTGTATTGGTAAAATGTCACTACAAAAACTCAAGTGAAGAATACAATACTAAAACCGTCTGGCCCAATTTATTCTGTTCAACTCATTTATTAAAATTAGGGTAAAAAAATTAGATTAGCCAGTCCGTTAAAATCAAATGGTTTACTGAAATCAAAAAAGTTTATTGTTATTACACGAACGATTTTTATGAATAACCCTTTATGACATGACATACATATCTTATTTGCTATAGCACCGGTTCATTGGAATCTTCGAATACAAAAAGCATGAACTAAAAAGTTTTTTTTTAAGTTTACTTGAAAGTTTTGTAGTTCAAAAGTTTAGCCATTCGGCAAGGGTGCTGATGATTGCACCTTTTGTTGAGAAGAAATAATCAGTGAATGGAGTAAAAAGTGTTAACGGACGGCAATTATCATATGACCTTACCGAATTACCATGGCCTTAGCCTCGGTTGAGGTACATACATTCTGGTCACGTTGAAGGGAAGGCGATGATTTATTTAGTTGTTTCAATGAAGTAATGAAAGGTGTTTCAGTGTTCTTTCGTGATATTTATAGCAAAAGCGTGACAGACATCGTCTAATTTATATATACAGGGTGGCTCAAAAAAAACGTGTCGCGTTTGCGCAGTTGTTGTGAAAGTTATACATGAGCTGTGAGATTGCGGTTAAAAGCATTTGATTAGGCATGTTTTGGCCTACAAAATGGTGTGCTACTGAAGTTCAATCTCTCAGTTCCTAATTGTTACACGCGATTATAAAAAAACACCGAATTTCACATCAAAAAGTTCCTATTGTGTGTTTTTTGTTCGTTTGCATAGTTGCTTAGTTGCTTAATTCGGTTTCTATGCTTTATTTAATTTTTATTATATAATTAAAATACTTTCGTTTAAAAAAGAATCCTTTTTTTGGTCTGTTTTGAGAAAAAAATCGCTTCTATAGTCTGCCTTTAGGGGGAGTTCATGCCACGCGTGCTGTCATTGCTTCTGAAGGAGGCCAAACCGACCAAACTTTTTCGCGTGAATAGTTCTAATTTTTTGAAAATACTTTTGGCTTGTATTCTCTCGTATATGATGTTTATGTGAACAGAACGACATGCAATAGTTTCAATTATTTATTCAGTTTTACCACAAAATAGGTACTTTTTGATGTGAAAATCGGCGTTTTTTATAATCGCATGTAAAATTTGAGAACTGGGAGATTACTCTTCAGTAGGACATCATTTTGTAGGCCAGAACATGTCTGATCGAATGCTTTTTACCGCGATCTCACAGCTCATGTATAACTTTTACAATAACTGCTCAAACGCGACACGTTTTTTTGAGCCACCCTGTAGATAGGCCTCCTAATTGATTATAAGAAATGGTTTAAAACTGCGAGAAATAACGGCATGGCCAGAACCAGATTCTCAAGGGTATAAACCGTGTGTGACGCATGGTTATCCATACATCTTTTTCTACAAACGGCTCATTATTGATTGTTATAGTGACCATCAATCGAATATTGGAAGACAACAAAACAAACATTTTTCTCGAGGCTATCAAATTTTCAAGAGGTACCTAAGCTTTCTATCAAGCCGATCTAAAGTGTTTATCGGTGCGTAAACTACAGTACTCATGTAATTATTCTAAATTTATCAGGCAATACGATATTAAATAAACCCGGCTCACTCTGTTGTTTGCATTTCTCGATTAGTCAAACACAAAAAAAATTCAATTCGCCCGACAGTAAAACCACGCAATCGAGGATCAAGTTTCCCATGATTTTGTAAAAACAATTTATCTTTATTCTTTATAGATGCACCAAGAACAAGCCGGCATGTGTATACTCCAATCAACGGGTATTATTCATTTGTATACTCCATTCAACGGGTAGTATTTGTTTGTATACTCCATTCAACGGGTAGTATTTGTTTGTATACATACTTCATTCAATGGATATTATTCGTTTGTATACTTCATTCAACGGATATTATTATTCTGTATACTCCATTAAACGGGTAATACTCATTTGTATACTCCAGTAAACGGGTATGATTCGTTTGTATACTCAATTCAACGGGGATTATTTGTTTGTATACTCTATTCCACGGGTATTATTCGTTGGTATACTCCATTCAACGGGTAGTATTTGTTTGTATACTTCATTCAATGGATATTATTCGTTTGTATACTTCATTCAACGAATATTATTCGTTTGTTTACTCCAATCAACGGGTATTATTCGTTTGTATACTCCATTCAACGGGTAGTATTTGTTTGTATACATACTTCATTCAATGGATATTATTCGTTTGTATACTTCATTCAACGGATATTATTCTTCTGTATACTCCATTAAACGGGTAATACTCATTTGTATACTCCAGTAAACGGGTATGATTCGTTTGTATACTCAATTCAACGGGGATTATTTGTTTGTATACTCTATTCCACGGGTATTATTCGTTGGTATACTCCATTCAACGGGTAGTATTTGTTTGTATACTTCATTCAATGGATATTATTCGTTTGTATACTTCATTCAACGGATATTATTCTTCTGTATACTCCATTAAACGGGTAATACTCGTTTGTATACTCCATTAAACGGGTATGATTCGTTCGTATACTCAATTCAACGGGGATTATTTGTTTGTATACTCTACTAGGGACACACCCGGGGAATTACGCCGACCTTTTAGAGTCGGGGTACTCAGCAGGGGCACAGCCGAGCAGCGCTGCGCGCATTGCGCCGTGGTCAACAACTTTCCAATACACATTCGTACCATTGTGAACTGGAATTTGGAATTTGTTTATTGTGTGCAGGGTTTTATTATAATAATGCCGGATGAGTAACTATAACTATTTTAGTTTCAATGCAGTTGAGTCCCGTGGTCACATAAAACACCATGAAAAAAACACATCCATGAAGAAACACATCCATGAAAAATTTTTGCTTTCAATACAGTTGAGTCCCGTGGGCAAAATTCCAATGCAGTTGAGTCCCGTGGAAAAACAATTTTGCTTTCAATACTATTGAGTCCCGTGGGCAAACTATTCTAGTTTCAATGCAGTTGAGTCCCGTGGTCAAACTATTTTAGTTTCTATACAGTTGAGTCCCGTGGGGCTTTCAATACAGTTGAGTCCCGTGGGCAAAATTTCAATGCAGTTGAGTCCCGTGGGAAAACAATTTTGCTTTCAATACTATTGAGTCCCGTGGGCAAACTCTTTTAGTTTCAATGCAGTTGAGTCCCGTGGTCAAACTATTTTAGTTTCTAAACAGTCGAGTCCCGTGGGCAAACTATTTGAGTTTCAATGCAGTTGAGTCCCGTGGTCAAACTATTTTAGTTTCTATACAGTCGAGTCCCGTGGGCAAAATTTCAATGCAGTTGAGTCCCGTGGGAAAACAATTTTGCTTTCAATACTATTGAGTCCCGTGGGCAAACTATTCTAGTTTCAATGCAGTTGAGTCCCGTGGTCAAACTATTTTAGTTTCTATACAGTTGAGTCCCGTGGGGCTTTCAATACAGTTGAGTCCCGTGGGCAAAATTTCAATGCAGTTGAGTCCCGTGGGAAAACAATTTTGCTTTCAATACTATTGAGTCCCGTGGGCAAACTCTTTTAGTTTCAATGCAGTTGAGTCCCGTGGTCAAACTATTTTAGTTTCTAAACAGTCGAGTCCCGTGGGCAAACTATTTGAGTTTCAATGCAGTTGAGTCCCGTGGTCAAACTATTTTAGTTTCTATACAGTCGAGTCCCGTGGGCAAAATTTCAATGCAGTTGAGTCCCGTGGGAAAACAATTTTGCTTTCAATACTATTGAGTCCCGTGGGCAAACTATTCTAGTTTCAATGCAGTTGAGTCCCGTGGTCAAACTATTTTAGTTTCTATACAGTTGAGTCCCGTGGGGCTTTCAATACAGTTGAGTCCCGTGGGCAAAATTTCAATGCAGTTGAGTCCCGTGGGAAAACAATTTTGCTTTCAATACTATTGAGTCCCGTGGGCAAACTATTCTAGTTTCAATGCAGTTGAGTCCCGTGGTCAAACTATTTTAGTTTCTATACAGTTGAGTCCCGTGGGGCTTTCTATACAGTCGAGTCCCGTGGGCAAAATTTCAATGCAGTTGAGTCCCGTGGGAAAACAATTTTGCTTTCAATACTATTGAGTCCCGTGGGCAAACTCTTTTAGTTTCAATGCAGTTGAGTCCCGTGGTCAAACTATTTTAGTTTCTAAACAGTCGAGTCCCGTGGGCAAACTATTTGAGTTTCAATGCAGTTGAGTCCCGTGGTCAAACTATTTTAGTTTCTATACAGTCGAGTCCCGTGGGCAAAATTTCAATGCAGTTGAGTCCCGTGGGAAAACAATTTTGCTTTCAATACTATTGAGTCCCGTGGGCAAACTATTCTAGTTTCAATGCAGTTGAGTCCCGTGGTCAAACTATTTTAGTTTCTATACAGTTGAGTCCCGTGGGGCTTTCAATACAGTTGAGTCCCGTGGGCAAAATTTCAATGCAGTTGAGTCCCGTGGGAAAACAATTTTGCTTTCAATACTATTGAGTCCCGTGGGCAAACTATTTTAGTTTCAATGCAGTTGAGTCCCGTGGTCAAACTATTTTAGTTTCTATACAGTTGAGTCCCGTGGGCAAAATTTCAATGCAGTTGAGTCCCATGGGCAAAACTTCAATGCAGTTGAGTCACGTGGGAAAACAATTTTGCTTTCAATACTATTGAGTCCCGTGGGCAAACTATTTTAGTTTCAATGCAGTTGAGTCCCGTGGTCAAACTATTTTAGTTTCTATACAGTTGAGTCCCGTGAGGCTTTCAATACAGTTGAGTCCCGTGGGCAAAATTTCAATGCAGTTGAGTCCCGTGGGAAAACCAATTTTGCTTTCAATACTATTGAGTCCCGTGGGCAAACTATTTTAGTTTCAATGCAGTTGAGTCCCGTGGTCAAACTATTTTAGTTTCTATACAGTCGAGTTCCGTGGGCGAAATTTCATTGCAGTTGAGTCCCGTGGGAAAACAATTTTGCTTTCAATACTATTGAGTCCCGTGGGCAAACTATTCTAGTTTCAATGCAGTTGAGTCCCGTGGTCAAACTATTTTAGTTTCTATACAGTTGAGTCCCGTGGGGCTTTCAATACAGTTGAGTCCCGTGGGCAAAATTTCAATGCAGTTGAGTCCCGTGGGAAAACAATTTTGCTTTCAATACTTTTCTATACAGTCGAGTCCCGTGGGCAAAATTTCAATGCAGTTGAGTCCCGTGGGAAAACAATTTTGCTTTTAATACTATTGAGTCCCGTGGGCAAACTATTATAGTTTCAATGCAGTTGAGTCCCGTGGTCAAACTATTTTAGTTTCTATACAGTTGAGCCCCGTGGGGCTTTCAATACAGTTGAGTCCCGTGGGCAAAATTTCAATGCAGTGAGTCCCGTGGGAAAACAATTTTGCTTTCAATACTATTGAGTCCCGTGGGCAAACTATTTTAGTTTCAATGCAGTTGAGTCCCGTGGTCAAACCATTTCAGTTTCTATAAAGTTGAGTCCCGTGGGCAAAAATTTGCAATGCACATAAAAACACATCCATGAAAAAACACATCCATGAAGAAACACATCCATGAAAAAAATCATCCATGAAAAAAACACGTCCATGAAAAAAACACATTCATAAATAACACATTCATGCAAATACACATACATTTTCATAACTTAGAGCGGAATCTTAAAAACACTAAAAAAGGTAAACATTGAACAATAAACTATAAACTATAAACTGTTTGAACTATAAAGGGAGTGGGGGTTGAACCGAAACGGATAATTTTAGTTAGCATTTAACTCGTTCTCACATTGACTCACTCACTCAAAAATTGTTGTGTGTGGGTAAAAGAAATCAATACCACGGATGGATAAGCTGTGGGGTGGGTGAGAAACTTTAATAATGTCGATATTTCCCCAGTGCGACATTAAATAGGACGAGTTCGCACAAACCAACCGTTCTAATTCGTTCGTTCTCAAAAACCAACCCGAGGCGATTGTGTAACTGTCCAAAAATAAACCGAGGATGACATCCTCAAGTTTTGATGGGTTAAAACCATCTTATAAAGTGTTGCCGGTTTTTGAACTAATAGTGAGCGTGAAACGTGAACAATTTTTCAGCTTTTTTCATTTTTGTAACTGACTGACGGACACTATTTCATTGTATAAAGAGATTCCACGGGTATTATTCGTTTGTATACTCTATTCAACGGGGTTACTCGTTTGTATACTCTATTCAACGAGTATTATTCTTTTCTATACTCCACTCAACGGGTATCATTTGTTTGTATACTCCATCCAACGTGTATTATTTGTCTGTACCGGAAACCAGCGTTTTGCTGAATTTTTTTCAGCCATATGACAACCATGAAAAATAACGATTTATTTGTAGAACTCTGTAGTTTACCAGTCTCATAACTATGTACATATCTTCTGCTCAATCAACTTAACAACAATTAATACATTGTGTAAGTCACTCTGAAGAGAGTTCTGCAACAAAAGAACGAAGTTTTACAGCGGAAGAAACAAGTAGTGATAAAAGGAGTCTACATACATGCTTATTACCCCCTCTGTATGTGATTCACAGATTTTGTGATTCCATGGCCTAACCAAATAACTAAGATAATAGCCGTCAAGACGTAAAACACACAATTTTGGCCACAAGGCTGACTGTTCAAATAATACAACCGGCGACAGGGAACAACGTTATGCAAATGTTGAAACGGAATTCCATGCTTTTTGCGTATTTGCGTAGCTTCATGTGCACATGAACAGAACTGGAATCCAGTGTCAGTTTATTAGTGCACAATCATGTTTCAGGTATCATGACTAAAGAGGCACATCTGGGATTGGTGACCACATGTCATGGCATTCCGGATGTGTTCAGGTTAATAAATGACAACAACAACAACAACAACAACAACAACAACCACAACAACAACAACTATAATGACAACAACAACATCAACAATATCTTTACAGGTCTCAAAACCAATGCATGAGGCTTACATGGGTGGTTCTTATTGCATTCGCTTTCATCTATATGATTTCACAAATTATCATGGAATTAGAGGTATGTATTTATTTACTCACTCACTCGAACAATGAATTACTAACTCACTCACTCACTCACTCACTCACTCACTCACTCACTCACTCACTCACTCACTCACTCACTCACTCACTCACTCACTCACTCACTCACTCACTCACTCACTCACTCACTCACTCACTCACTCACTCACTCACTCACTCACTCACTCACTCACTCACTCACTCACTCACTCACTCACTCACTCACTCACTCACTCACTCACTCACTCACTCACTCACTCACTCACTCACTCACTCACTCACTCACTCACTCACTCACTCACTCACTCACTCACTCACTCACTCACTCACTCACTCACTCACTCACTCACTCACTCACTCACTCACTCACTCACTCACTCACTCACTCACTCACTCACTCACTCACTCACTCACTCACTCACTCACTCACTCACTCAATCAATCACTATTCAGGTATCACAGAGCCGACAACCAAAATAGTGCTGTCTAGTCACTATAGCATGGACATGTGCGAATATGACTGCGAGTTGCAGGTCATGGACAACTCTTGCCAGAAACGATTTCCAATTGTTTCAAAGAAAGAACAATAACGTAAAACTTAATGTAATCTGACCGATTTATGTCATACCATTTTATGTTGCTTTCCATTATTTTCAGGCTCAACAAGAACATTGCGGTTGCATGGTGCTCAGACCGAAACGGTATAAACCATTGGCCAACACAACAGTCTGCCATTTGGAGGTGGAGTGGTTTTTCACTCATTCACTCATCAACTCACTCACTCGCTCACACACTCACTCATTCACTCACTCACTCATTCAGACCTGGATGCGTTGCAAACGCGAGAAGTACATTTTGCTGGATGATTTTGACAAAAACTGCACGAATTCGTGTGAAAATCTGTGCGATTACAGTACCGTGTCGTATAGCATAACGAGCGCCCAATACCCCAACGTAAAGCAACGTCAGATTATTGGACAGGCTCTGGCAAAGCGTAATCGCACTGTTGAAAGTTGGGTATAAGAGTCGATACTGGGTCGCACCTATAACTTTCGATACAAGCTATATATTCATAAGGTAAAGGTGTATGGGTATGTAACTGGCCATGGGGAATCCATATCCGGTGTCAGATTTGGGATTGGGTGAAGGGATTAACTGGATATAACCGGATTAAGGTTATCTTCTGGAGTTTTCGGTTTATATCTCAATTTTGACGCTGTTTACAATTAAACCATTACGAAATTCGGACTCAGTGACCTCGATTACCCCTTGGTGATCATTTCTAGATCATTCTGGAATAATATATACCGTAACCTAATAAACTACCGTAATCCATTTCTTAACAGCTCTATAACAGATTGTGTATACGCGCCCTGCACTTGACTAAACATTCATAAATACGGTAGCGGAATAACTGAGTTTTCGTAGGCTTATAAATATCGTTTTTATGAAGAATTGCTGAGCATATTTCACATGTGACGACCCCACTCTTTGGGAAAATTACTCCAGAGTTTCATCGATTGACGTTTTAGCGTAGATGGTTGGCTTGGTTGGCCATGATTTATGTATTATATGTGTTTGTATATTTATGATTAAAAGTTCTGAATATCATTTCGTTTGGTAAATGAAAGGCTTGAGGCTCTCTAACTTGAGGGAAACCATTCTTTTGTTCCTTTGTCTGTCCTCATGATAATAACACAGTCACATCCACATGGCAATACTCGATAGTATGAGACGTTTCAATAGCGGACGAACGAATTTGGCAGAGAAGAAATGTACTCTTTGAATATTTTTGCCATCATTCACATGAAAGTTATTTGGTTTTACTCTTAAAATTATCGCTGGCTTATTTGCTGAGAATTTATTTGTCTCTTCCGCTCCATGAATGCTCGACATGCAACCACAGGCGGACGAGTCGATCTTCCAAACAGAAGGGAGGGTTATTTATCCAAAGGGGTAAATGTCCAGAATCAGGCCGTTTCATCTACACCTCGAAGAACAATTCTATTTTTGACACCACCAGAGAAGGAGATTTCTACTTTTCCTCTTTTTCTCGTCCGCTAGTGCATGCAACCGATTGACAGACATTGTAGCGGGTGGTAACCGAAAAAAATATGTGGTACTATTGTATGTACATGCTTCAGATCTTAACACAACAAATGAATTTAAACGTGAATTCGTTGCTGATTGACGGTTAGTAGTTTTTTCGGTTTTTGTACCATCTGCTGCATGTTACTAATCCACCACTGCAGATGATCATTGACAGTCATTTCGTTTGTCAATACAACCAAAATTATGATGTTAACGAACCTATGTTGCTCTTGCTCACTATCACAACTGAGCTGAGAAAACAACTTTTCTGAGTCGTTGGTTCATAAAAAAATAAAATCACGATATGCATGAATATTTGGATGTCAGAAAAAAATACAATTACAATTGCAATTACAAAATTACATGCAGGTGGCATACACACACAAATTCGTCTCATTCTCAAGAAAATACACAGAAAGGTGTCGCTTTTTATCTTGACACACTGGCGGACGAGCCAAACCCATAAAAAATGAGATTTTTTTCAAAGAAGTGGAAATTGGCGGAGATAATGTAATTTTACCTAAACCTTAAAGAACAAAATCTACTTTTTGAAACTGCCAAAGAAAGTGAAGTTATATTTTATTTCCCATTTCTACCCCCTCTTCCGCTAGTGCTCCCACCCCATAAATGTTTGTTCGCAATCAGTGGCGAGAGGATTCATTGGCGAAAGAGCGAAATTCTCTGTGAGTTTGAAAAAGTTAATCTGAGGTTTTTCAAATTATACTTCTCCTAGCTGTACTATAGTTATGATAAGCCAACGAAATAATTTTACTAAGAACCATCCGCTGCGGCTAACAATCGGGTTACGGTAACAACGCATACTGGCGGATGATCCAACGCTTCAATGGGGGGAATTCCACCAGGGGAATTCCATTTAAGGATATGGAATTGGCATAAAACAGACAATTTAATTTAAAATAGGGAGAAAAATATCACTTTAGAACTTGGTATATTTTACCCTTACATTCTTGTCCGTTTGTTATTACGATGATCCTTTAAATAACACGGACATTCTCATTGACAAGCACTAACGGACACGGTGGAGAAGGTAAACTGGAATACCCCCTTTGGCGAGTTTGAATATCACAGTTTGTTCATTAAGTGTAGGTTAAATATCCTCAAGACTGTCAATTCCCCCTTCTTGGAACAAATTCCCTTCTCTTTGCGAGTGGCTCATCCGCCAGTGCTGACAAGGTTAAACGGTGTAAACAATATGTAAACTGGCGGACGAGCCATCTGCAAAGAGAGGGGAATTTGGTTGTTGTATGACTGTTAACGATAACCACTGACTTCAGGTGTCCGTCCCGCTTTGCTGCAATTCGCATGCGGTGAAATGTGGTGGCGTAGTGTGACACGTCAGGCGGTCAAGTCGGGCAATCGCCGAGTGTTCAAGCGTTCTGTCACGGCGTTTGAAGAATTCCTCGCCATGGCAGGCCGTGATTTCGAGATGAACTCTGCATGTGGTGATGATGACTGTGACGATGATGACGATCAGCTGTTGGCGATCGCTGAGGAGGGTGATGAGGACGACGATGCCACCCCATCAGTCGAGTTAGTATGTATGTATGTGTTGTGTATGTGTTTTGTATGTATGTGTTGTGAATCTATGTGCTGTTGAGTGGGTATGAGTTGAGTGGATTTCAGTAATAATGTATGTCATTATATTTAATTTGTTTTACAGTATCGATTCTCCGTACGACAACAGTCCGGCTGCCCAGCATGCCCGTCGTTTGCTCGATGCTCTTTTGGAGCCGGAGAAGGTCGAACCAGAGCAGCAACCCAGCACCAGTGAAATCGTTGTTATCACTTTGTCTGATGATAGTGATGATGAGTTGTAACTTGTTCTGCCCAATATGATCTGTGTGCCGATGTTGTACCATGTCCTGACTTATAACTACCGTATGCTGCGTGCTTTTGTCCTCTACTCATTGGTTCAGGAATCGTGTCATGATTGTATAGTTTGCTTTGCTCTCACTCACTGATACACAATTATGAGTGTTTTGGTTAACGTGTGCCGTTGTTTTACCATGTCCTGTCTTATAACTACCGTATGCTGCGTGCTTTTGTCCTCTATTCAGTGGTTCAGGAATCATGTCATGATTGTATAGTTTGCTTTGCTCTCACTCACTGGTATACCGTTATGATTGTTACGAGTCTAGCTGCCTTCTCTGTGGATACTATGTAGGTGTGTTGTAAGTTGCTGCTCATTTTCATATTCCTTCATATTACTTCTGAGTCTTTCTTAGCTTCTCACTGTTGCAGTTTTATTAGTTTTCTTTGCAAATTTCTGCACTTCGTGTCGCGTTTTTCTTTATACATAGAATTTTATCACATGATATTATATAGATTTTGTCATAAAAATTGTCTTTATTATTGTATAGAATTTTATCACAGTATATTATACATTTCACCATACAAGTTTTTTTCAGTGGGCTTTTGCTTACTTCCGTTTGTTCATTTTTTGTTGTTGTTCTTTCACATAACAGAATTTTATCACATATTATAACAAAGTGGATTTTTTCTTTCTTTTGCAATTTATTTTATGATGCACATTTTGTATATTTTTATGTACTTTTGATGTATTGATAGAATTGATTGTTTGATGCAATAAAATGCTTAAATCAATGACTGACTAGGTATTCAGTATGTACCTACACAAATAACACCTAG
>OZ038448.1:16595179-16602679 GCA_964036265.1 Daptonema setosum
CAAGAACAGAACGCGTATGTTTTGACTTATTTTATTATTTAAAATACAAGGGTTGTGCACGTATGCACACAAGTTCTGCGCATCTTTGTCATAGTTATTATAAACTATAGTTTTTTCATAGTTATTATAGGTTCCAATGCAGAGCCTAACTTTTTGTTGGCCTATTTTTAACAAAGCATGACTCATAAATTAGTTATAGATGACATACTAAAATAAAATAACAGTTCTCAACAGGTTTAGTGACGTTCGAAATCTTTTTCAAATCAAAAATGACACTACGGTTACATTTTTAGTTGTCCCTAAAAAATTCCTGTGAAAATAACTGACATTTTTTAAGGACGACTATGGATGTGTAATAAACTGTACCTACAGGGTGGACCGAAAAAACCATACGATTTGAACGTTAATAACTCGATCTATAAACAACCGATTCAATCGTTTTTTTTCTCATTTGAAAGTCAATATTTCAATTTCAAATTCCTTTAAATTCCTTTTGGTCGTGTTCTATGGAGTTGCCCTAAAGTTACAGAAGAAATTTGAAAAATCTTGTACTTTTAGCGAAAAAGTGATCGAAATGCATGGGCTATTGTGATTTAAAAACTGTAAACGGAGTATTTCAGTTTATTAATAAATGAAATGCATCAAATAACAACTAGTTAAGCATTGTTGATTATAAAATGAAGGAATGGTACCCAGGATTTGAGCATTTTCCTGAACCACCAAAGCCCGGGCTCAGGGTTTAATTGGTCAATGGCGGCTATGACATTTGCCATGAATATTTTTTTCAAAGCACTTAATATGGTATTCCAGAGTTTCCAAGATAGATTTGAGCTCAGCAAACTCTATTTCCTTTATGAAAGTTTTCAAATTTAGAAGTTCGTTGCCCAAAAAGAACATTTTTTTAAACCAAAAAAATCCGGTTTTTTCATCAAAAAAAACACGATTGGGGTTTCCTTCTGTAACTTGAGGGTAACTCTACAAAACAAAACTAAAATTGCAGGGATTTTAAGTTAAAATATAGGCTACCAAATGAAAACAAGAACAATTGAATCGGTTGATTATAGCTCGAGTTATTAACGTTCAAAATCGTAAGTTTTTTTGGCCCACCCTGTATACACCTACATTCAGAAAAAAACGACTGTAGAAAGGCTATTAACACGATCAGGTACTGGAATAGTAAGTGGTTGTGCGGGTGGGTAGGTTCGGCGCAGACGGTTAGCTCGTGTGTTGACCATATTGTTTGTTGATGAGTTGTTCGAGTCGTGTGAATTAACTGCTTGGTTGGTTTGTGGTAGACAGGGTCGGTTGGTTGGTTGTTTGGATAGTTGGTCTGTTGGAGGGTGAGTCGGAGGTTCGAGTTGTTGGTTGATAAGTAAAAAAACTTGGGAGAAATTTTATTTCTGCACAACACGTTACCGTAATATATGTTGATTTTACCGTAAACTTTTTATTTTGGTTTACTGTATTCTTGATTGATTTAATCGATTCTCCAAATAATTTTTTTTGTTATTTTAAATTTTTTTATTCAAATTTTCTATACAAATAAAATAAAATTAAATATGTGACAAAATATCAGGCAGTCTTCCTCATTTCAGGCACATTTCCCTGGGCATTCTGCGCCGTTCCTTCACGCACGCAACGCTGAACAACATGGTGTTAGTGTTGTTCTGAAAAGATTGATTTACTTCACCCATCTTATTCTTAATTTTTTTAAATATAAAAAATATATTTTGTTTTCAGTTTCCGAGGACGAGGACGTGGACGTGGAGGTCGCGGTGGTGGATTCCAGGGTGGACCCGGCGGTCCCATGGGTTAGTACAATATAGGACTGCATTGCACATTTGGGATCCGAACCCGCATGACTTTGTAGACGATGGTCACATCAGGACCTTAAAACTACGCAGTTACCTGCCTTCTCGTCTAAGGACGGACATGATCGCAAAACATGATTAAAACTTTTAGGTGGAGGTCCGATGATGGGCCAGTACTCTATGCGCCCGCCGTTCGATCTGACCCTGTGCGAGCCCATGTTCCCGCGCACCAAAGAGGTCGATGACACAACATTTACTCAGGTGTGTTGTTGCTAAGTAACCTTACGGATACTATGAAGATGTAACGAATCAGTATACCTTTTATTTATTCGTTAATAAAAGGTATACTATACGATTCGTTACTCGGATCGTATACCTTTTATGATACACGATAGTATAGTATCCCAATATTAGGTTAGTATACCTAGTATTCATATAGCTAAGTAGCAGTAACGTTATTGTCATTGTCTTTTTAATCTTCGACACGTTAAAACTGATGACGTAACGAATGAAAATTGCTAGAAACGGTTATATTTTTCATTTGCGTTCTCTATACATCGATTAAAGATATAATCTTTATTAACTTTTCTTCTAAATTGCTTCTAAATAAAATAATAGCATTAATAATTGTTGAGGCTCTGCTGAAACGCAACGACGCGCTGGCGCAGTCAGCCACGGAGCAGACGGCCATCGCCAACCTCATATCCAAGGTCAATGCCGCCATCGAGAAGATCATCGTCGCGCCCGAACTCTTCACAGCTGCCGTTGGTTTTGCGGAATTTCATTAAAAGCTCATTGGCAGATTGGTGTGCCGACGCCGAGTCTAATCTTACTCGAAACGAAAACAAAAATAAATCTTCAGATTAAGTAGTTTTAACGTTTCAAGTGTATCATTTCACTTCAAAGCACACCAAAAACAACGAAAAGTTGTTTGGCTGGATGAGATCGTCTGAAGTCGTCATCTATGAATCGGTGTGAGTGTACGCCCCTGTTGTTTCAAAGAAGAAGTGTCCAGTTTAGAACGGCGTTTTATTATATTATAAATAATTTCGTTCGTGTTTGAATTGAAATATATATCAACAAGTATTTATTCAGGCGATAGAAGAAGTGCGTCAAGTCGGTTCGTACAAAAAGGGAACGATGATGGCCCGCAACAACAAGGCGGATCTGGTGGTCGTGCTCAAGACGCTGCCCACTGTTGAGGCTGTTACGGCTCTCGGCAACTACATTACCGAAGACATCAAGAAGTCGGATCCGGGAAATGGTTAGCTAGTGGATGTGACTAGTGACTTGATGTCATTTTGAGACAGACAGTCGAAACATTACTATTTATTCAGTGTCGTGTCGAGCTAAAAACACTATGAAACGTTTTTTTAAAACGTAAAACATTGGGCATCGACCATCGTTGAAAACTTATTTTCCTGGATCGAAACAGTATACTGCGATGGTTATATGTTTTTTTCTTCAAATCATGTGATGCAATCGGCGCCAATTTTCCTTATAAATTTGAAGTATTAATGATAATGTAAGTAATTATTTCAGCACTGGGTTGTGTGCCACGTGACTACGGCTGTGAGATTGCCGCCACGCAGGCCGTTGTCCGTCTCATGATCACCACCATACCGCAGAATATGAAGAAACTCGAACCCGACTTGCATCGTTAGTTATTCAAGATCACAACGATGTTCCTGTCATTTAATCGTAGCTGGGACAGGTTGATCTATTCATGTAATCCGGAGGCTTTGTTGGACAGTTCACTAGGGTTCACTCTAATTTAGCAATTAAAGATGATGCCGTTGGTGTGTTTCAGTGGATGCCGACATCATGCGTTCCAACGTCTCCGCTATCTTCCATGCGCGCTGGTATGAGGAGAACGCCACCCACAGCACTATAAAGGTTGGATTAGTGAAAAATTTTATAAGTATTCAATGGGCGAACGACAATGTGGCAATTTTAGAATATTCTCCTAACGCAGAATAGGGGAAGATGAATGGCACGAAATTCCAGAATTTTCTGAGCCCTCCAATTAATTGATAAACCGTTTGATCAGCTTACTATATTTTGAAGGTTTTAGTATATTTTTTCTTAATCGGCCCATCTTGATGTTCATGACTGCTAGCTCATTATGCAGGTACTGGTGCGTCTTCTGAAGGACGTGCGCTCTCGTTTCGCCGGCCTGAAACCGTTGAACGTTTGGGCGTTGGAGCTGTTGTCGCACTACGCCGTCATGAACACACCCAATCGACAGCCGTTGCCTATTAACTTGGCTTTCCGGTTAGCTGTTTTGCGTGTCCGGTCACTTTTTTTATCTTTACATAAGGTGGATAAATTCCTTTTTCTTATGTGATTCCAATTTGTCTGCATTGCAGTATTTTTCTTGGAGATACATTAAGTTGGCTTTTCAATGTGATATTTTCATACATTAAGTATGCAAGTTTGAAATTCGACATAGCCCCGGATTCTCAATGAGCTGAGTAATAGGTTCACCATTGTTTTATTAAAATTTGTTCCACGAAATTATCTATACCAGTTTGTGCAAATAATAGTTTTTTTTCAGTCGTGTACTGCAGCTGTTAGCCGCCGGCATCTTCCTGCCGGGATCGGCCGGTCTGGTTGACCCGTGCGAACGCGGCAGCCGTGTCCAGCAGAGCATGAGCTACGAGGAAATGGTTAGTATAGCCGGAAAAAATAAATTGTGTCGCATGTGAATTATCCTACCAGATCTGAACCATACGATAGTTGCATCGATCATCTAATAGCGGTTGTCGCTAACCAACGCAGAAGATAGCTGCTGCTCAATGGTCGATGCAACTTTCGTGTGGTTCAGAACTGGTAGAATAATTCACATGCGACACAATTTATTTTTCCGGTTATATAGTATACTAACGGAAAAATGAAAGAGACTTAACTGAATTATAATTGATTAATTTTGCAAACAACTGATTCAAACTTTTGTATAACGGTGTGTTTGTTCAGGACCAGTTGTGCAGCACGGCGCAGACACTGTTGCGTGTGTTGTGCCATGGCGGGTACAAACAAATCCTCGGACTTGAGGGAACCGCCAGTTAGTTTTACTCACTTTTCGCTACTGGAACTGTGAAGTGTGATTTAATATGAAGTTGGAAAACCAAGTTGAAAATTAAATATTTGATTATTTGTTGTTTTATTGTCTTTTATGATATTCTTTCTTAATCAGTGTATGTTTGTTAACCAAATAAATTGAAAAATAAAACCTATTTAACATGAACGGTTTTTCTTTGCAGCTGTGGCCACTGAGATGTCTGTGTGGGAAGGTGTGGTCGTGACACCACTGGAACGTGCTTATGACGAAAAGGAGATGTTCCCTGATGAGGGCATGGATGATGAGGATATGGGCGATGAAGGCGGTACGTTTCACCTTGTGTAACTGACTCAAATGACTTGGATTGAGATTGTATTATCCCTATCCATACTGACCGAGTACGGAAACGGAAACTAAGAAGTTCCCTTTCGATTTATTTTTATCTGAATGAAGTTCTAATTCTAGCGTTTTTTGCTTTGCTGATTTGGATAAGTTCTAGTTGATTCGAATTCATCTATGTCAACCAGCTAAGCTAAGCACTAATTGGTTAGCAATATTTTCAGAATCGCCCACCAAAGTTGAAGGCTGAAGTGTTGGGATCACGTCTGGTGATGTGTCCATCAAGTCTCCCCTCCCTCCATCTGGCTTGACTGGATATTGAGGGGGTGCATGGTGTTTCAGGGTAAAAAACACCTTCTGATCTATACCACAAAAATGCAATATTCAAAAAATTTAATTCTTGCTAGCTGCTGTGCACCCCCTCATATAAATGATTTTTCACTAATGTTGTAATAATAATATTCGCATTATTATGCTGGAATGTTGGTTTTGTATGTGATCAGACGTGATCGAGTCAACAACAGTTGCCAATTGGATAAGTCGACAAAACATAGATTTACTGGGTCAATTATATCGCCTGTATCTCAGTGATTTGTACGACTGGTTTACTTATAGTCGGAACGAAAATGGTTAACATCAAACCTGGTGATTTTGATTTACTACTACCCTAACAAGACATCAAACATTCGTTTCCACCATGAATTACTGAGTTTACAGATTTTTCATTGTTTCGTGTTTGTGTCTGTACTGTGCTGGTTTCGTTCCTCCTTCAGTCTAGCATCTTATCACCATGAATTTCACCATGTTCAGTGTTTTTTCATGTTTTGAGTGTTCAGCCCCAAATTATACATGTGAAGTAACCTATTTTCCCACTCTCGATGTAATTAGTAATTGTTATTTTATGTTAAGTCGTTAATTACTTTTATGTTAAATGGTTTTATTGTTACAATTGCGGTTCGTCTTCTTGGAGGTTTCTTATTATGCTGTTCTGGTCTCCTTTGCTATTATCAGTCGGGTTATTCACCTACAACCACTGTTTAACTGTCGTTGTAATGAAGTAAAGAACATATGGTTTCTATGTTGGTTAATTTTTTATAAATTCAATCCAAAGCTTCGTGTATCGTTGCATACACTTGATTTTGAGTAAGTAATTTTTTTTGTATGAGTACGTGAGTAAGTGTATTAGAAATGGTGAAAGATAGGAAGTGAGTGAATAATTGAGTGAGCGAGCCAATGAGTGATATGGTAACTAAGGGAGCGAGCAAGGAGTGACATAATTTAACGCTATTAAATGATTTAATAAGCAGGTGGGAGTCTGAATACTCTTAATTTGAGTGAGAACATTTTGTATTCACAGACAGTTGAATACTGTGTTTCATTAATTTCGGTGACTACTCGAACAACTACGCACCCCGAAAAACTTTATAATCTGTCAGAAATTTCTGTCGAAAACAAAATTTTGATGAATGACAAAAAATTCACAAGAGAAGTGTCTCCGAAGAAATGTGAAGAGTTATATAGATTTAAAAAAGAGGAGTTGTTGTAAGTGAGTGACCCACTCAGTCACTGACTCGCTCACGACTCAATTACTAGCTCACTGATTAACTCACCTCGCTCACTTCACTCACGCACATCACTTGATTGGTTACTCACTCACTCACTCAATCCCTGACTATAGAACTCACTCACTAACTCGTTTAGTCTCTTGTTAACTTACTCGCTTATTATACTCAGTCACTAACTCACACTTATTCTTTCACCCATTCCCTCACTCATTCGCTCATTCACTCACACAGGTCACTGATGATTATTGGACTGGTAGATGGTTGAATTGATTAATTAATCATCGTTCTTTGTCGAATTCATCGTAAACAAAGTACCCGAATTTGGCCATGGTTTAGACATCACGAAACTGTGAAAACCCCGTCACATCGATATCTAACCGTAAGACATAAGCAAAATCAGATCAATATCAGTAAACGAACAGCGTAGATAAATCACCGCTTTTTTATAGTGTGGATCGGTGTGGGTAACGGTGGTGTATCACTTTTTTCACATATCGTATAAGTGGAGCTATTTGTAAACTGAGACGACAATTTGAAATGTTCAATGACAAACTGAAATATGCTACACCAATGAGAAGATTAAAAGAAGACAGACATACATTTTAGCTGTTTAACAACTGGTAAAACATAAAAAATAGTTTTATTTTATGGAGATCTGAATTATGTTTCGAAACTGGAGCTTATTGCACTGGAACTTACTGTATTTTAGCGTAATAAGCTCTAT
>OZ038448.1:16610179-16623497 GCA_964036265.1 Daptonema setosum
ATTTGAATCACTTTTATTGCCTTTCCACACGTATGATTCTTACGTTATGGATAATCAGAGAAAAGCAGGAAAGTATCCAGCGTTGTATATACAGGGTGTCCCATTTAAAAGTCACGTTTTGTTTTAGCTGTAATTTTTGTGAAGCTTAACCGATTTCGAAGTTTTATGCAGCATATAATGGAGAATTTATGACAAATTTTTTTGGCGCATAAAATTTTGAAATCGCATGTTCATACCAATTTTTATGCTGAATCTACGAAAGTCCCTTATTTTCACTAAAAATCGTCGATTTATTCCAGTTTTTCGCACATAAGTAACAGTTTATTGGAATCTCCTGATTAATGTTATCCCAGTCAGGTAACCACTGCTTGAAATACAGGTGAAACATACCAGAATACGCTCATTAAATCTTTAACATGTTCACCACCCCTTCAGATGCACAGTTCCCAACGATGCGCGTGCTTTGGATGTGATTCCTCACATTTGGCCTCAGCTCTGTGAAAGGTAGCTCGAAGCTTATCAAAACTGAAAATTCCAGGATCCCATTGCTTTAAAAACATCAATATTCATCTAAGAAAGAATTAAAAGGCCATATGTCCGTGCAGATTACGAAGAACTAGGGTAAACCCGTTGCTACGCAACTGAGAGTTAAGTTTACAAAGATGTTATTCGTACAAACCCGTCGATATTCAAAATTAGCTTGTAACATGAACCTAACCTGTATTATGCAACTCAAGTCGACACAGTTCTAACATAAATTTTTGTCTTTTTAACAACTAATTTTATCACCCGTTTAAAAATTACACGGTTTTAATCCACCCGAACCCGACCCGTTGACTGTTAAAAATTGTTCCGAGATAAATTTATTTTAACATAGTTACAGTGAGAAAAACCCGTGGAAAAAAGTTTGTCACCCGTGAAGATCCCAACTCATCTTACTTTTCTTCATAAAGTATACCCGACCAGTTGAAAACTCATAAGGTAATGTTATACATACATAGGAGTATCCGACCCAATATGTTATTATAAACTTTGAACTCACCCGACCCGTTAAATCCTGATTTAATTTTCTAAAAAAGAATTATGTCAAAGTTAGTTTAAGTTTAGCATTACACTGGAAAGAACCCGTAGAAAAACGATTGATTGTCTCACTTATTTTTTTCTATTAGGTATTGTAATTTTTTACCCGTCCCGTTTGAAACCTACAGGAACCGTACCGTTGGAAACCTACAGGATGTTGTTAACTCTTGACCCGACCCGAGAAGCACGTAGATGAAGTGAAGATCGCTGAAACTACTTGTACTGTTTTTTTTTATTTGATCAAAGATATCTCAGTTGAGGTGGATCACGTTTAGTAGTTGACCGATTTTTTCTGCGATGTATGGTGTTGATGATTCCCGAGGTGGATGAAAAGAATCACAAAGCTTTTTTCCAAGATTAAAATGGAAACATTTGCATCCGTGACCTTAATTAGCGGTAAATTCAGTTAAGACCTTTGATATTTTCAGTGAATAGAGGGAATATTCTTTGAGGGTGTCGATGACAATATCTCCTCAACTTTTATGAGAGAAGGTGATGATGATTATAAATTTCTTGATTTTGCTTGAAAATGACACAAAAGAGTTTTCAGCGTTTCACTTTTGATATTTATATCGATTCGTCGGGCGGACATACCTACCGACAAGTTTGTTTTAATATATAAGATTTTGACCAAGTCATCATCCCTTTAGTTCAAGTGAGGGCTAATGTGAGGAATCACATTCAGAGCATGCGCATGGTTGAAAATTAGCATAAGAAAGGGTGGTGATCATGTGGATGATTTAAAAGGCTTTTTCTGGTATTTTTCACTTGTATTTCAAGTAGTGGTTACCTGATTGTGATAACATTAATCAGGAGATTCCAATACACGGTTGTTTATGTGCGAAAAACAGGAATAAATCGACGATTTTTAGTGAAAATTAAGGACTTTCGTAGATTTAGCATAAAAATTAGTAAAAACATGCGATTACAAAATTTTATGCACCAAAAAAATTTGCCATAAATTCTCCATTATATGACGCATAAAACTTCAAAATCGCTTAACATTCACAAAAATTATTGCAAGAACAAAACGTGACTTTTAAATGGGACACCCTGTACATGTATACTAGTAGATACTGAGTAGTTCCGCAGCAACTCTTCTTATTCTTCCGGTAGAATGAAAATCGAATAAATTTTGCTTCAATCACCATAGTTTGCTACTGGCTGTTTTGTTTCTGGTTCTGGTAAAAATAGGAAATGGCAGTCTTGTGACCAAATACTCGTATTGATGGACCACTGATAACCCAATTCAACGTTGTGGTGAATGGCACGCTGAATTGGGTAAACAAATCACCATGACCCCATGTCAATCAATCCATGTTGTTGTTGTTGTTGTTGTTGTTGTTGTTGTTGTTGTTGTTGTTGTTATTGTTTTTCTTATTATTGTTTTTGTTGTTATTGTTGGTCGTGGTTGTTTTTGTTATTGTTGTTGTTGTTTTTGTTGTCGTTTTTGTTGTTGTTGTTGTTGTTGTTGTTGTTGTTGTTGTTGTTGTTGTTGTTGTTGTTGTTGTTGTTGTTGTTGTTGTTGTTGTTGTTGTTGTTGTTGTTGTTGGTCGTGTTTGCTATACATGGTTTGATGGCAACGGACAACTTCAAAATTGCAAGTTCGAAGTTCGACCGTAATATATTTTGTTACCAAGAAATTTCTTGATATTTTTTTCAATTTTGTTTACGACTCAGAACCAAAGTTTATAAGCAAAGATAGCGAGATAAACAGTATTTGTTACGTTTATTTCTTGATATACTAAGGAATCACAATTTTATACAAACATACAAGACTTACTCAATTTTATCACAATACAATCTTACTGGGCATCCACAATGTGGACAAGCTAAATGAAGTGGAAGGCTGACAAGTAAAGTTAAATAAATTTTATGGTTTTAAGGGCTTCATATTTTATACTGGAATTTTTTGATAATTGAACGAACTTCTTGGTTTTAATTTTAATCAGTGGTTTATGAAGTCAAGAACCCAAAGTTTGCGTATGGTATCCAAAATAAAGCATTTTCAATTGACCAGGAGACTGAATTTGACTGCTATTTTTCTAATAGTATTAACTATTCCGAGCGTGATTTTATCAGACCTGCCTAGCTGCATATACTAGAACTAGTCTAATTGAAAAGGCTTACTACAAAATACCATTCGAGGTTTAACATTCAGTTCCCTAAACAATTGAGAAGGCTACAATCATTGAAATGAACTAAAGTCATGACCCGGTAGAATTGATGCTATAAATTTTAGATTCTGAAGACACAAAATCAGGCATATTTCTATTTCCTGTACTCATAAATTAAGTAATACCTGCAACAAAATTTGGTACTCACAAATCGGATGGTAAATTATGAATCCGTTGTCAATTAGGATAACGCTAATTTTGAATGTTATAGCGTAATGTGTACAAAGTCACCGCGGTAAACATGAGTGAAACGTTAACTTTGAACTGTTCAATCTATTTTCAAATTCGCTGTTTAGAATTTTTTTTAAACTTCGACTTGCAGTGACCAGTGATGAGTGCCCAAAAAGAGTCACTCACGTTTCACGCAGACTATAAAAATAGAAAGAATATGGAATCAGATCAACTGGCATTCAATCGAGGAGACTCATCCTTTGGCTGCGGTGGTCCAGTTGGGTATATTTGATCATAAGAAGGCGGTGCCTGATCAGTTACACAGGGTAATGATGTTTCATCAGTGCTGGTACAGCTCGTGGCACCATGAATTCGGGCTGACGTTTCGTAATCAGGTGGTTCGCTAATCTGTCGGTTGGGTCCGGGTCGAGATGGCGTTGGTACCACGGGTTGGACTATTACTGTTGTTGTTGTTAAACGGTTAGTTCCATGACGTTGTTGCGATGTTGTTGAGATGATTTGAGCAGTGTTGTTGTTGTTGTTAAGGTTAAAGTTGTTGTTGCCCGACGTGTTCTCAATCGTCCAAACGCCGGCCTGTTGTTGTAACTGAAAATTGGTGGCTATGAGAAAGTACATATAAAGAGAACTGCGATCAAAGAACGAAAATACTCTCACACACATTGTAATGATTTTTACCGAATAAACAGTCAAAATAAACCGATCTTAAATTATCCTCCAACCAAAAATTATTCATAACCAGAGAGTTACAATCGAATCGATGAGTTTCTACAGAGTAGAAGTACTGACATTCTAAGTTTTCTGTGCAATTCTTATATTCTTCACTAGAAACTGCATTTATCGAACTCCTATTGTAGGATTGTTTTTCATGTAATCCAATTACGAAAAAACGGTACACAGGTGAAATGGAATGGGTTTTGGTTTTACTAAAACGTATCACTCATTACTAACACCTCACAAAAAGCTATGTTACATAACTAGTTTCCTACTAACCCGTTGCATTTGGAGTCGTTTCCTCCGTCGTGAAAAGGCACAGTAGCACCAAAGGAATAAAACGAAGACGAGTAGTAGCGAGCCGAGCCTGTAATCAGTGAATGAGTGAGTTCATAGGAGAGTCAGTGAGTAAGTAAGTAAGTGAGTAAGTTAGGGAATGAGCAGCCTAAATCCTGAGTCCTAAAATCTACTATTATACTCAACATAGTACTTACATTACTTACTTACATTCGATTATCTAAAATCTACGATGAGGATCTGCTGAGTCAATTCTTGTAAAAAAATGTTTTTGGCTTAACTTTTCGATTTTATTATTTCAAATTAACTAACAAAATTAAATTGTACTCGAAAATAGCACGTCAAATGGCGAAGTCCAGAAAACTAGAACAACAATTGGTTTAGAGCTACAATAAACTGTGCTAGTGAAAATTTTCATCTTGACATTGAAATCGCCAAATTGAACTGAAATAACTAGCATAATTTCACCGAAGTTCTATAGAGTGCAAAAATCCATATCGACTATTATTATTTTAACCATAAATTTTAGTGGGAGGTAACTGACTGATTCGACTAACTGTTGCTGCATGGTTTCTGTTCACGTTTCAACGAATCCATAAATGCGACAGACCAACCCTGAGAAACCTTCTCGTCCCATTCTGGCCCAGCACTGAGCGTCTTTGCAGTACGCCGTATCATTCAAATGACTATCAGTCACTCCAGTCACTGTGTTCTGGCTCCTATTCAATGGCAACAGGTCGGAGAGCAAAATGTGATCCATTCATCAGATAGCAGGCACTGTTGTTGTTGTTGTTGTTGTTGTTGTTGTTGTTGTTGTTGTTTGTAATATACACACTGTTCGAATGTGTGTTCACGCTGCAATATAGCGAAAACCGTTGATAAAGAGCATGTGGTGTGTACATATCACTGGCGGACGAGCTGATCCTCCAAAGGGAGGGGAATTTCGTCAAAGAGGAGGGAATTGGCAGTTTCCATGCCATTTTATGGAACAAATTCTACTTTTTGAAAACGTCAAAGAGAGGGGAAATTCCACTTTTTCTTCCCCTTCTCGTCCGCTAGCGGTACATATTATGTTTTGTAATACGTACAGTTGGTACAGCGTTTGGGTTTGATGATGACTAAGCAATCACGTGTATTCTGTGGGTCTAGTTCGTTTGGACCCATGTTCGTTTGGACCCCACATTTTTTGTAACGATTGGACCCACATTTCTGACCAGATTTATGGGTCCAATCGTTACAAAAAAATTGGGGTCCAAACGAACATGGGTCCAATCGTGACGCAATCGTATTCTGTAATCTTGCGCCACCGTATAAAAATAGGAGATAGTAGGTGGAAGATTGAGTCAGATATGTGCGAATCTGTTTGCGTTTAGCAAACAGTTAGATTTTTTGACACGTATGATTAGTGAATAATGTAATATAATGAAACATCAGTTGATAGAAATAATTATGGGTATAGTAATCTCTAAATAGTGAGTAAAAAATGTGTCTACAAAATGGTGACAACATTTAATGTCTTATGAAACTGATTTAAAAAAAATCAGTGTACACACGAAATTATGTTTACAGTTCTTGCTGACAGATAATATGACTGGCATAACGAATACACTGCCTCATAAACAATAATATTTACATCGCTTTAATTAAAGCCAATCAATTATTGAGCATTAAAAACACGAAACTGGATAGTAAGCAGTAATAACAACGACAACACGACAAAAAAACCATGTTACAAAACTGTTTTCGTGGTAGTATTTTACATAGTACGCAGTTGCTTGTGTTTGAAATGACGTAGGCAGCATCAAACTAATAATAAATTTTTATTGGTTCAGTTATTATTTCGTGAATGATTATATTGAACGAATCACACCGTGTGATCCCACAGCTGGTATAAAAAAGTTCGTTGAATGATTTCTGAGACAAATTCATTGCACAAAAATACATTTACATAGTTGGTTCAGATAACGAAACTACGACTTCTAAAGAAATAAATATATATGTATGAAGAATAGACCACGTATAGCATCTGCATTTGCATAATCTGTTAGCAGAAAACGAACATTGTACAGTAGAGTACAATACAAGTGGCATTGCGTTTCCATTTGTAAGGGTAGAGCAGTCAGTAAAGCCTTTGAAAAAAGATCATATTCAAAGAGTACAAATAGAAGCTCAACTAAAGATACTGGGAAGGAAGCTGAAGAAACATAAAACAGAATATCCCTAGCAGGTCATTACTTTAAATGGTATCGTTCCGTGAAAGACCGGAAAAAAGGAATCAGCGAAATAAAAACAAGCCATCTACACCATACATTATAGGGTGGACAATTGGTTATTAGAATGGCCACAGAAGGTAACCAGTGTTTCCCCTATAAAACTGAATCTTGGATTTTGGGGTCTATTTTAGGTTTCAACGTTTTTGTAAAAAATATAAAAATTAAATTTTCTGTAAATCCAAAATTCGAATTTTGAATTTTGGATTTTGGATTCACAGAAATTAATTTTTCTTGTTTTCTTCTAAAACATCCAATTTCGTCAAAATCCGAAATCAAGCACTAAATCCAAGATTCAGATTTATAGGGGAAACACTGATTACCTTTTTGTGGCCATTCTAATAACCAATTGTCCACCCTATAGGATCATATTCACTTCAATGGATTTCACAATCACAACTTGTTTAGAAAAGGGTCCCCTGGTGGACTACTGGCTTTGATACCGGTAAGTCAGACACGTACTGTAGAACATAGACTATAGTTTATCTATTCGTTCTCTGACTGGAAGACCAGCAATAATGTTTCAATGGAGATCTTTTTTTCAAAAGGATAATTTAGCAAAATGGTTTGAACCAAAAATTTTTATTACAAAAAAATGAGGGTCTCAAAATTGATTTGATCGGCTAGTGGACTGGCTTTGATACCAGTCAGATATGTAGTACCTGTCTATAGTCGACGTCGAGTCGAGTCGCTCAACCGAAACGCACTGGCGTGTTTCTTTGGTTTTCAAGTTGTGTAAGAGTTTGAGTTGGCAGTATTTACACGTTGCTCAGCTGTATTGGTACACAAAATAACTTACAGACGAGTATTGTATGTGAATTCAAGTTATTTGTTTGACTTTACAATTGCGAATGAAAGTAATCTTTTACTTTTTAACTTTTACTCTCTTCGACGGTTTTGATTCGAATACTGAAGTTTGTTCGTGCAAGATGTTGGTAAAAGTCATGCACATTACATATTGCACCCGTGATTATCATTTCATCACTTTCCTGAGTGATCAGTGATAAATTATGTAGTGATGTTGGAAATTGTAGGCTTTAACCTCTGAAACAGATTGACATACAAATGAACCCCCAATTTCATAGGTCTCAATCGAGAGGTCAGACCTACATAAGTCAATGCGTTTCCATCCGCTTCGGTGTACAGACAGGAAAGAAGCAGATTTTATCGGATTCAAAAACATGGTCAGGCGACAACAACAGTTAAACTCTACAACATTGTCAACACATAAACGATGTGAAACGCGAACGATCCACAGTTACACCGGGACTGGGTTGCGCATGGTTCCGTTCCGTTAACCTATTCAACAAAAGTTTTAGGGCTTTTAGACATTTTTTTGGTTGACAAATTTCTAAAATAGAAATCAAGGTTTGGTACTATTGGATTCACTAACATAAATAAATGCACAACTTCATGGCTATTGTTTGATATATCCCGTTTTTACACTGCTACCAGTTATATGAATCCATGAATCGGTGTATCACACACACAACCAATCATATAAATGTACAGGGTGTCCCAGCGAGGGGTTCTCGATTTGTTTTTTGAATAACTTCTGTGTACGTTCAGCAATATTCTTTAAAATTTATACTGTGAATACCAATACATTAAGATTTTTTTGCTTTTTGAAATTTCAAAATTCGTTGAGAACAGCGCGTGTTACAGTCGATTGAAAAAAACTCGATTTTTGAATGAATTTTCAATAGAATTTGAATTTGAAACATCTTCAAAACTAACTCAATGGTGATTATAGGGCAAATATACTCACAAATTATGCGACAAGTTTTGGAAAAGAAAAGATTTATTCAATTAGACCACCGGATTTTCGAATTCACTTAACCCATTCACACACCCACAGTCAACGTTTGGTTCGCTGTTTGGTCCGACAGTTTGATCGAGTCTTTTTTATAGAACTGTAACTGGTGAAAAGTAAATGAACATCATTCTCAATTGTTATTTGCTTTTGTTGGATATTGAAGATACCGAAGAAACGATGGTCATCCAAGCTGACGGTGCTTCACCACGCTGGGCACGTTCCGATCACTCCACTGAATGGGTCGAAAGTGGAGGAACCGCTGATTTGCCAACGAGACACCCTGATTTGACCGCTTCTAATGACTTTTTTGGTGAAATTTTAAGAAAAGAGTTCATTCCCATTAAATAAACACAGTAGAAAGACTCTAAGGAATTTTCTCTATGGAAATGGCGAACATTGTCGCAGAATCGCGACTGAAAACATTATTCGCCTAAAAAACCCGTAAAAGGTCGTTGTATTGAAAAATCAGGTTGTCTAATTGGATAAATCTTTTCTTTCCCGAAATTTATCGCATAATTTGTGAGTATATTTGTCATATAATCATCATTGAGTTAGTTTTGAACATGTTTCAAAATTAAATTCTATTGAAAATTCGTTCAAAAACTCGAGTTTTTTTTCACTCGACTGTAACACGCGCTGTTCTCATCGAATTTCGAAATTTCAAAAAGCAAAAAAATGCTTAATGTATTGGTATTCACAGTATAAATTTTTAACAGTATTGCTCAACGCACACAAAAGTTATTCAAAAAACAAATCGTGAGCCCCTCGCTGGGACACCCTGTATAAAGCGTTGTCCCCTATATATGTACATAAACGTATGCTAATGTACGTAGCAGAGGTGAGACCCTCGATAAATACATCGGAGTACCAGGTTCGTGGTTCGACATGACCAGCTGTTGTGAACATGGCTGCGTCCAATGAGCCTGACTGCAAGCAGCTGCTATTTTCTGTAGAACAAGATTACTCACAACAACCTTATTTTTTGAAAATTTGAGCTAGTTCATTGAAATGTTTGATTATTCAAATCAACAATCGAGATCAAAAACACCGAAATAAACCCACTGATAATTCAGTTTTTGAGCTCCGTTCGAACCACTGAAACATTGGAAAAACATACTAAAGGAACCATAAAAGACTATGATTACCTTCGGTCTTAAAAAAACAAACACTAAACAACAAAAACAAACAAAACTAACCCCAATATGGCATGCAGTGCACACGATGCGTGCTTGCGTGCATGTGTGTGCTGCACAATGCGTGCAGTATAACATGCGCCTGCAGCACTAGCGGACGAGGGAAGAATGAAAAATTGGAAACTTCCCTTTTTACCCTTTTTTCCTATTAAGGTGTAGGTATATTGACATCAAACTGCTAATTCACCCCTCTTTCTAAAAATTCCCCTCTTTGGAGTTGGGGTATTGCTTTGTCAGCCGGTAACCTGCACAGTAGGCGGATCACAATACTCAAAAAAATAATGCAATAACATCGAGTTTTATTTTGACTCTTTTTCGTCACAAAATGAATATAGTGAAGGCATATCAATGAAAAGACTATGGTTATTATTCTATCAACCAGTCAACCTGTCAATCATGGCTGAAATTCCATCGAACCCGACGAGGAGCAATTTTCTGCGTAAGAGTTGATTTCTTTTACCTAGACTCATGCAGTGCTTGCTTATTGATGTGATCGCTTCTGACTATTTTCAAAGTCAACCCGAAGAGCAGAATCATTTTTGACAAAGAGTGTCATTGTCCGCTGATTCCGTAAAGGCAAACGGTATCTTAATGAAGGCACATGACATGACAAAATGGTAAAAACCGAATCAAGGATAATCCAAAAATTCTCAGTTAACTCCATCGCAACTCGTAGGAAAGTATATGAACGTTCAAAAAGAATGCGTTGCGTGTTTCGGAACTTCCCATATTTTCCTTCTTTGTTCGAGGCCATCACTCGATATTTTTAGCAGGGAATTTTCAGTCGGGGAACAATATTCATCATCGCAAGATCTACTAACATTTTCTCAGATCACGTATGTGTTGTGGTGTTGTAGTAGTACAGGGAGAAACCTCTGTACGTAAAATCACGGCAAAACGAGTTTTTTATTTACAAGTGCGTGTGCGTCAGTATTTCAGTTCGGTTAGTAAAAAATTGCGCACGTACGTATTCTTTCATCAGAAAACTTGACAGCGGCACTTGAAAAAAGTTTACCAGTCATTTGTAATAAATTCTTGGACGCATATGATTATCGGTCTTTGCTTCTCTGATCTCTTGTCTTCATTGATTAGTGATTGTCAGCTTGTTAGTTTTTTATTTTGCAAATTGACTGACAAAAAATTTACAAATTTTTTCGACAGGTCGGACTGGTACAACAACATCCGCTAGAATATCTAATTTTGACTAGTAAAATCTGGTGATTTTCAATCAGACGGACTGAGCATCAACAAAAATGAGCTTGAACGGATTAGAATTTTGATAAACCAATTTATTCATTTTATGCAATTTAAATAAAAAAATATTCGGTATAAAATGTCTGATCATCAAAAAAAGCCACTGTGGTTACGCAGTTTTTTGTTGTACATGGCGGAAACATTATTTCGAAAGACAGTGAACGGAATAATTTCCCAACTATAGCGTGTAACTCGAACATCAACATTCATTATCAAATACGAAAAGCTCCTGAGCTTAAATCGAAGCACCCAAATGGTCAGTATTCATAACGAGTAAGCTCGATGTTTTTGAAAAAGGAAAGCTAACATACAAAGCTGCCACACGGTTGACATCGCAAACTTCCTATCACTTTACCTTGTGAAAAAAATCCAATTATCATGAAAAAACTTGTATTGCATGAAGAAGTGGAACTTCTGGAATATCCAAAAACGTGTACTCTAGATGTTCCGGGTTGGTCTAGCGTATCAGTTTTATGGAATGATCCAGAAATTCCACGAACATTCTGGACAAACTGATTTAAAAAATGAATCACATACAAGTGGACACTTCTTCCTGAATCGATCGTAGCGGTGCCAAATTTCGGGGCACACATTTTACATCAACCGTAAGACCTCGATTCGCGCCCGGAACCGATAAGTTTGATGAAGTTGTCGTCGTACTTAACACCGATGTTGTCGATGACTTTGACGATTTGGCCTGCGCTTTTTGACGTTCGTACATTTGATTCTGATTATTGACCATGACGCACTTGTACTCGGTTTCGACACCAGCCACATTGGCACACACCTGTAAATACAGGCTAACGTTATTCCTGTTTTTTTTATAGCCTAATCAGAGGTTCTTGTTATTTGAGAATGTTTTTGACGCAAAAACTGAATTCGATCAGTTTTGGGTGATTTTTCTAATGTTCGAAGATATTTTCACATATCAGTTGGACAACATACGTACAGTAAGTACGAACGTTGTGCCTAGTTCTTTGTAGAAGTAAGTAACGGTTCCAAAAAAATAACAACAAGATACTCTGACAAGCTACATGTATGTACATACATATGTATCCGGTATGCAGACATAACTATAGAATCAGACACCAGCTTATATTCCAATGATATGCATTTATAATAGTTATGCTGAAGCACATGCACTTACACATAACTTGTGAACAAACTATTTTAGCATCATATAATGTTGAATACTAAATGCGTGAAACGGCCATTAATTTGAAAAGCTGAAATGTAGAATTATCAATGCCAAATATTAAATTGTCATCCATAATAAACGAGACATGCTTCCGGTCAAAACGTTCAGCTATCATTCAAAAGCAAAAAGAAAAGCATAGTTTTGAAAGCTTTTCACAAACTGTACCTATAGATAAATTACACAGCCGTCAAAAGAGTCAGACTCCGTGAAATTTAGATCACGTTTCACACCATTTTGATAGGGCTTTGGGTGTTTTCTCTGTCAATAATTTAGAATGTCAAAGGCCACTTACTAAATACAAAGTTCAAAATTCACAATGGAATATCTGAAAAACATCATCATAGGTGTCAAGATCATTGAGTTACCTACTGTTCAGCGGTCGTTATAAACTAGTGCCAACACACTCTCTCTATACCCCTCTGCGATAAGAAGAGATTTGAGCCTGTTGTGAGAAGGTAATGAACAGTTTAAAACGGAGTAACAACAGAGTAACTCGAATACCATTAATTACGATGACAGTTAGTATAATTGATACAAAATATGACTAACAGCAATTAAAGGCGCATTATGTTTAACGGCAGTGTGTTGTAGTATGTTGTGGATGTTGTGCATCTCGCTGCACGTGTACGACATTTCGGTGCCCGAGGCGTCCGTGGCCAGACGACGCGAACCCGGGCGACGACTGAAAGTATTACATTCTTTAAAATAATCTCATGTTAACATAATCAATGAAACATACTATTGTTTCAAATAGTTTCATATTATCATAAGTACATACTGTATTTCCATAACCATAACATTCACATATTACCATATCAAGTATGTACATACTTTAGCTCTACTATATCAGTCGTTCTCACAACGAAAAGTGCAAATAACTATCTTTCAACTACATGTGTAATAAATACATGAACGGCATACATACGTACATTTACATGCAAACTAAATCAAAGTGCCAATTTTTTACTAAGCATTTTATGTACATGCATGTGGAACATGAAACAGAATTCATGATTCTAGGTCCAGAGCATATTCTGTGGTCTGCAGTATCACAACGTCTACATCAACAATATTGATCTTCGAACCAAAGAGTGCTTGCTGAGAGTATGGAACCAGTGCGACTGTGTGTC
>OZ038448.1:16623697-16633697 GCA_964036265.1 Daptonema setosum
CATTCCGGCAATCCGAACAGCTCCAGTTTTACCTCCGTTTCCAGGTGTGTGACTGACTGAATTTGACATAATATTATTGGTTGGCCGACTGATTAGTTATGGCATCTATTTTAGTAGCTGGTTTCAGTGGGACTGAAGACATTAAGGTAAAATTTTTTTAAAGTCTCAGTCGTCCCGGCATGTCGGTGAAAGATTACTTTTTGTATGACCAAATGTTGCATTTAACTCATGGAGGGTTTTTTGTTTGAGATTAAATTTACCTACCTCGTACAAATGTTTAGGCCTTATACATAATTGATTATAAGAAATGGTTTAAAATTGCGAGAACCCATGAAGTTGAGAATCATGGCCAGAACTAGATTCTCGAGTTCAGGACCGGATTCTCAAGCAATGAGTTTTCTGTGCCACGTTTTGGATTTACTCAGAACCAGATTCTAAACTTCATGACTGTCAACAGTCTAATTCAGCGCGAATTGATGGTCGTGAACCAAATTTGTTTTTTTTTCTTATAACATATTACGATGCCTTTATATACATAGTAAACACTTACGAATCTACAATGATGTAAGATGAACTGTGTATGACCCAAAAAGTACATACTTGGTGGAATATGTGATTCAGATGAAACAAGGCAGTCAAGTGAACCTCTGCCAAACTGGCCGAACCCATCAGCAAGCCGTTCACCACTGTTGCAGTCCATACCGAGCGAGGTGGCCGCAAATCAGATTCCTCCATCTTCGAGTTTGTTGTTGTTGTTGTTGTTGTTATTGTTGTTGTTGTTGTTGTTGTTGTTGTTGTTGTTGTTGTTGTTGTTGTTGTTGTTGTTGTTGTTGTTGTTGTTGTTGTTGCTGTTGTTGTTGTTGTTGTTATTGTTGTTTTTCATTTCAAGAAAATATCTTTATTTTTCAGGTCTGGACGCGGTCGCGAAGTTAAGAAACCTTCGGAATTGGCCGTTCAGAAGAAGGCATTGAAATTATTGAATCGGTAACCCATAAATCTCATTTTGTTTCATCACTAAGAGAAATTCCGTCATTCCGGTTGTTTTCTCCGAAGAATACAAGACAAATTAACATCAGGTTCGATCTCTATCGGTTAAGAGTTTTTATGTCAATATTTTGTAATTCTTGTTGTTTTTATTTCATTTTTCATTTAGAATGTCACTGATAGTTACAAAAGCAATAGAGACGTGTTCAATAAAAACAATAACGAATGACTGAAACACTTGATGTTGTTGATCGTTGATATTTACATTTGTGCTAATGCAGCAAACGCGGTGACCATTTGATCAGAATCGGATCGAAATGCCACGTTTCAGGATGGCCCATGTGCGGCGTTGACTTGGCAAAATCTGCTGTTGACCAACTGAATTCCGGTACCTGAAAACAGACCATCATACAATCCAATCAAACAATCAATGAATCAGTCAGTCATTCAGTCAGTCAGCCAATCAGTCAGTCAATCAATCATTCAGTCAGTCAGTAAGCCAACCGTTCCGTCAGTCAATCAATCTGCCAAGAAGACAGTCAGTAAGTCAGGTAATCAATCAATCAACTGATCGATAAACCAATCAGTCAGTCTGACAGTCAGTTAGTCAGTCAGTCAGTCAGTCAGTCAGTCAGTCAGTCAGTCAGTCAGTCAGTCAGTCAGTCAGTCAGTCAGTCAGTCAGTCAGTCAGTCAGTCAGTCAGTCAGTCAGTCAGTCAGTCAGTCAGTCAGTCAGTCAGTCAGTCAGTCAGTCAGTCAGTCAGTCAGTCAGTCAGTCAGTCAGTCAGTCAGTCAGTCAGTCAGTCAGTCAGTCAGTCAGTCAGTCAGTCAGTCAGTGACCTCATCAAACGTCGGTCCACTGATAGCGACCATGCGCTGTTTCATGACCATGTGTTTGTTTGCGGCCTTCATATCAATGGACCCGTGACTACGGTGACCCAGGGAGGCAAACGGATACGTACCAGTGGCTGGGTTGAGATCAGATCTGAATGCACACTAACGTGAAGAATGATGACTGACTTGATAAGACGGTTGACTGAATGACTGACTGACTGACTGTTTTACACACGAACTGACTGACGAGACGACTGATAATTTGTTAACCTGGAAGCGATGGCATTTTCTGCCGAATAGGGTGGCGTACAGTTGCACTTGCTGAGTGGATCGTGTGTATAGTCGTTGTATCTTGAATTTTGCTTTCGCTCACTCACTTACTCATTCCCTCACGCACTCACTACTCACTCACTCACTCACTCATTCACTCACTCACTCACTCACTCACTCACTCACTCACTCACTCACTCACTCACTCACTCACTCACTCACTCACTCACTCACTCACTCACTCACTCACTCACTCACTCACTCACTCACTCACTCACTCACTCACTCACTCACTCACTCACTCACTCACTCACTCACTCACTCACTCACTCACTCACTCACTCACTCACTCACTCACTCACTCATTCACTCACTCACTCACTCACTCACTCACTCACTCACTCACTCACTCACTCACTCACTCACTCACTCCCAACCGCATTAGTTTGGACAGCGATTGCATGTCGGTGACTTGAGTGGCATTCCGCTTGAATATTAAAGCTCTTGGCGTCTTGTCATAAGTATACCAATCACCATATTTAGCCACTTTCTCCCAACCACCTGTTACGGTACATAGGTTTATCAGTTCGTCACTCAGATACACAATAAATCATTAAGTTTTTCGGTTATCTCCATGTACAAGAGTACATACAATATGTATGGGAGTCAGTCAATAATTCAGTCAGTTACATAATAAATGAGACCGTCAGTCACTAAGCCAGTCAATTGTTCAATGAATCAATCGGTCAGTCTGTCAGTCAAACCTGATTTATTGAATATCTCTGGATAGAAAGGCACGTTGTACGAAGGCCAAAAGCCGTTTTGGTGCAGAAACGCGGTCTGGTCAGCCATCATTATGGTGCCACTGAAATGGATTTTCAGTTTCTTTTTATACTTCGTAAACTTTTTCCCATACAAGACACTGCCATTACTGGTTAACTAACGGTATTTGCTCTACCACCCACAGGAAATGAGTGGCTGATCTGATGTTCACGCCGTTTTGGAGTTGTTTGTAATCGAGAATCATCCATTGATTGTTGTATCTGGAATCGATGTTTTCATCGAAATAAATTTCAATAAAAAAACAACAGAAATGTGACAAGCATTTACTTACGTTCCTGAGTTGTCTATGGCGAACGCCTGAGCCCACATGCGCGCGTCCGTCGCCAATCTTCAAACAAATGGTCAGAATTCGGTTCACAGACTTTAGAATAAAAAATGCCTATCCAATCAGTCAACTCAATCATTCAAGAAGTGAGTCAGCGAGAGAGTCAGTGAGTCATGGATTGAGTGAGTCGATAACCTGTTAGCCACTTGCGATCGGACCCATGTCAAAATCGATTGTGGTTTAACGAGTGACCACAGTTTGGCATTGCTGTTCCCAATTGTCGTTTCGGTGACAACCTTACATTTTAGTCCTTCATTCATTTACTCACTCACTCACTCACTCACTCACTCACTCACTCACTCACTCACTCACTCACTCACTCACTCACTCACTCACTCACTCACTCACTCACTCACTCACTCACTCACTCACTCACTCACTCACTCACTCACTCACTCACTCACTCACTCACTCACTCACTCACTCACTCACTCACTCACTCACTCACTCACTCACTCACTCACTCACTCACTCACTCACTCACTCACTCACTCACTCACTCACTCACTCACTCACTCACTCACTCACTCACTCACTCACTCACTCACTCACTCACTCACTCACTCACTCACTCATGTTCCCATTATTCCTAACCAGACCCGCCGAAGTGATATAAAAGTCATCGATTGACGGCAAAGTTCCCGGATAGGACGAAAATGAAATTCCTTTGGATGGTACACCTGAAATTCAAATAACACGGGTTAAACACAATCATAGACTAAATTATGATGCATATTGTGCAATGTAGCACATTTATGACAAACTTATTTTAAATGAAAAAAAACATGTTGAATAAGTTTGTGATTATAATTATTAAATACAGTACATCATCTTACTATTATTATGGTGTAACTGTGTGTTACGTTTTTTTGTTTTGTGTGCAATTTCAGTGAATAAATGGTTTTATAGCGTACTGTATAATGGAGAAAATAAGCTAACAAAATTAGTTGTGTAGGACAATAAAGAAACACAAACCTTTGATGTTAATTCTGTAGTATTTGATGATCCTCAACATTGACTGGTAGGCTGACCAAGTATCGTGGGCAACCAAGACGTCCTTGCCGTCATCGACCACCTGTCAGTCAGTCAGTCAGTCAGTCAGTCAGTCAGTCAGTCAGTCAGTCAGTCAGTCAGTCAGTCAGTCAGTCAGTCAGTCAGTCAGTCAGTCAGTCAGTCAGTCAGTCAGTCAGTCAGTCAGTCAGTCAGTCAGGCAGTCAGTCTGCCAGTCAGCACCTTAATTAAAGCACTACAATGCCCATATCCTGTTTTCCTCATGAGAAATTCTTTCGGTTTCCCTAATGCTGGTTCCAGATCTTCGAGGTCACCACCGAGTTGTAGGTACCTGAAGTGAGTCATTAAAAAGTACAACAACAACAACAACAACAACAACAACAACAACAACAACAACAACAACAACAACAACAACAACAACAATAACAACAACAACAACAACAACAACAACGAACAGTAGCATTGGATTCCAGTTCATGTCAATTTTGAGATCGCTTACACCAGTACCGGCTTTCAGCATCAAATAAGTATCCTCTAGTCCGCTCAGCTGGTACAGTATGTTGCTGACCTGGATCATTCAGTCAGTCAATTATGCCTGTCATCTTTCAGTAAGTCAGTCAGTCAGTCAGTCAGTCAGTCAGTCAGTCAGTCAGTCAGTCAGTCAGTCAGATTGTCAGTCAGTCAGTCAGTCAGTCAGTCAGTCAGTCAGTCAGTCAGTCAGTCAGTCAGTCAGTCAGTCAGTCAGTCAGTCAGTCAGTCAGTCAGTTAGTCCATCAGTCAGTCAATCAGTCAATCAGTCTGTCAACCTGCTCCCAATATGGATCATCTGGATTATTTTCAATCTCATGTTTCATGAAATCCATGTTATCCGCCAGAAAGTCAGTAAGTCGCTGACAAAACTCTTGCAGCTTGTCTTTGGGATTTATGCAGTCCGTGTAATAGGTGTTATGGATGTGAAACGTCATCAGATCCAGGGTAACGGCAGCTGTATGTAGTTACATAGTTAGTTTGTCAGTCAGTTAGTCAGTCAGTCAGTCAGTCAGTCAGTCAGTCAGTCAGTCAGTCAGTCAGTCAGTCAGTTAGTCAGTCAGTCAGTCAGTCAGTCAGTCAGTCAGTCAGTCAGTCAGTCAGTCAGTCAGTCAGTCAATCCACCTTCAACCATTCCAGCGGCGTACGATTGAACCATGCCTGGATAATCCCCGTTTGTTTCCAGTTCTAAATACGCCCATCTAAATAAGTAAACTTGAGTAAATGTCTGTCTTATGAATGATTGTTTGACGGTTGACAGTTATTCATGCCTACATTTCAGCTAACCCTGTCTGATTGATGCTATTGCGACAATCGGCTTTGGCCACTTGCAGAGCCTGAAACTCTTACATTGGATAGTCGATTTTTAACGTAACAGTGAGAACATCTTTTAATAATTAAATGACTGACTGGTTGGCTGACTGGTTGTTTGATTAGCTGACTGACTGACTGGTTGACTGATTGATTGATTGGCTATGACTGACTGACTGACTGACCGCAGTTGGACAACTCCTAGCCAAGTACGCAGTTTTGGCGGTGGCATTCCAGCAAACTATCGCTTGTCTGTCATCCCCACTCTGTCTCTGAAACATTATTATTATTATTGTTGTTGTCGTTGTTATTGTTGATGCTGGTTTTGTTGTTGTACAAGAGACCAACCACGGCGTCGGGGAACTCAACACGATGCTGTGGATGGTCGCCCTTCGAATGTGACGCCACGAGCTGTACCAATGCGAAAAACGAAGTCGTAATTAGTAATTTTGTCTTCATCTTAAATTTGATATAACAAACTGATTGACAATTATAACGAACCGATATTATAACTCATTTTTACGGAATTAATTGTTGTGTTGAGAAAATTTGAATCACTTTTATTGCGTTTCCACACATATGATTCTTACGTTATGAATAATCAGAGAAAAGCATCCAGCGTTGTATACATTCTACTAGATAGTTCCGCAGCAACTCTTCTTATTCTTCCGGTAGAATGAAAATCAAATAATTTTGCATCAATCACCAAAGTTTGCTTACTGGCTGATTTGTTTCTGGTTCTGGTAAAAATAGGAAATGGCAGTCTTGTGACCAAGTACTCGTATTGATGGACCACTGATAACCCAATTTAACGTTGGGGTGAATGGCACGCTGAATTGGGTAAACAAATCACCATGACCCCATGTCAATCAATCCATGTTGATGTTGTTGTTGTTGTTGTTGTTGTTGTTGTTGTTGTTGTTGTTGTTGTTGTTGTTGTTGTTGTTGTTGTTGTTGTTGTTGTTGTTGTTGTTGTTGTTGGTCGTGGTTGCTATACATGGTTTGATGGCAACGGACAACTTCAAAACTGCAAGTTCGAAGTTCGACCGTAATATATTTTGTTACCAAGAAATTTCTTAATATTTTTTTTTAAATTTTGTGTACGACTCAGAACCAAAGTTTATAAGCAAAGATACGTAGCGAGATAAACAGTATTTGTTACGTTTATTTCTTGATATACTAAGAAATTAAATTTTATACAAACATATAAGACTTACTCAATTTTATCACAATACAATCTTACTGGGCATCCACAATGTGGACAAGCTAAATGAAGTGGAAGGCTGACAAGTAAAGTTGAATAAATTTTATGGTTTTACATACTGTAAGGGCTTCATATTTTATACCGGAATTTTTTGATAATTGAACCAATTTCTTGGTTTTAATTTTAATCAGTGGTTTATGAAGTCAAGAACCCACGGTGTGCGTATGATACCCAAAATAAAGCATTTTCAAATGACTAGGAGACTGAATTTGACTGCTATTTTTCTAATAGTATTAACTATTCCGAGCGTGATTTTATCAGACCTGCCTAGCTGCATATACTAGAACTGGTCTAATTGAAAAGTCTTACTACAAAATACCATTCGAGGTTTAACATTCAGTTCCCTAAACAATTGAGAAGGCTACAATCATTGAAATGAACTAAAGTCATGACCCGGTAGAATTGATGCTATAAATTTTAGATTCTGAAGACACAAAATCAGGCATATTTCTATTTCCTGTACTCATAAATTAAGACCTGCAACAAAATTTGGTACTCACAAATCGGATGGTAAATTATGAATCCGTTGTCAATTAGGATAACGCTAATTTTGAATGTTATAGCGTAATGTGTACAAAGTCACCGCGGTAAACATGAGTGAAACGTTAACTTTGAACTGTTCAATCTATTTTCAAATTCGCTGTTTAGAATTTTTTTTTAAACTTCGACTTGCAGTGACCAGTGATGAGTGCCCAAAGAGAGTCACTCACGTTTCACGCAGACTATAAAAATAGAAAGAATATGGAATCAGATCAACTGGCATTCAATCGAGGAGACTCATCCTTTGGCTGCGGTGGTCCAGTTGGGTATATTTGATCATAAGAAGGCGGTGCCTGATCAGTTACACAGGGTAATGATGTTTCATCAGTACTGGTACAGCTCGTGGCACCATGAATTCGGGCTGACGTTTCATAGTCGGGTGGTTCGCTAGTCTGTCGGTTGGGTCCGGGTCGAGATGGCGTTGGTACCACGTGGTGAACTATTACTGTTGTTGTTGTTAAACGGTTAGTTCCATGCCGTTGTTGCGATGTTGTTGAGATGGTTTGAGCAGTGTTGTTGTTGTTGTTAAGGTTAAAGTTGTGGTCGATCGTTGATCGTCGATTGTTAAACGTCTCAATCGTCCGTTGCTGTAACTGAAAATTTGTGGCTTTGAGAGAATATAAAGAGAACTGAGTTAAAAAAACCAATGTCTCACACATTGTACAGTACTGAATTTTACCGAATAAACAGTCATAATAAACCGAACTTAAATTATCCTCAATTCATAGAGATATAATCGATGAGTTTTACAGAGTGGAATTATAAGATGAACATATAAATATATTGCAACAATTTAGAACAGTAAAATTATTGTTATCTTGCTAACTTATTTAGAGAATTAATTTCGAAAACAAAAAAATCAAATATTTTTCCTATGGCGTTTTGTCCATATTATCCGACGCCAACCTAACGGAGCCTGGACTCATCAGGGATGAGCTTCGTGCTAACTAACTTATAAAAGTTAAAAAATTCTAATCAGTATTAAAAACCTAATTGAAAAACAAGTATTATGAGAGCATTGGTATAATTATTCTACAAAGCATTGTTAAAACGGTCAACAGCATAAATAAACGCAATGCAAAGCACACAAATAGTAGTGACACATGGTTTTAATCAATAATGAGCACAAAGGAACCAAATGAGTACATTTGCGTAAGAAATACAAATTGATTAATTTGTTCGGTAAGTCAATTGACGTTTGAGAGGCCGTGTGAACTGATTACGAATGTATTTTTTCGAATGTAAACCGAACTTCATGAGCAGATTTGAATGGGAATTAAGAAACTTTTTTAGGCCCCCATTAACGTTATTAATCAAATGAGACACAGTGATAAGTTGCCGGAAACAGGTGATTATACAGGGTGTCCCAGTTAGGGGTTCATGATTTGTTTTTGAAATAACTTTTGTATGCGTTAAGCAATAATCTTGAAAATTTATATTGTGAATACCAATACCTTGAGAATTTTTTGCCGTTTTGAAATTTCGAAATTCGTTGAATACAGCTTGAATTATAGTCAAGTGAAAAAAATCTCAATTTTTGAACACATTTTCAGAAGAATTTCGTTCTGAAACATTTACAAAACTTATTCAATGATGATTTTACTACATTTATATTTGCAAATTATGCAGGGGACAATAAAAAGAAAATCTTCACTTAATATGACCACCAGATTTTTCCGAGACAACGATCTTTACGAGTTTTGAAATCGAGTAATGCGTTTGGTCGCGATTCTGCAGTAATGTTCGTCATTTTTATTAAGATAATTTCATCGAGTTATTCCACTGTGTTGATTTTGTGGGAATAAACTAGTTCCTTAAAATGTCGTCAAAACCACCAGTAATCAGTAGCGGTCAAATCGGGGGTTCCTCCACGTTCGACCCATTCAGTGAATTGACCGTGTACGCAGGAACTGTGCACTGTGTTGTGTGTGGGGCACCGTCAGCTTGCATGATCATTGATTCATAAACTAATTCTTCATTATTTTCGAGATGCTGCAGTAAAAAAAAAGATTGAGCCTGTTCAGGTACTTATCACAAGTTAAAACTCCATCAAACGTCAAAAAAAATATCCGATCAAACCCCCGTTTAAATTTGGCATCCCAAACGTTGATTTGGGTCTGCCTTTAGAGATCGTTGTTTCAAAAAACTCCGGTGTCATATCCAGTGAAACGGGTCTTTTCTATTGTTTCCCGCATAATTTGCGAATATTTGAGTTGTAAAATTACCATTGACTTTGTTTTTATTATGTTTCAGAATGAAATTCTTCTGAAAATTCTTTCAAAAATTTAGATTTTTTTCACTCGACTATAATTCAAGCTGTACTCAACGAATTTCAAAATTTCAAAAAGGCAAAAATTTCTCAAGGTAATGGTATTTACAGTATAAATTTTTAAGATTATTGCTCAACGCATACAAAAGTTATTCGAAAAACAAATCGTGAACCCCTCGCTGGGACACCCTGTATAATCAATAAGGTCTTCAAGTTTAACATGAATTCTAGCAAAACGAACTAAGTTCCCGATAATAACTTCAATGATAATGTTTTTCGGAGCCCAGCTGTGACAATGAAAAGAACGTACAAGTACGTACTGA
>OZ038448.1:16638697-16658697 GCA_964036265.1 Daptonema setosum
GTACAAATTCACCGCGGCAAACATGAGTGAAACGTTCACTTGAACTGTAAATTTTTTCAAATTCCCTGTTATTATTTATTTTAACTTCGACTTGCAGTGCTCAGTGATGAGTGCCCAAAAAGGGTCACTCACGTTTCACGCAGACTATAGAAAATAGAAAGAATATGGAATCAGATCAACTGGCATTCAATCGAGGAGACTCATCCTTTGGCTGCGGTGGTCCAGTTGGGTATATTTGATCATAAGAAGGCGGTGCCTGATCAGTTACACGGGGTAATGATGTTTCATCAGTACTGGTACAGCTCGTGGCACCATGAATTCGGGCTGACGTTTCGTAATCAGGTGGTTCGCTAATCTGTCGGTTGGGTCCGGGTCGAGATGGTGTTGGTACCACGGGTTGGACTATTACCGTTGTTGTTGTTAAACGGTTAGTTCCATGCCGTTGTTGCGATGTTGTTGAGATGATTTGAGCAGTGTTGTTGTTGTTGTTAAGGTTGAAGTTGTTGTTGCCCGACGAGTTCTCAATCGTCCAAACGCCAGCCTGCTGCTGTAACTGAAAATTGGTGGCTTTGAAAAAGTATAAAGAAAACTGCGTTAAAAGAACCAAAACACTGTCTCACACATTGTACTGGATTTTACCGAATAAACAGTCGAAATAAACCGATCTTAAATTATCCTCCAACCAAAAATTATTCATAACCAGAGAGTTACAATCGATGAGTTTCTCAGAGTGGAAGTACTGACATTCAAGTTTTATGTGCAATTCTTATACTCATGACTGGAAACTGTATTTATCGAACTCATATTGTAGGATTGTTTTTCATGTAATCCAATTACGACAAAACGGTACACAGGTGAAATGGAATGGGTTTTGGTTCTACTAAAACGTATCACTCATTACTAACACCTCACAAAAAGCTATTAGTAAACGAATTCTAGTCCTACCAAGAAACTGAAAAATTTCAAGTATCCTGGTAGGATTCGAACCCACGACCTTCCGTTCAGTACACGGACATGCTAACCGCTACACCACAGGTACTCCTATGTATGGTACATAACTAGTTTCCTACTGACCCGTTGCATTTGGAGTCGTTTCCTCCGTCGTGAAAAGGCACAGTAGCACCAAAGGAATAAAACGAAGACGAGTAGTAGCGAGCCGAGTCTGTAATCAGTGAATGAGTGAGTTCATAGGTGAGTCAGTGAGTAAGTGAGTCAGTGAGTAAGTTAGGGAATGAGCAGCCTAAATCCTGAGTCCTAAGATCTACTACTCAACATAGTACTTACATTAGATTATCTAAAATCTACGATGAGGATCTGCCGAGTCAATTCTTGTAAAAAAAAAATGTTTTTGACTTAACTTTTCGATTTTATTATTTCAAATTAACTAACAAAATTAAATTGTACTCAAAAATAGCACGTCAAATGGCGAAGTCCAGAAAACTAGAACAACAATTGGTTTAGAGCTACAATAAACTGTGCGAGTGAAAATTTTCATCTTGAGATTGAAATCGCCAAACTGAACTGAAATAACTAGCATAATTTCACCGAAGTTCTATAGAGTGCAAAAATCCATATCGACTACTATTATAAACATAAATATTTGTGGGAGGTAAATGACTGATTCGACTAACTGTTGCTGCATGGCTTCTGTTCACGTTTCAACAAATCCATAAATGTGACAGACCAACCCTGAGAAACCTTCTCGTCCCATTCTGGCCCAGCACTGAGCGTCTTTGCAGTACGCCGTATCATTCAAATGACTATCAGTCACTCCAGTCACTGTGTTCTGGCTCCTATTCAATGGCAACAGGTCGGAAAGCAAAATGTGATCCATTCATCAGATAGCAGGCACTGTTGTTGTTGTTGTTGTTGTTTGTAATATACACACTGTTCGAATGTGTGTTCACGCTGCAATATAGCGAAAAACGTTGATAAAGAGCATGTGGTGTGTACATATCACTGGCGGACGAGCTGATCCTCCAAAGGGAGGGGAATTGGCAGTTTCCATGCCATTTTATGGAACAAATTCTACTTTTTGAAAACGTCAAAGAGGGGGAATTCCACTTTTCCTTCCCCTTCTCGTCCGCTAGTGGTACATATTATGTTTTGTAATACGTACAGTTATTGGTATAGCATTTGGGTTTGATGATGACTAAGCAATCACGTGTATTCTGTAATCTTGCGCCACTGTATAAAAAGGGGAGATAGTAGGTGGAAGATTGAGTCAGATATGTGCAAATCTGTTTGCGTTTAGCAAACAGTTAGATTTTTTGACACGTATGATTAGTGAATTATGTAATATCTCGCAACATCAGTTGATAAAAATAATTATGGGTATCATTTTCTTTAAAATTTTGTGAAACGATATATTTGAAAGTTGATTGTAAAAGTGTTTTTAATAAACAACTACAGTTAATCTATATGAAGTGAGTAAAAAAATTCAATTCAGACACATACATACAGAACTATGTTACAGTTCTTTACTGACGGATAATATCACAGGCATTACGAATACACACATCATAAACAATGATATTTACATAGCCTTAATTAAAGCCAATCAATTATTGAGCATTGAAAACAGAACCTGAAATTTGAAGCCGAAACTGGATAAAAAGCAGTAACGTACAACGACCACGCGACAAAAAACCATGTTACAAAATTGTTTTCGTGGTACATAGTATTTAACATTGCACAGTTAGCTGTGTTTGAAATGACGTAGGCAACATCAGGCTAATAATAAAATTTTATTGGCTCAGTTAATATTTCGTGTATGATTAAGTTGAACGAATCATCCCACAGCTGGTATAAAAAAGTTCGTTGAATGATTTCTGAGACAAATTCATTACACGAAAATACATTAACATAGTTGGTTCAGATAATGAAACTACGACTTCTAAAGAAATAAATATATATGAAGAATAGACCACGTATAAAGCATCTGAATTTGCATAATCTGTTAGCAGAAAACGAACATTGTACAGTAGAGTACAATACAAGTGGCATTGCGTTTCCATTTGTAAGGGTAGAGCAGTCAGTAAAGCCTGTGAAAAAAACGATCATGTACAATGAGTACAAAAAGAAGCTCAACTAAAGATACTAGGACAAGGAAGCTGAAGAAACATAAAATAGAATATCCCTAGCAGGTCATTACTTTAAATGGTATCGTTCCGTGAAAGACCGGAAAATAGGAATCAGCGAAACAAAAACAAGCTATCTACACCATACATCAAGTTCATATTCACTTCATTGGATTTCACAATCACAACTTGTTTAGAAAAGGGTCCCCTGGTGGACTACTGGCTTTGATACCGGAATGTCAGACACGTACTGTAGAACATAGACTATAGTTTATATATTCGTTCTCTGACTGGAAGAACAGCAACAATGTTTCAATGGAAATCAATTTTTAAAGGATAGATCAGCAAAATGGTATGGACCAAAAAATTTTATTACAAAAAATGAGGATCTCAAAAAAGATTTAGGAGTAATGGTTCTCTAGTGGACTGGCTTTAATACCAGTGAGATTGTACCTGTCTATAGTCGACGTCGAGTCGAGTCGCTCAACCGAAACGCACTTGCCTGTTTCTTTGGTTTTCAGGTTGTGAAAGTGTTGGAGTTGGCAGTATTTACACGTGGCTCATCTGTACTGCAACACAAAATAACTTACAGACGAGTATTATATGTGAATTCAAGTTATTTGTTTGACTTTAAAAATGCGAATGAAAGTAATCTTTTACTTTTTAACTTTTACTCTCTTCGACGGTTTTGATTCGAATACAGAAGTTTGTTCGTGCAATATGTTGGTAATAGTCATGCACATTACACTTTGCAACCGTGATTTCATGTTTTCACTTCTCCGAGTAATCAGTGATAAATTATGTAGTGATGCTAGAAATTGTAGGCTTTAACCTCTGAAACAGATTGACATACAAATGAACCCCCAATTTCATAGGTCTCAATCGAGAGGTCATAAGTCATCGCGTTTCCATCCGCTTTCGTGTACAGACAGGAAAGAAGCAGATTTTATCGGATTCAAAAACATGGTCAGGCGACAACACCAGTTAAACTCTACAACATTGTCAACACATAAACGATGTGAAACGCGAACGATCCACAAATACACCGGGACTGGGTTGCGCATGGTTCCGTTCCGTTAACCTATTCAACAAGAGTTTTAGGGCTTTTAAATCGCGTTGCCTGAGAAAATCTACGGTTAGCGGTCCAAACAACAACTTCCCAGTTTATTGCAGTTTTTGATACATATATGGGTGGTTATTAACCGTATAAGACGATTTTTTGATTAAATCGCGTTGCCTGAGAAAATCTACGGTTAGCGGTCCAAACAACAACTTCCCAGTTTATTGACGTTTTTGATACATCTATGGGTGGTTATTAACCGTATAAGACGATTTTTTGATTAAAGCATTATTTTAGCAAAAAAAATGCCTCCGAAAGTCAAAAAAATCGAAATTTTCGAAATTTTAATTTTTTGACAAATTTTGACGAAAATTGTTTGTAACTTTTGTTCGGTTCATGGCATCAAGCTGAAAATTTATAGGGTTATTTTTGAAGTCACGGCGATCATTTTGAGCTATATTAGAAGGTTTTTGCTTGAAATTTTATTTTTAAAAAAATTACGTCAATATAAGCACTCATGTGGTCATGGTGTCAACTTTGACCCAAAATCCCCAAATTTCGCGCGTACCCCAGCACTAGCGGTTTGCGGCGTTGAATGCTCCATAACCTAGTTATCAACACCTGATGAACCCACCCCCCCCGCATCGCCTTAGTTTTCGGTGAAAATTTCACTTTTCTGAAAAAATTGCCGAAAAATGATGAAATTTTCGTATTTTTTGCCCTTTGTCGGACTGCTGTGATTGCACAGCTCGCGCAACACTCTTCAGACTCTGGATGATCATTGTCCTATTAATTGGCTTCCGTTTGAGCCCTACTTGAAGGAGTTTCGTCAATTTTTTACATTTGAAATGCCTCAGAGAAGTTTTTCAATTTGACGTTTTTTTCGATTTTCATGATTGAATGATGTGTGACACGACGCTTCATGATCAAGAAGTTTGGTATGCATATCCGGAGTTTGGCAAAAGTGTTATTCACATATTATGCTTACCTTTTCTCTTATCAACTCGAATTTAATTAGAATATTGTCATGTTTAACCACATTTTTTCAGAAAAGGGTGGTTACCGCTCATGGATTTCCGTTCTTAGCAAACCAGGATAATACATCGTAAATCTTCATTTTAACACGCAGCTGAAATATTTTCATATGAAGTAATTGAATTAGTTTTTACATCGATATTTAGTATTTCAATATAGCAAATACTCGATCAAAATAGGTCCCTTGGCGGCTGCGGCAATCGACGGTTAAGAGGCTTAGGATCTAATGCAGTCAGTTTCAAATATTTCCTTGGGCTTTTTGATAAAAATTGTATACTGTCAAAAGTTTTGTAACGTCTTAAATATTGGGTCAATGATGTTCAATATTAACGATATATTCAGTTATATTCAGCTGCATTTGCATGTCGATCTTGCACATCACAGCACTCGATTACTCATATGTATGATACATGACGCGTCAGGGCAAGGAAGCTTTGAAGACATGTCTGTAGGTCAGAAATTATTTTTAACGCATTTAATTTTTATTATAATGTCAAACAAAATTTAGGATACTTAATTTTAGGAAAAACTTGGTTTAGGAGAATGGTGCGAGAAACTGCAGTTTCACAGTTTTGCAGTTTCACAAAAAAACTGGTGCGAGTCTTTACGGTGCATCCTTTATCAGCGCGTAGCATTCACTAGCCGAAATGGTTTGTCAAGTTAGGGTACTGCTGGGTAATTCGACTGCTTACCTTGTCTTTAATTGTTTCCACATTAGACAAGCCCGTTAGTCGCACCTGTATAGAGTGCGTGTTTATCGTTTATGCAAATTATAATGTGAATATAATCTACGTATGTACATACATACAGGGTGGGGCAAAAGTACCTATACAGTTGTTGACGCACAATTTCTCCAAAAAATGATGTTGCATCAATATGATTAAACAAGCCAAACAAATGCTAAAACACATGAAAATGTTTATTCTGTTATTTATTTCAACTTACAACGTTTATTTTCATGAGTTATTTATCTTTTTCTCGAAATTCGCCATGTTTTCGGCTGTTTACCGCGTTTTCTGTGAATAATCTAGCCATAACAACTGTTATTTGACAAAATTTGATGTTGGTAAGAAATATAGAGTGTTGAAAAATATTCTGAAACGTTTAACATGAACGCAAGTTGTTGTCATTCATGTGCAATAAATAGAACAGTGTCTTCGTTTTCCACAAAAATCACCGATTTTAGTCCGAAAATGAGAAAATTCAAAATTATTATTTTTCAGCTTAAAACAACTTGAACCAATATATTTCATGTTTGTTGCTTTTTTAGTGTCATAGGATCCATAAAAACATTTAACTTAGATATTTTTGTCAAGAACCAAAAAAATGCAAAATACTGTAGCAAAAAGGCATCTTGAACACTGGCTTAACCATACTATCCGTTCCGAATGTATCCATCGGGATATTCATAAGTTGAAATCTTACAATTCTCATTCAGATACATCAAGGGAAACAATTTATATACTTCTTAGCCTTTATTGAGGATTGAAAAAACACAACTCAACCCCAAAGACGATGTCCACAAATGCTGAAAATTTTAAGGTTGCTGAACAAACCAGGAACTGTTAGCGTTAATCTTTCTTCCTTTTTGAATGGTGTTCAAAAATGACTTCAAAAGTTTTCTTTTCTGAACGCATGGGAAAACTTGATTATCAGACTTTTATGAATAACTTCAGATCTGACAATTGTGGTTAATTTGAGGACAATTTTTGATTATATGACAGGTTGTCAAATAGTTTCTGTTTGTCAGAATAGACAGATCAGAAAGTCAGATACACACTGAAATAATGAACAAAGTATTAAAAATAAGGTAAAAAAAACAACTTACAGACCAAAAAACTAATATCCTAAACAATGCTACTGTAGTTTAAAACCACTAAAGGGTTTTAATGAACCACAATTCAGCTGCGAAACGTCAAACGCAAACAGTGTTTTTGACTAGCCCTGATGTATAAAAAGTTAATGTGCCTAATTGCGCGTCACCGATTAGGGAGTTGAATGTCTCTCTAGTGCATAAATACTTACAATGTTGTGTGACAAAGTGTTGCTGCTGAAAAGTTTTATAAAAACACGCCCTGTTTGAAATTATGCATATATTTTAAAGTTGGTCAATCACCACAGAGCTCGCTTTCCGCTGATTGGTCAGTCCTGAATTTTGCTGCAGATTGAACATGATTTTGTTGTTTGCTTCTTGGTAGCATGTGATCATTCGAACCTTCTGTTCAGTACACAGAAGTACTAAACGGTACACCACAGGCACTTTTGTCTAGCACTGTTGTAACAAAGAGTATTAAATGAAGGCAACGGGGGTTTCACGCCACACTAGCCGTGAAGCCTCACAACAGTTTTATGTGAAGCAGCACACATTTTCCTAAAACAATATTCCCTAAAACAACTTTTCCTAAATAGAAGTAATTCTGTATGACATTATAATAAAAATTAAAAGCGTTAAAAATAATTTCTGACCTACATACATGTCTTCAAAGCTTCCTTGCCCTGACGCGTCATGTGTCATACATATGGGGCAATCGAGTGCCGTGATGTGTAAGATCGACATGCAAATGCAGCTGAATATAATTGAATATATCGTTAATATTGAACATCATTGACCCAATATTTAAGACGTTACAAAACTTTTGACAGTATACAATTCTTATCAAAAAGCCCAAGGAAATATCTGAAACTGACTGCATTAGATCTTAAGCCTTTTAACCGTCGAATGTCGCAGCCGCCAAGGGACCTATTTTGATCGAGTATTTGCTATATTGAAATACTAAATATCGATGTAGAAACTAATTCAATTACTTCATATGAAAATATTTCAGCTGCGTGTAAAAATGAAGATTTACGATGTATTACCCTGGTTTGCTAAGAACGGAAATCCATGAGCGGAAACCACCCTTTTCTGAAAAAATGTGGTTAAACATGACAATATTCTAATTAAATTCGAGTTGATAAGAGAAATGGTAAGCATAATATGTGAATAACACGTTTGCCAAACTCCGGATATGCATACCAAACTTCTTGATCATGAAGCGTCGTGTCACACATCATTCAATCATGAAAATCGAAAAAAACGTCAAATTGAAAAACTTCTCTGAGGCATTTCAAATGTAAAAAATTGACGAAACTCCTTCAAGTAGGGCTCAAACGGAAGCCAATTAATAGGACAATGATCATCCAGAGTCTGAAGAGTGTTGCGCGAGCTGTGCAATCACAGCAGTCCGACAAAAGGCAAAAAATACGAAAATTTCATCATTTTTCGGCAATTTTTTCAGAAAAGTGAAATTTTCACCGAAAACTAAGGCGATGCGGGGGGGTGGGTTCATCAGGTGTTGATAACTAGGTTATGGAGCATTCAACGCCGCAAACCGCTAGTGCTGGGGTACGCGCGAAATTTGGGGATTTTGGGTCAAAGTTGACACCATGACCACATGAGTGCTTATATTGACGTAACTTTTTGAAAAATAAAACTTCAAACAAAAACCTTCTAATATAGCTCAAAATGACCGCCGTGACTTCAAAAATAACCCTATAAATTTTCAGCTTGACGCCATGAACCGAACAAAAGTTATAAACAATTTTCGTCAAAATTTGTCAAAAAATTAAAATTTCGAAAATTTCTATTTTTTCGACTTTCGGAGGCACTTTTTTTGCTAAAATAATGCTTTAATCAAAAAATCGTCTTATACGGTTAATAACCACCCATAGATGTATCAAAAACTGCAATAAACTGGGAAGTTGTTGTTTGGACCGCTAACCCCATACAAGCCGTAGAATCTCTCAGGCAACGCGATTTAAGCTCAGGAGCTTTTCGTATTTGATAATGAATGTTGATGTTCGAGTTACACGCTATAGTTGGAAAATTATTCCGTTCACTGTCTTTAAAAATAATGTTTCCGCCATGTACAGAAAAAAACTGCGTAACCACAGTGGCTTTATTTGATAATCTGACATTTTATACCGAATATTTTTGAATTTAGTTTCATAAAATGAATAAAAGTTTGCTTTATCAAATTCGAATTCGTCCAGGTTCATTTTTGTTGATGCTCAGTCTGTCTGACTGAAAATCACCAGATTATACTATTCAAAAGTTGTTATTCTAGCTTATGTTGTTGTATCAGTCGACTTGTCGAAAAGATTTGTAGTTCTTTTGTCAGTCAGTTTGTAAACTAAAAAACTAACAAGCTGATAATCAATAATCAATGGAAGCAAAGACCGATAATCAATCGACCGACCGTCCAAGAATTTATTACAAATGACTGGTATCGGGTAAACTTTTTTCAAGTGCCACTGTCAAGTTTTATGATGAAAGAATACGTACGTGCGCAATTTTTACTAACCGAAACTGAACTACCGACGCACACGCACTTGTAAATAAAAAACTCGTTTGCCGTGATCTTACGTACAGAGATTTCTCCCTGTACTACAACAATACAACACATACGTGATCAGAGAAAATGTCAGTAACGTTTGCGAAGATCACTGTTGTTCCCAGACCGAAAATTTCCCGCTAAAACTATCGTGTTAAGGCCTCGAACAAAAAAGGAAAACATGGGTAGTATTGAAACACGCAACGCATTCTTTAACAAACAATATTCTTTTTGAACGTTCATAAACTTTCCTACGAGTTGCGATGGAGTTAATTAAGAACTTTTTGAATATCCTTGATTAGCTTTCCACCATCTTGTCATGTCATATGCCTTCATTAAGATACCGTTAGCCTTTACGGAATCAGCGGACAATGACATTATTTGTCAAAAATTATTCTGCTCTTCGGGTTGACTTTGAAAATAGTCAGAAGCGATCACATCAATAAGCAAGCACTGCATGAGTCTAGGTAGAAGAAATCAACTCATACGCAGAAAATTGCTCCTCGTCGGGTTCGATGAAATTTCAGCCATGATTGACAGGTTGACTGGTTGATAGAATAATAACCATAGTCTTTTCATTGATATGCCTTCACTATATTCATTTTGTGACGAAAAAGAGTTAAAATAAAACTCGATGTTAATGCATAATATTTTTTGTGTATTGTGATCCGCCTACTGTGCAGGTTACCGGCTGACAAAGCAATACCCCAACTCCAAAGAGGGGAAATTTTAGAAAGAGGGGTGAATTAACAGTTTGAGGTCAATATACCCACACCTTAATAGGAAAAAGGGTAAAAAGGTAAGTTTCCACTTTTCATTCTTCCCTCGTCCGCTAGTGCTGCAGGCGCATGTTATACTGCACGCATTGTGCAGCACACACACACACATAGCGCATGCACGCAAGCACGCATCGTGTGCAGTGCATGCCATATTGGGGTTAGTTTTGTTTGTTTTGGTTGTTTTGTGTTTATTTTCAGACCTGAAGTTAATCACAGCCTTTTATGGTTCCTTTAGTATGTTTTTCCACATGTTTCAGTGGTTCGAACGGAGCTCAAAAACTGAATTATCAGTGGGTTTATTTCGGTGTTTTTGATCTCGATTGTTGATTCGAATAATCAAACATTTCAATGAACTAGCTCAAATTTTCATATAATAAGGTTGTTTTGAGTAATCTTGTTCTACAGAAAATAGCAGCTGCTTGCAGTCAGGCTCATTGGACGCAGCATGCCATGTTGAATCACGAACCTGGTACTCCGATATGATGTAATCATCGAGGGTCTCACCTCTGCCACGTACATTAGCATACGTTTATGTACATAGGGAACAACGCTTTATACATTTATATGATTGGTTGTGTGTGTGATACACCGAATCATGATTCACGTAACTGGTAGCAGTGTAAAAACGGGATATATCAAACAATAGCCCTGAAATTGTGCATTTATTTATGTTAGAGAATCCAGTACCAGACCTTGATTTGCGTGGCTCTTTCTATTTTGATAAATTTGTCAATCACAAAAAACTATTGTTTAAAATCGAAGCACCCAAATGGTCAGTATTCATAACGAGTAAGCTCGATGTTTATGAGAAAGTAAAGCTAACATACAAAGCTGCCACACGGATGACATCGCAAACTTCCTATCACTTTACCTTGTGGAAAAAATTCAATTGTCATGAAAAAACTTGTATTGCATGAAGAAGTGGAACTTCTGGAGTATCCAAAAACGTGAACTCTAGATGTTCCAGGTTGGTCTAGCGTATCAGTTTTATGAAATGGTCCAGAAATTCCGCGAACATTCTGGACAAACTGATTTAAAAAATGAATCACATACAAGTGGACACTTCTTCCTGAATCGATCGTAACGGTGCCAAATTTCGGGGCACACATTTTACGTCAACCGTAAGACCTCGATTCGCGCCCGGAACCGATAAGTTCGATGAAGTTGTCGTCGTACTTATCGCCGATGTTGTCGATGACTTTGACGAATTGGCCTGCGCTTTTTGACGTTCGTACATTTTATTCTGATTGTTGACCATGACGCACTTGTACTCGGTTTCAACACCAGCCACATTGGCACACACCTGTAAATACAGGCTAACGTTATCCCTGTTTTTATAGCCTAACCAGAGGTTCTTGTTATTTGAAAATGTTTTTGACGCAAAAAACTGAATTCGATCAGTTTTAGGTGACATTTCTAATATTCGAAGAACTTTTCACATATCATTTGGGACAACATACGTACGAACGTTGTGCCTAATTCATTGTAGAAGTGCGTAACGAGTAAAAAAAAATTATAACAAGATTCTCTGACAAGCTACATGTATGTATGTACATAACTATAGAACCAGACACCAGCTTATATAGTTCCTGTGATTTGCATTTTTGATAATTATGCTGAAGCACATGCACTTACGCATAATTTTAGTGAAAAAATAACGTATGCATCATAATATGTTGAATACTAAATGCGTGAAACGGCCATTAATTTGAAAAGCTGAAAATGTAGAATTATCAGTGCCAAATATAAAATTGTCATCCATAATAAACGAGACATGCTTCCGGTCAAAACGTTCAGCTATCATTCAAAAGCACAAAGACAAGCATAGTTTTGAAAGCACTTCACAAACTGTACCTATAGATAAATTACACAGCCGTCAAAAGAGTCAGACTCCGTGAAATTTAGATCACGTTTCACACCATTTTGATAGGGCTTTGGGTGTTTTCTCTGTCAATAATTTAGAATGTCAAAGGTCACTATCTACATACAAAGTTCAAAATTCACAACGGAATATCTGAAAAACATCATCAATGGTGTCAAGGTCATTGAGTTACCTACTGTTCAGCGGTCGTTATAAACTAGTGCCAACACACTCTTTGTATAACCCCTCTTCGATAAGAAGAGATTTGAGCCTGTTGTGAGAACGTAATGAACAGTTTAATCTTATACAACAGAGTAACTCGAATACCATTTATTACGATGACAGTTAGTATAATTGATACAAAATGTGACTAACAGCAATTAAAGGCGCATTATGTTTAACGGCAGTGTGTTGTAGTATGTTGTGGATGTTGTGCATCTCGCTGCACGTGTACGACATTTCGGTGCCCGAGGCGTCCGTGGCCAGACGACGCGAACCCGGGCGACGACTGAAAACATTACATTATTTAAATTAGTCTCATGTTAACATAATCAATGAAACATACTATTGTTTCAGATAGTTTCTTATTACCATAACCATAACAAGTACATACTGTATTCCCATAACCATAACATTCACATATTACCATATCAAGTTTATACTGCCTGCAACTCTACTATATTAATCGTTTTCACATCGAAAAGTGCAAAAAAATTTCCAACTGCATATGTATATGTGTAATCCGTAAAAGGCATACATACGTGCAATTACATGCAAACTAAATCAAAGTGCCAATTTTTTACTAAGCATTTTATGTACATGCAAGTGGATCATAAAACAGAATTCATGATTCTAGGTCCAGAGCGTATTCTGTAGTCTGCAGTTTCACAACGTCTACATCAACAATATTGATCTTCAAACCAAAGAATGCTTGCTGAGAAGATGGAACCAGTGCGACTGTGTGTCGACGACTGACGACTGGGAAGAGGAGTAGGTAGACTCTCTTTTTGAGTTGGATTCCTGGTAGACGAAATATAAATACTAGATAAAACATATAGGATATATCTTATAATTCACATGGACGATGTAGCAGTAAAGGCATCGACTCTAGGTCCTTCTCTTATGATAAAAAAATAAACATAACACACATAGAAACATATCCTTTAGAAATGATGACAGTTGGTTGCAATCGTGGGTCAATTCGTTTGTCTGATGAATCAAAAATGAAGTAAAATGAGATGAAATAATATAACATTAAAAAGGATTGAGCACTGAAATGGACAAAATTTTATAAAAACAACAATAAATACCGAACGGAAATACGTGAAAAAAGAACTCAAATCTTCCCTGAAGCGAGGGAATAACATAAAAGAAGTTTAGTGAAGTTGACATGAGTGACGAATGCGCATAAAAATAAAATTTATTATCAATATAGATTTTAAAATAAAATTTGAATTATATTAATCTGCATAATTGAACCAACGTTCTTGTGATGGCCGGCTGCTGACCAATGTCGAATCGTTGACGAATTGCTCGCGGACAGATGATTTGGGTGAAAAGAGTTCGATATTGTGATGACATTGAGCAGTAGATAACAAACGTTACCAGTGAGTTGATGAGCGAGATCAAATCAAATAAATCACCTGAAACAAACAATTTGTAACTTAAAATTGTGTAGTTAAATGAGTGTTTAGTGAAACAGTTTTGTGAATGCAATAGAATAGAAAGGCTTTCGTTGTTAATAAAGTGCAATGACTTTAGATCAAGTTCACTTTTGATTTAATTCTTCCAAGTTATACATAGGAAGCTCGAAATACAAAATCCTTCCGTTGGCTTACTTCTTTTTACTATGATATGAGGATTGAACCAACCTAAATTATAGTAAATATGTTGTCGGAAAGCACCCGTGAGTATACCCGATAGACAAGTCATTATGCCGATAGGACCTTCGGTGAACAAACATACAAGCACAACAGCTGAAAATGCATTCAATAAAACACTCGTTAACAAAACACTCGTCATATAATAAAACATTACTAACACTTGTTTAACAAATAATCAAACTTTTGTTGTTCTCGACCATACACTATTTTTACACTGGTTTCGCTTTCTTACTAAAAATGTTTTATTCGCTAACCGAGCAGCATTTTCGTTGTTCGTGAGCTGTGCCTACGTCTGGCAATTATTTTTTCCTGAAACAAAAGCAGGATCTTCAAAATTATTTTCAATACGTGCAAATACCAGTTTCATTGGAACTTTTTCTGGAGTTCACAGTAATGAACTCAAACCCTTACCTGAAAAGCACCAGTAGGGGTTTTTTCCTTATTCAGCCTTTTATGTCTCTCTTCGGCGTTCCGGAGCACACGAAGCAGGTAGGCTACTAGAATGCACAGTAGAAGACACGGCAAGGCTTTATATACTGAAACATAATTAATAAGTAAATTTCAAATATCAAAATGTCACTTTTAATAATCATTCATTAATACGTGTTATTGTAAACCGCTGCAACTTTTGGCCTATGATACCGAGATGCAACGAACGATCCATGTAAAAAACGACAAATCTACAACAAAACTAACCAATACCCGCTATCCAGAATACCAAACTGAATATAAGCTCATCATGCCATAATGCCAGATGAGACAGCTGCACCATGTAGGCAATCACCGTTTCAGGCTCGATTGTAAAGTCTTCTATTGTTACGTTGAGCAGTGACCTGAAGTGAAACATTAATCATGGCACAGTCATATGTGTACGTAGATTCATAGAGGTTGTTACAACAACAGCAACAACAACAGCAACAACAACCATATTAACAACAACAACCACAACAACAAAAACAACAACAACAACAACAACAACAACAACAACAACAACAACAACAACAACAACAACAACAACAACAACAACAACAACAACAACAACAACAATAACAACAACAAAAACAACAACAACAACAACAACAACAACAACAACAACAACAACAACAACAAAAACCACAATGACCTGTTGCCAGCTGGACAACCGTTGATCTCAGCCATGTGCACCCAGTCCTCCACACTCATCGGCTGGATCGTGTAAATCAATGCATTGGGAATGTCGAACAACGACACCATCACGATTGTAAATACGATCATTTTGATGGATAATTGCAACGACTTTTGTGTAGACATGGTTACCGAGAATCTCAGGATCACCAGTCGCAGCACGGCGAGACACACTGAAACCGTGTCATTTACATTGGTCAGATCATTTGTTAGTCTTTTGTTCTTTTCTTCAACCAGTCGGTCAGTCACTCAATCAGTTAGCAAGTTGTTCAGTGAATTATCTAGTTCAGACATTATGTCTGTCAATCTTATCGTTCAACTTTCACCCTGTATCATTGTACTCCATCAAATTATACAGAAGCCTGAAGCACGCAAGTAAGCAAAAATGTGTCACTCGTTTTATTATTGACCCTCAAATAATGTAATCAAAGTTGGAACTGACCGGATAGCCAAACACTACAACTATGGAAGATCATGGTTGTCTGTGCAGTCAACACAACCGTGGCAGCCGCATACCACGTGTTTGCTTCGGGTCTGCATGAGGCGTGCGCTGGATTTAGAAGATTCGACACGAGCGTGATTGTATCACAAACGGCTATCGTCTGAAATTTAATAAACGTTGCAAATAAATTCGTTTTACTAGTATTTTATTTGTCGTTGGAATCGGATAAATTTTACGCTAATCAACGATTTTGTTACTTTTGTAGGTTCGAATCAGGTGTAAAAAAATTACAAATACAAGAAACGTTGAGCTTATGAAATGTTTATTACACCATAACTCCACTAACACAAAGTATGATGTTGATAGGCGTTCTCATGACCGGCCGACTGAATATAAGTATCGTTATCGAGTTGCATATAACGCCTATCAGGCAAATCGCCATCGAAACGTACTCGTGGTAAGGACTGAAAATGGTTTGTCTGTTAGTAGTCAATTGGGCGGCAAGTCGGTCATTCCATCAGTCAGTAAACCAGTCATTATGCCAATCACTCACTCCACAACTCACTTATAGAATGCATTCCAGCCGTAGAACACCGTATAAATCCATGTCATATTCTCATCATCCGTGTTGATACTCGAGTAATCCAGCATTTTGGTAACAATTCAAATATCAAAGTGCTCACGGTCAATCGGTCGTCAAGTTGAACTGCTAGTCAGTACAACCTTGAGCGACAAAGAAAATGTCGGTAATACATTTTATATTTGGTCAATTTCGATATTTTCCGTCCGTAGTCAAAATGAGTGTTCGAGTCTGTTACACAGCAATCTGAAATGAGGATGCAATGTTATAACTTTGTTTAACATGAACAAACTCCTTACCGCCAGTGGCTGCAGTGTATGTACGCTTGCGGTGTACCTGCATATCAGCGAAGACAATAAACACGCATGATTTAACAAAAAATTATATGGAAGCAAACCACAAATCATTGAGTGATACGAAATAGTGCAAAAAAAATACTTAACGAAGCTTGAGAACGAACTTGAGAAACGATTTACTGGAAATCTATAGTAATAATCATAATTCATTGAACAGGCCAAAATAGTCGTTGAACTGGACGTAAGCCGTTTGACTGTGAACTTTGAGATGTCGTTTAGCGGGTAGCTATTAAAGTCTGGCAGACTAATGGGATACAATTTGTTTCGAGTCCCACATCCCATATATCGGTGTATTTCACGTTTCTGCAATAACGGCTATTGACCCACATGCCGTATGTACAGGATGTATGAGCAAAATGGGCAGTTATTAACGAACATCTTTCGTTGATCGAATTTGAGTTTTTAACAGATTAAATAGAATCAATTTTGTGTTCAGTATGGATCTGGTTTCAAGTAGATGAAGTTATGAGAAGAGCCAATCACAAATGAATTAACCATTTATAAACAGCTATTAGCGTCATCAAGCTCATTAACGGGTCCTTATTTTTTATTATTTCAAAGATTAAGTTACCTTAGCTTTAATAAGTGACGAGTAATGAGAAATATCAATGAAACATCTATGAATTGAGCTGAACTTGCTTGTATGAACCACATTAAGCGTATCTAATAAGCGTGAAACTACCCGTTAGCACTCTGAGAGATTTCCGAGGTTAAAGGTGAATAGCAGCACGGTTACTAATGATTGTTACCTTGATGGTGCCTGCTAGTTATGGGTGATGAAATTCTCTACGTGCAAACAGTCAATGAAATGATAAGCCTGGAGAGAAATTTATTTATAACAATTGAGTTTGAGTCTGTGACGGGCAACGCCTAATTTGCATTGATGCACGTATCTTCTGTTTTATCACGTTCAAATAAACTCTTAAATTTATAGTGTGAATTCGGGAATTCAATTAACTGTTTATGCTCACGACAATAATAAGGTTGGTTAGCACAAACAAATTTTGTTATCCTTTATGGACACTACGTTTTTTTGTCGACAAAATGAACTTTTCTGACTAGACTAATACTAACTGTTCCAATTATAACTAATCTAAATATCTACTCTAATCTATCTACATTATTACATACCAATATGCCGCATACAAGAAAAGTCATTTGACCGATAATGACATTCGAGAATCTGTCACAGCCTCATGTTTTTTGCAAAATGCATAAGTCATACCGTAACCATTATGTTCGATTAGGTCATGTTACAAAAGAACATAATGAGTGAAAAATTACTGAATGGAATACAAAAAGCTCAAGCGTTATTTGAGACACCGGTAAAAGCTTTCAGCTAAAATACATTAGGAATCATGGTTTGTTTCCAGAAGTCAAGAATGGTGTATACAGTAAGTACTCACATAAAAGATATAGGTTCCGAATTGTTTCTTATATTTCTAGGATCTTCTCGAGTCAGATTTATATGTAACTATAGGAACATATCTGAAGGGTTTCACTGTAATGCTTTGCTTGCTTCTAAGGACTCACATCTAGCTAAAGATATGTAAATATAATTATACGTTTACAGCATTATAATGTTGGTTAGCATTCGTCTAGACGCCATGATTTTAAACGAAACGGCTGAATAACACGTGAATATGACAGGTTATAAAACAATACATGTTTTTTTAACAACCTTTAATGAGCTGAGGACCAGTTCATTTTTATGCACTGTAGATGCCACTCATTGTCAACAACAATGTTTCAATAACATTTACATAAATAAGTGGGAAAATGACTTGCAAAGTCTTTGACCTGATCACTCCCCCAGATCGACCGAAACGCGGTATAATTACCGAGGCTTCATTGATTCATCAAAATGTCCTTGCCTGAAAACCAATTGAGGAGCGGATTGTGTTATTTTACATTATTTAACAACAACGTTTTAATTTAAGTTCAGACATTGTGACCCGTTCACTGATTGATTCACTGAATAATTCGCAGACTAACTGACGCAGACAAAGATCAAAGTGCTCTCTGATAGTTCAAGTGAATAGAAAAAGAGCACTCGGTTCTGGTTCGAATAGTTGGAATAATGATCATGGCTTATGTGCGCATTCAAAGTCGCAGCGAGAAACAATCAAACCTAAATTTTCGAAGACTTTTTGGTTGGAAAATTTTTTCCAACTTCCAATAGTCAATGAATTCTGGTGTAACTTTTGGGTGCTGCGATCAAGTTCACAACGTACTACGACACCAAGTTTGAACGCACCACACCGTAACCGCCGGAATAACGACATGCCAACATACAAAAAACGACATAAACGGTCAGTTACCCTACAACATATCAGGCGCCGGTCGGTTAAGCGGTTATATATACCAGAAAGTCGTTACGAACATGTATATGACTTGCAAAGTGGTCAGTCTAAAAACAAATGACTGAACATTACGAGAAATTTATGGATTTCATGCTGATACGATTGATGTTCATTTCAAATAAACGACGAATCCTATTGCTTTTATATGCTATGTACATTAGAATACAATCACGTTTTCAAGAATTGCAAAGCGAGATGACACAAGCAATAACGTTGCCTCAAGTTGCCATTTGCCAACAACAATTAACCCCTTGGATCTTTCTACTTGACTGCTGCTGAACAGTCAAAATCAAAGTTGTATTTTGGTACTAGAGCCCCAACACTGTTTCTGCCTGCAAAGCTGCCCGCTGAACAACGCAACACTAAAACATCAGGCTCACGCACAGCTGATAACACATTTTTTCATAGCCAGCATTCTAATGCATGTGTTACAAGATGCTCCTCTAATGTTTCATTGATGAAACGTTTTGCACACGGTTTTGGCGGCTTTAGCAGAGAGATTGTAGAAGTCTTGATGATAGTGTTGGACAAAGAGAGTTTGTTCCAAGCAAGGGTTTCGGTTCGCCTCGCGTTGGCCCGTTTCCGAAGTAATGAAAATTTCGACAACCAAGCGGAAGCGCATTTGTCCAAGTTCTTCATCTCAACCGTGTTCGTTCATTGATAAGTTAAATTTTAAGAAATCTTCGTGACAGTACATTCAATTTCATACATTCAAAAGCGACGCAATCGCTCATGTTTGTTACTGAGACAGTCAGATGGTTTATTGTAATTGCTTATGCACAGCATTAGGTTCAAACCCGCAAATGTGTTTAGAATACTTGAATTTTTGTTTTTCAATTTTGTACCGAATTCGAAATTATGGAATATAAAAAAATCTGCACAACTGACGGATATGAAAGCTGACTATATCATATTCTAAGTCCGTAACTTGAGAACATTTGAACCCCTTATCCAAAGTACGTCATTAAATAGAGAACATGAAATGATTCAGTTATAATCTGTCAACGGAAAGTATGCAATTTGA
>OZ038448.1:16663697-16666493 GCA_964036265.1 Daptonema setosum
AGAACATTGACCTCTCAACCTCTACCACGACAGAAGTGGGTCAATACGGTTTCGCCAACTGGTCTATGTAAAAGTGATTTTTTTTCTAAATTGCCTTTTTATTTGGTTTATAAGTTTTTATAACGAACAATCAGCGGACTCAATATTTAACAGCTTTTTAGCCGGAGTCGATAAGTATTATTAAAAAAGATATTGGATGTCGAAGGCTTACTACTCGAGTTCAGCGGCTTCAAACGTTAACTGTTTTCTATTTCTGGCCCACACACACGTACACACATCTTATCCTTTTTAATCTTAGAAAGCTATGTATGGCACGGCACATATGATATATATGGAAACACGGACGTTCTTACTTTGTTGTGTCTTTCAATCTAGAAGCAACGATTCCTACGCACGTCACCCATGATGTAAGCACCGGACTCGTGAAGATCACGTTTTTAATCAGAGATGATAAATGAACTGATTTCAAACTTCGTGAGTGGACTGAGCTGTACACACCATCATCATCTCTACTGTACATTAATACGATCACTCACATGCTGACCGTGGGAGATTGTGAAAAGAAACAATCTGAATGCGGTTCTGTGATTGAGTGAGTATGTGAGTGAGTAAGTGAGTAAGTGAGTGAAAGAGTGAAAGAGTGAGTGAGTGAGTGAGTGAGTGAGTGAGTGAGTGAGTGAGTGAGTGAGTGAGTGAGTGAGTGAGTGAGTGAGTGAGTGAGTGAGTGAGTGAGTGAGTGAGTGAGTGAGTGAGTGAGTGAGTGAGTGAGTGAGTGAGTGAGTGAGTGAGTGAGTGAGTGAGTGAGTGAGTGAGTGAGTGAGTGAGTGAGTGAAAAGAAAGAACAAAACAAGACTGAAAAGAAATATGAACCCTGTTTTGTATGTGCCTGTATTTAGATTTTGGGTGTTACGATACGATCCAAATTGAGTTCATGGAACGTCGACGACACACACGTACATACTGTACTGTATGTTCGCATAACAAGGAAATTAAATTTTCGCCTTACGGAAGTCTTTTTTTCTAGGCCAATGGATCGTAACTCGTCCGGACGGACACGATTCACGTATGCTACTTTCCAAAGAATACCATGAACATTTGTGATTATATAGAAATACATTGGTAATTTTGCGAAGGTTTTCGAAGTCTCACATCTGGAAATGATTCTTCTAATCGATACTTGAGTTTGGATGATCTCGTTTTGTAGCACGCGAGACGGGTGAAGGGGCTATTTATGTAGCAATAGACATCTTGTGAGCCAAGTTAGCCGTTGCCCGGCAGTTTTCTCAACATTGTTTGACAATAAAATAAACGATCGTGTAAACTAAATAAATTGAACCAAAAAAACTGTTCCCTCCCACCCACATTAAACATTTTATAAGTGGAGAGAAGATTGTGTTTGCTGCCTGTGTAGTCTCATGCGTGAAACACCAGCTCCTGAAACCGGTGGTCTTGGGTTTGAAACCTGGCGCATCGGAGAAACTAAGATTCTTTGGGGCTTTTTCATAAGCCCGTCAATCGTTATACGAATTGGATTTCAAGAATTCCATCAAAAGATAATAACAGGTCGGTTTATTTTTTCAATGAAAAATAACTCAAGAAATAACAAATATAATGGAACACTTGGTAAGACAGGGTCGAACGGTGGTAGACGTGAGCGATGAAGGTATATTCCAATCGGATGCCAGACGATTTCTCACGGCCAGCCAGACTCAGATTCAGTGCAGATCTGCATATCTGGCCAACAGAAGTGCATACAATAGACATCCAGCAAATCCCGAAGAGTAAAAAAGCGCATATTGTTCTAGTGGTTTATGGTTATGGTGGGGTCCAGCGTATAAATTATACACGTAGACACATGGGACATGGTATTACATCGTAACGTGCACATTCATGCGTGCTCCAAATTGGGATGCAATGAGAATTATCTCTTCTTTTTCCAATAGAATGTTTTACTTTTGGTAGGTAAAATTACTTCAAAATTGGCGATTCACCTTAAGGAGTGAAATCACATCAAATTACGCAGGGGAGATTTTCTTCCATTTGACATTTTTGATCGTCCGCCAGTGGTAAGAAAGCGGACACGGAATGGCCAACCCACGCATACAATACACCTTTATAGTAGGCTTGAAACGTAAATGTGACGCTGATTTCAAACGTATCATTTTTTCCCTAAAGAGGGTGTAATTATTTAAGGATGGAAATGAGAGGCAATCCATATTAATACAGTAAGTATACTATAACATTCACTTTACCCATCTATATGTAGCTCATAAAATACCACCCAATTTAGTGTGCATCGTAAACAGTAGTTATGAAAAACCATTTAGTTTTTCTCAATTGCGCTACAGAATGTGCAATTATCTACAGTACTTCACGCTGGCACTTAACGATCAAACACACTGAGTGACAAAATGTTCGATGGTGTTATGAATTTTATAAAACAAACAAAATATATTATATCACAAAATATTTTAGTCTAGATTTTTTTCTTTGCATGGAACAGAAAATATACACTTTTATCACAATATCGTCCTGATCTTTTATTATGAAGTTGGGAAACGGGAGATAATCCAGTCATTGAATCTTTGATCACTGGCAGACTCCGCCCACATTAGTGTATCCTACACAGCACACAGCGCCCGTTCGCAATGTTCACGCATTCAAAATTCGAAAAGTAATTTCAGTCAGTTTTTTTTAATTACACTAAATAGGATGCAATTATTTTACAATGAAAATGAGAGGCAATTCATATACATTAAGTACGCTATAACATTCACTACCACTCATATATAGTTC
>OZ038448.1:16666693-16689037 GCA_964036265.1 Daptonema setosum
ACTCACTCACTCACTCACTCACTCACTCACTCACTCACTCACTCACTCACTCACTCACTCACTCACTCACTCACTCACTCACTCACTCACTCACTGTCTCACTCACTCACCTCCACTCATCACATCGATCGTATACGGTATAGTAGTCGGCCAATGTTTATTCAAATCTTTGGTTGCTTTACGTTTCCGTCGTAACAGTGGTGATTCGGCGCCTGAAAATGGTCAAATGTTTCCAGCCCTTCATTTTGCGAAACAGTTATATGCTTTCGTCAATATGTTATTATGATAAATGTTTGTACTCAACCTTCATTTAGAGGTTGCAACGAGTTGATCAAGTCGGATTCCGGTGATCCGTCGGGGAAACCGCCGGTTGGTGGGTCCAGGTTGCCCAGTACATCGTTGGCCGCCGAACTGTGCCAGCGAGTGAGTGAGTGAGTGAGTGAGTGAGTGAGTGAGTGAGTGAGTGAGTGAGTGAGTGAGTGAGTGAGTGAGTGAGTGAGTGAGTGAGTGAGTACATACCGATAGATACCATCCATCTGTTCAGACGTGAGTACGATATCTCCTTGATAATAATTCATCTCTCCGTCTTCAAGGAAGACAGGAGGGTCCGCAGCTGTGATCTGTAAGTTTATGACTGACTTAATTTACGACAATTATTGACTACTTTGTGGTCTTCGTTTGATCTGCTGTGAAAAAAATTAAGTCAATTTGTGTTTTGTGAACTACGTGATTGATTGGTGATTTGTTGCAGATATGCATTAATCATAAAGCTATGTACAGATGTGCATTACTCACCCCTCCCGTAAATTTGTACTCAGCCAGCCGTAGTAAATTACTGAACAGTCGGTTTCCTTTTATCAAATCGGCGTCGGTGAATCCGTAACGTTGTTTCACATCTTCCACCGAAACCTGAAACATAATTCTAAACGTAATTTATTACTCTGATGGTTTAATTTCCCAGTAAAAGTTGATTTTTTTATAAATGAATCATAATTAATCACAATTTGTATAATATGTTAATAAACAACCTCTTCCTGAGTGAGAGCAGCCGTAACATAACACAGCAGCACGTGGCACACCGCAACAAGCATTTTCAATCAACAGCTGATCGTCTCTGATAACGCATTTATTTTTGGAAAACCTTGAAAAGTAACACAATTTAAAAAATTCACCGCTGACAACCGAAATACGTTTTTAGTAATTAGTAAGATCAGCAGCAAAGGTTAATTTCGACTGTCGAAAACGTATCATTTTTTTCGTTTCATTAGGGCCAGGCCCAGAACATACAAAAGCATGAGTACACATGACAAAAGTATTGTATGACCATGAATCTGCAAGAAATTTAATAACATTTTAAATCAAGAATTTTGGTAATATGAGATTTTTCAGGAATATTATGGCTGTGGAGTTGTGATATGATATCATGGAAAATATTTGTTTTGTTGAGGAATGTTTTAAAGCCGGTTTTACTGAATGATAGACAAGAGTTAGGCTATAAATTATATCCGATAGCTGATACAATGAACGGTGAACGAGATAAATTAACGCGTTTATAAGTAGGAATGAATACAGAATATGGATTATTATTCCTATTACTACATACGACAATATCCAGTTTCGTGATCGAGTGAGAAGATGCCAGGCGGGAAATATCGGTAATTGCGAATATAAATAACTGTTTAACAAACACAATCTGCGGGTGAATACCGTTTGATACAACGGAACGAGACCCAATGGGGTGAACAGATCGGTATATGGGGTAGAACAGCCAAAGTTTCCGGTGACCAGTTTACATACATATTTTTGAGTCCTCTCCAGAAATATTTGTAGGGTATGAAGACTCACAAGAGTACAATAAAGACACCCTGAATATTGATTTGTAAATAATAATAAGTTGTTAATAATAATCATTAAACATTGAGTGATTGCGGCAAGTAAAATTCTCCTTTAAAAAATGATCATTCTTATGCGAAATTATTATTTATAGTCCACATATATTTTGCCATAAACATTTAGACGGAAGTATTTCAATCAAGTAATCTGGTAAATTAGCACAAAACAGTTTCAGTCGATGTATTACATCACATTCTGAACTATAATCCTAATTTCCCGCTGGTCATTTCAGGCGTTTTTTACGATTCAACATTTGAAATCCGACACCTTTTGTTGCATTGTAATATAGTGTGTGTACTTTACGCAGGTTATGAGTTTGCTGAATTAATGAGGCGTTTCATTAAATACGTATTTTTTCATAACTTTTTCGTTGATTGCATGAGTTTTTGCCATTTATAACTTTCACTTCCGGATAATGTAGTCGGTACTGGTCGAGCACAGTACGGTGAGTGACCGAGAATATGAATTAGGATGTGTGTTACATAACTTAGAGTGTTGGTGTGAGTGAGTGAGTGAGTGAGTGAGTGAGTGAGTGAGTGAGTGAGTGAGTGAGTGAGTGAGTGAGTGAGTGAGTGAGTGAGTGAGTGAGTGAGTGAGTGAGTGAGTGAGTGAGTGAGTGAGTGAGTGAGTGAGTGAGTGAGTGAGTGAGTGAGTGAGTCAGTGAGTCAGTGAGTGAGTGAGTGAGTGAGTGAGTGAGTGAGTGAGTGAGTGAGTGAGTGAGTGAGTGAGTGAGTGAGTGAGTGAGTGAGTGAGTGAGTGAGTGAGTGAGTGAGTGAGTGAGTGAGTGAGTGAGTGAGTGAGTGAGTGAGTGAGTGAGTGAGTGAGTGAGTGAGTGAGTGAGTGAATGAGTGAATGAGTGAGTGAGTGAGTGAGTGAGTGAGTGAGTGAGTGAGTGAGTGAGTGAGTGAGTGAGTAAGTGAGTGAGTGGGTGAGTGAGTGAGTGAGTGAGTGAGTGAGTGAGTGAGTGAGTGAGTGAGTGAGTGAGTGAGTGAGTGAGTGAGTGAGTGAGTGAGTGAGTGAGTGAGTGAGTGAGTGAGTGAGTGAGTGAGTGAGTGAGTGAGTGAGTGAGTGAGTGAGTGAGTGAGTGAGTGAGTGAGTGAGTGTGTGAGTGAGTGAGTGAGTGAGTGAGTGAGTGAGTGAGTGAGTGAGTGAGTGAGTGAGTGAGTGAGTGAGTGAGTGAGTGAGTGAGTGAGTGAGTGAGTGAGTGAGTGAGTGAGTGAGTGAGTGAGTGAGTGAGTGAGTGAGTGAGTGAGTGAGTGAGTGAGTGAGTGAGTGAGTGAGTGAGTGAGTGAGTGAGTGAGTGAGTGTGAGTGAGTGAGTGAGTTAGTGAGTGAGTGAGTGAGTGAGTGAGTAAGTGAGTGAGTGAGTGAGTGAGTGCGTGAGTGAGTGAGTGAGTGAGTGAGTGAGTGAGTGAGTGAGTGAGTGAGTGAGTGAGTGAGTGAGTGAGTGAGTGAGTGAGTGAGTGAGTGAGTGAGTGAGTGAGTCGAGAGTGAGTGAGTGAGTTGAGTGAGTGAGAGTGAGTGAGTGTGTGAGTGAGTGAGTGAGTGAGTGAGTGAGTGAGTGAGTGAGTGAGTGAGTGAAATACTGAGTTGAAACTTGTTTTACGCTGTGGTCTTAGTTTTTCAATGTGCAAGTTTGTCAGTCTTCCGGTTACATACATACAGCTGGTTGCGTACGTGATATAGGTTTGGTGCTATCCGGAAGTGAATCACTGACTGATAATAATAGTTAACAATGTCTTGCGGTCATGACACTAGCGGATGAGAAGGGGGGAGAAATGTAAAATTTCCACTCTTTGGCGTTCTCAAAGTGGAGGCATCCAATTCTATTTGGAAGCACTAGCGGACGAGGGAAGAACGAAAAGTGGGGTTCCCCCTCTTTGGCGTTTTTAAAAAACTGGAATTTGTTCCCTAAGGTGTAGGTAAAATGACCTGACACTGCCAATTCCCCCTCTTTGGTGAAATTCCCCTCCCTTTGCCGGATTGGCTCGTCCCAATGGGTTATGTTCCCTGGTCCACTGGTGGAAATGGTTTCTCTTTCTCTACATTACCCACAAATAGCGGAATCCCTCAAGTTGTTATTGACATACAGTATTACGTTGTATATCCTAATTACGGATCGCATAACATGTGTTCATTGTATGATAACATTCTCTGATGAATCAGCCAGTGTCTACCACCATGGCAACAGCATATAATTCCAGCCGGCGGCCGGCACGAATTTGTTTGTCAGATTACGTTGTACCTGAAAACAACTGATTATGTTTGGATTCGCTGACGTTGATATGGATTAGGGACTTTCATGTTATTAAGATTTGTATAAATAAACAGCGTATTGTTATTGTTTCCCTGACTCATCATAACCTGGTTTCCATGAAAGATAGTTTATAATTTTTACTACTCACCTTCAACCAAGTTATCAATAGAGTTTTCTTAAAAAGTTCCCTAGCGTTGTTACGTGTCTAAGAAATGAGGTTGCTCAGAAAAGAGTACGCTCTGAACTTTTTATGTTGTGTCGAATACTGTGTTATTAACTGACAAAAAATTTCTTCATTTTCAACATATATAATCTTAATGATTGTTAGGTGTTTGGCGAATTTGTAGAAGTGCACCTCCCACTATAAAATTTACCATGAAACCAGCTCAGCGACGCGCACCCACAATCACGGAAAAGGAAGAAACGAAACGAAAGCTGCGCTCACATTTTCGTCAACTGTGGACTCAGAAATGTGAGTCTACTATATCTTCTAATTTATGCAATTTTTATATTATGTACCTTCTTCATTACTAAAGCCAACGATAAAAAATAAAAGTGTGAAAAAAGGGTTGGCGTTTCGTCCCTCAATCGAGAAAGCACACTAATACAATATCAGAATGATGTTAGGTTTCGATCATAGAACCCCATGTTTGGGAGTTCAACAAGTGTCTTAACCACTTAACTAGACACAAACGAAATGTCAACGTATTCTATGTTTCAGCCACCATAGACAACAAAACGCCGCGTTCCTGCTACACACATCCGAAAGGTAAAAAAAAATTTCGAGTAGTTAGTTTTTTAGAACAAGATAAAAACACATTGTAATACAATGTGTCAACCATGTGATTTTTTTCAAATACTTTCAGGTTCCAAGAAACGCAGCAAGTCAGCAAATCAGGTAAGTTGAGTTGTTCATCATTTTAGAACTTTTGAATTCAAGAGTTCCTTTTGAATCCAAGTATATGTAGGAGGATGACTGAAACAAAACGACCCAACCTGTCATATACAGCTTGGCAAACATTGCCATCAAATCGGAGTCCTGTTTCATACTGACTGACGTATGTAGGTTTAGATAGAATTGAAAAAATCGACTTGCGAATAGGTATAAAAAATAAGAAGGATCACAGTTTCATGTCTGAAATTATTCTTATTTTCGGAGACCGAGAGAGCAAATTCTAATTTTATCTCAAAATAATTGCATAAATAGAAGCCAGAATCGCACTATTTTTACAATGAAGTATGCAGTTGAGTTGTCGCATAAAGAAATTAGGAATCATCTAATTGCACTGCAGCAGCATAGTGGTTCATACGTATATGTATCCGTTTGAAGTTAAACATGTACCGAAATAAATCAGTTTAGTTTTATCGCGGTATTAAACTATAGAATATCAAGCCACGAGTTGTGCCACGAGCACGTGATCCAGTACCTGACTCGTTGGTGGCTTTGGCCAGACGTCGGATGGCACAGAATCTTCAGTACCATCGACTGGGCGATTACAACTCGTTCGAGTACGCACATCCCATGCAACCGTTTCAGGTGAGTACATAAATTATTGAAGCATTAGAAACTAAATTTTTGAATCACGAAATTGAAATTGATGTTGTACATACATGAATACATTTATATATAAAGCGCTGGAAAGTACTTTCTTGGATCACGAAATGGAAATCAGTTCTGTACTTTACTTTAATAAATCACGCACTTAAAACTCTTTCAGCCACGTACTCTGCTGACCAACTTTGCCGAAAGTAAAGTGGCCAAGATGAAAGTTTATCAGGTTAGGTTAAAAGATTATTGATTGAATGATTGACTGACTGACTGACTGACTAACTGTCTGACTGACTGACTGATTGTCTAACTGACTGACTGTCTGACTGACTGACAGTCTTACTGACTAAATACAGGGGCCGGTTCGCTACTCTGATACAATGCGTCATACAACTGGAACAGAAAAACGCGCTCTGTCATCAAGCTCAACTTCGTCATCTTCAAAGTTCGTGGAAACTAACTAACTGACTGACTGACTGACTGACTCGATGTGTGAGTAAACCACTTATACTTTCATTCGTTGAAAACGCTTTAAACTTGCTTCAGCTCCTCAGCATCCAAATACGATGAATTCTTGGAAAACGTAACCGCGGCCATTATTGAGAGCAACACGGCTGATAAAGAGTTAATCAGTCAGTCAGTCAGTCAGTCAGTCAGTCAGTCAGTCAGTCAGTCAGACAGTCAGTCAGTCAGTCCTGCATTCAGACGTCAGTCTGTCAGTCAGTCAATTATTAAGTCAATCATTCAGTCAGTCAGTCAGCTGAGTACATTTAATTCGTCAAAAATTAAACATTAAACAAACAATTTAGGGTGCAGCGATTGAGTTGCATTCAAACCGGAAAAATAAATAACCATGTTTGCGAGTGATCACGACCGAAAATCCCCGTACTAAAAAAACGTTATTTTTTTCCAGTGAAATCACGAATATAGTGGCCAATCAGATGCGAGCGTACGGTGGCAGACTCAGCTGGGTTCGTTCAGTTTTGCACGTTCACGATTAATTGAAGGAACTCTTTTCCGTGATTACTTACCAACTGACTTTCCTTCTCATTTCTCACCTTCAAGTAACTTTCCTTTCCTTCTCCTTTCTGTTCATTCTTTCATGGTGTGCGAGTGCAATCAGCCACAGTCACTCTTTGAAAATGAACAAATTACGGTACTTATTGTTTGTTTACCGTAAACACGTGTGTTTCGTCAACACCTCGTAGTTCCTCTGTTATAAAAAACTGCAGCTTCCTTATAATTCTGGGCCACGTGGGAGGAAGTCAATCCTCGAATATTGTCGGTTGCGCCGGAAACGGCCAATTTGAATGCAGAATGTTTACGTATTTATTGACACGCATTTATGTGCATGATTCATGCATAACCATGGAACATGTTCGGTGGATACTTCAAATAATGTGCCTTGTTGCTAAAGTCTTTCATCACACAACAACCAATTGTTCACTACTTTTTTAACAACAACAAATTGTTCACTGCTTTTTATCAATAACCAATTGTTCACTACTTTTTTACAACATCAAATTGTTCACTACTTGATAATTTTTCAGTACAATGTTATGTGAACATTTCCTTACCCGACCTCAAATCGAATTAGAAAAAGATCTGTTTTGACAGATATTCACTTTTATTCAATACCATTTCATCACATTCGCGTGTACCAACATCGATGTGTGATTTCCACCTTTTTATTTGAGTAGCGTCAAGAGTAATTGCGTTTTTCAGATGCATTTGTCATTAAGTTCCACTACATTGGACTGCTTTGTATAGAGTATCATGAATGATGTGTCAGTGTCATGGGTTATTCATGATGGGTATCATAGATACATTGGATGACATCAATATCTAATACTATAAAGAAACAGTGTGCGTCTGTCTGTCTGTCTGTAGCCCGGTTTACCACAGTTAACGCCAGCCCGGATCAGCGACGAGCACTGTTTTCACGTATGGTGCAGCAATAGCAGTCTGGAGTAGGCCGATAGTAGGTTAATGTTTCACGAGCTAATGTTTCAGTCCGATAGTGGGTTAATGTTTCACGAGCTAATGTTTCAGTAGAAAACTGATGTCCCATTTTAAGAAATGGGGACAAAACGCAGTTTATTATATTAACGTCAAAACGAGCTAATGTTTCATACATTAAAGTTATAAATGAGTTAATGTTTCAAGAGTCTAAACGAGCTAATGTTTCAGTCCGATAGTGGGTTGATGTTTCACGAGCTAATGTTTCAGTAGAAAACAGCTGTCCCCATTTTAAGAAATGGGGACAAAATGCAGTTTGTTATATTAACGTCAAAACGAACTAATGTTTCATACATTAAAGTTATATGAGTTAATGTTTCATGAGCCTAAACGAGCTAATGTTTCAGTAGCGACCAGTGGCCTGTTTTCACAACTGTCCCCATTTAAATAAATGGGGACAAAAGCCTGTTTTCACGTATGTCCCCATTTTAATAAATGGGGACAAAAACCTGTTTAGTTCGGTAATAGATTACTTTCCACGGGAAGCTTCAAAATGGCACAATAGATTATTTCCACAGGATATTCATTGCAACGGCAATAGATTACTTTCCACGGAAGGTTCCTAATGGCTCAATATATTATTTCCACGGGATATTCATTGCAACGGCAATCGATTACTTTCCACGGGAAGTTCCTAATGGCTGAATATATTATTCATATGCTAAATTAATCTGATTTTAGTGTCCACGGGATATATCCAATACTGAAAGTAATACTTTTTTTAAATAATATTTTAACATGCAATGATCAACGCAACGGTAATAGATTACTTTCCACGGGAAGCTTCAAAATGGCTCAATAGATTATTTCCACGGGATATTCATTGCAACGGCAATCGATTACTTTCCACGGGAAGTTCCTAATGGCTCAATAGATTATTCATATGCTAAATTAATCTGATTTTAGTGTCCACGGGATATATCAAATACTGAAAGTAATATTTTTTTAAATAATATTTTTACATGCAATGATCAACGCAACGGTAATAGATTACTTTCCACGGGAAGCTTCAAAATGGCTCAATAGATTATTTCCACGGGATATTCATTGCAACGGCAATAGATTACTTTCCACGGAAGGTTCTTAATGGCTCAATATATTATTTCCACGGGATATTCATTGCAACAGCAATCGATTACTTTCCACGGGAAGTTCCTAATGGCTGAATAGATTATTCATATGCTAAATTAATCTGAGTGGAAGTTCCTAATGGCTAAATAGATTATTCATATGCTAAATTAATCTGATTTTAGTTTAGTGTCCACGGGATATATCCAATACTGAAAGTAATACTTTTTTTAAATAATATTTTTACATGCAATGATCAACGCAACGGTAATAGATTACTTTCCACGGGAAGCTTCAAAATGGCTCAATAGATTATTTCCACGGGATATTCATTGCAACGGCAATCGATTACTTTCCACGGGAAGTTCCTAATGGCTCAATAGATTATTCATATGCTAAATTAATCTGATTTTAGTGTCCACGGGATATATCCAATACTGAAAGTAATATTTTTTTAAATAATATTTTTACATGCAATGATCAACGCAACGGTAATAGATTACTTTCCACGGGAAGCTTCAAAATGTCTCAATAGATTATTTCCACGGGATATTCATTGCAACGGCAATAGATTACTTTCCACGGAAGGTTCCTAATGGCTGAATAGATTATTCATATGCTAAATTAATCTGAGTGGAAGTTCCTAATGGCTGAATAGATTATTCATATGCTAAATTAATCTGATTTTAGTGTCCACGGGATATATCCAATACTGAAAGTAATACTTTTTTTAAATAATATTTTTACATGCAATGATCAACGCAACGGTAATAGATTACTTTCCACGGGAAGCTTCAAAATGGCTCAATAGATTATTTCCACGGGATATTCATTGCAACGGCAATCGATTACTTTCCACGGGAAGTTCCTAATGGCTCAATAGATTATTCATATGCTAAATTAATCTGATTTTAGTGTCCACGGGATATATCCAATACTGAAAGTAATATTTTTTTAAATAATATTTTTACATGCAATGATCAACGCAACGGTAATAGATTACTTTCCACGGGAAGCTTCAAAATGGCTCAATAGATTATTTCCACGGGATATTCATTGCAACGGCAATAGATTACTTTCCACCGAAGGTTCCTAATGGCTCAATATATTATTTCCACGGGATATTCATTGCAACGGCAATCGATTACTTTCCACGGGAAGTTCCTAATGGCTGAATAGATTATTCATATGTTAAATTAATCTGTTTTTAGTGTCCACGGGATATATCCAATACTGAAAGTAATACTTTTTTAAATAGTATTTTTACATGCAATGATCAACGCAACGGTAATAGATTACTTTCCACGGGAAGCTTCAAAATGGCTCAATAGATTATTTCCACGGGATATTCATTGCAACGGCAATCGATTACTTTCCACGGGAAGTTCCTAATGGCTCAATAGATTATTCATATGCTAAATTAATCTGATTTTAGTGTCCACGGGATATATCCAATACTGAAAGTAATATTTTTTTGAATAATATTTTTACATGCAATGATCAACGCAACGGTAATAGATTACTTTCCACGGGAAGCTTCAAAATGGCTCAATAGATTATTTCCACGGGATATTCATTGCAACGGGATTGTGAATCCGCAAACAATGTTAAAATTAATACCGAGGCAAGTCATCAAAGAAAAAATTGTTTCATTTACAAAGTAAACAACAAAGCACAATCATCCTCAATGTATAACGGGACATGGGCTCAATGTATAACGAGTCAGTTAATAGTTAGTGACTATTGAGCCCTCAATTTCATTCAGACACATCTCAATCAATGACATGATAACCCTGAACACCGCAACCTGAGTTACAAAGATATTTTGTAAACTAAAACCCGTAAAACTTTTGAGCGGGTCACTCGTGACAAATAGCATAATAGAGAAAACTGGTAAACTTACCAGCCAAAGTCCTAATGGCTCAATATAATATTTCCACGGGATATTCATTGCAACGGAAATAGATTACTTTCCAAAACGACACTAAATAATAAATTATAAAAATGTAAATTTTTGTTCACGTTTCACGACTGGTATATTTTAAAATTATGGACATTGCGTGTTGCTCAGTTATTAATACCGTTCTCAATTAGAAGAATCAAAAAATTATAATCCACTACTACATTATAATCCTGTCATTGTGCATACACTTTAAAACTGGCTCGATAGATTACCTTCCACCAAACTAACTGGTTCAATAGAGCAGTGTTTAACAATGTAGTACAACAATCTAATACCCAGATCTCTAATACTCGGCCCTAATTCTCGGCAGAATACCCAGTAAAGCGCGCGCAGCGCGCACAGAAGCACAACTCGAGCAGAATCCCCGGGCCCAATACCGAGCTGCAGTCCCTAGTATCAAGGGACGGCCGCTAGGCCGTTCCCTTAATATGGTTCGATTAAGATAAGCTTTTTTGCGGGTATCTCGATCTAGCCTCATCGTATCAACTTCTAGTCTGTTTCATCGGTTTTCTCGTGCGATTCTACATCTGTTTGGCTAATTTTAACCCAGTAGGGATGAATTTTCAATTTTCAGGTCTGAAAATGATGAAAATGCGATTTTCCGTTTTTTTTTCCTCATCAAAAATGGTGTATGGAAACTGGGTAAGACCTGTAGAGCTGAAAATTGGTACACATGTCAACTTTCAGCGTAGAAAACGATTATTAAACTGTCCCGCAGATCGGAATAATATTCGCACCATTTTTAGGGAATTTTATGAAAAAAATGTCAAAAATCGCAGGTAAAATGGAGAAAGAATCGTTGTATGAGCGATAGAGCGGTTCGATCAAACTGAAATTTCAACTGAATGTATACGACACATATGTTAGTATGATCCGCTATCTTACCTTTCATTATCTTGAAACACGCAAAAGTGGCAAGGGGTACATAGAAGAAAAAAATTTGGACATTTTTCAGGAAAGCATAATTACAGGTATGGCCAGATCCCGAATGATCCTCAAAATGTGCTCATTCGATGCGGAATCTAATTTCATTATTACCTCATTTCGACTTATTTTTTGATAAACCCATTGTACTTTCTGTAAAACCCGAAAAACAGATAATTGAAAATTTCGACCTTGTTGACGATTTTTGCCTATTTGAAACTCAGATTATTGTGAAGTTTAAAATATTGAAGTTCTTCGTATTGATAGGATGTTTGGAAAGACTGAAGTTCTATTCAATACAGAAAACATGATCTGCTCAGCTATCTTCAAAAAAAATTACGGGCCGCCAAAAACGGTAAAAATTAAAGTTCACTCATTCACGCTTTTGCTGCCACATTGATTCCAAATTATTTTTTTATACAGAGTCATGACACACTTCGTTTTATCAGAATGTTTAGAGGGAATAAATTTCAAATAAATGATATTTTTAAAACTTAATCAGGATTTTCAAGTAAAATTTTATACTCTGTCAAAAACAGCAAAAATGAAAAAAACTGACAGAAAAATTTTTACAAAGAAATTTTTTTGTTATTTATAGACATGTACCATTAATATTAAAAACCGGTCAAAACCGTATTTTAATTAGTCTTAAAGTGAAGAAATTTTTTTCAAGGGTCACATGGTACATAATATCCATATTTGGTACAACTAACTAAATAATAGTCAAGTTTTGAAGTTACTTTCACACTAGATGTAATGATACATTTTGATTGGAAATAATGTTTGATGATGGGAAACAATTTAAATAATATTTTTGGTCAAGGTAGTCAAGAGGATAGTGGATCTGCATGTTAAACGGGTGGTTCTGAGTTCAATACCCCTAAAATCAATAACAACGAAAATGTTAAATTGTTTCATTTTTGATATTGTATACTGCTCTAGAACCTCAACGGTCTATTTTAGATAACGTAAGGCAGCTTTTAATTCACATTATCACTAATTCAGGTTTTTTTTACATCATTCTGTCAATTATGTAATGACTTCTTCTATAAGAAAAAAATTGAAGGGGCTCGCGAACGTTCCCTGTTCTCACTATTTTTTCTGTAATTCAATGTTTGTAAATCCACATTTATCGAAAATCTGAATCATTTTCACAAAATGTATATGTGATTTGTTCACACATAAAAAAGTAAAAGACAAGCAACTAAAAATGCCCTGAAGGCATGGGGAGTAACGAATATGGTTCGATCCTGGCAAGTCCAATCGTGAAAAAGTATGAGACAAGAAAGTTTTATTCTTATATTTTAGATAGTCTGATCGTGAAAAAGCAGGAAACAAGATTTGCGATGAATCACGAAAAAGCTTGTACTTCATTAAATCAAGAATCAAACCAAATTACACGAAACATATTTGGGACTTTTGGGTGAAAACGAAATCATCTGTATTTCTTCTACGACCATTTTTCATCTAAATTTTATATAGAAAAGCATGGGATTTTTTGTAAGATATGTTTTAACTGAATTCCAGCATTTTTTTTTTAAAACAAATATTATTTCTAATGATTACCACGTCACTCGTGAAAAGTCTCAGATATGTTTCGTGTAATTTGGTTTGATTCTTGATTTAATGAAGTACAAGCTTTTTCGTGATTCATCGCAAATCTTGTTTCCTGCTTTTTCACGATCAGACTATCTAAAATATAAGAATAAAACTTTCTTGTCTCATACTTTTTCACGATTGGACTTGCCAGGATCGAACCATATTCGTTACTCCCCATGCCTTCAGGGCATTTTTAGTTGCTTTGTACATATATGTACATACAGTATGTACATGTACCATGTACTATGTAGCTATGCATACTTTTTGTAACCTGTTTAAAGAGGTGTTCACATGAATAAAGACGCTTTCGAGATTCTAGTGAAAATCCCACACACTATTTTGCTCAGACGGTGAAACATCAACTTTACTTTTGTTCCACGCGTGCTTGATGCACGTTCTGAACAAGCTTGTGGCCCAACATCTGGGTTCGGCGAAAAAAGGTGTATTTTACGGGCTGCGATGTTTTTTATTAATCGGAATTTGTACATTATCTTTGTATGCTCATGTTTACATAATTTTTTTTTCCAAATTTAGTGTTTTATTTTACCCAAAAAGTTTTCAACCTAATGGTTCATGGTCTGACTATTTTTGTCTGTCAAATTTCACTAGATTCCCGAAAGGGTCTTTAACTTAACCGTAAACGCATCAGAGAAAGTACGCTCTTTCAAATCGGAGAATCCGTTGGCACCATTGTTTTACAATTGCTGCTTAAAATACGTGTACAGGGTTGATAAACCATTTTCAGACAGAAATAAAATCGAAAACAATGTTTGTGATAGATTGTTTTAGTTTTAGGTTTAGTACCGTACCATGAATTTAAGGTAACTTAAGGTGAACTTAACATTCTGCATATAAGATTTCAAGATTAGAGACTTTATTCTATCCGTTTACGGTTAAAAAAAGTAGAACTACAATATGAAAAAAACTAAGTATCGTCTGTCCGTTGATATTATCCATTTTTGCACTTCCTGAACCACTAGCTAATCAGCTGATCAACTTGCCTGACTATAGTCCCTGGGGTCTGTTTCCACCATATTCACAGTAGTCTTACTTTACTTTACGTGCGTGGGCAAATAATCACGGTTTACAGTGGAAGTAATAAGATCAAGTATATACAATCAAACAGTAAGAAAAAGTAAGGAAGAAGGCAAGTAACATACGGGTTTCGACGAAATTAAAGAACTTACGAACCCCAATGCTTTAATAAGTTTAAGGAACTTTAACTAGGAATAAGGGAACTTCTAACTTTTGAATAAATGCGGCTATTCCGGTCATTTAACCCCTGATAAACAGCAAAATAGGTACAGTAGTTAGTCAGCGTGATTAACTTGTTGACTTGGACCAATTACACTTGTTTGACGTCAGTTACAGATGCATTTTTATGTTTTTTTATTTACAAGCACACATCATTGATCGTCCACAGTTCATTTGGTTGTTCACAGTCCATTTGGTTGTCCACAGTTCATTTGGTTGTCCACAGTCCAATTGGTTGTCCACAGTTCATTTGGTTGTCCACAGTCCATTTGGTTGTCCACAGTCCATTTGGTTGTCCACAGTTCATTTGGTTGTCCACAGTTCATTTGGTTGTCCACAGTCCATTTGGTTGTCCACAGTTCATTTGGTTGTCCACAGTCCATTTGGTTGTCCACAGTCCATCTGGTTGTTCACAGCCCATTTGGTTGTCCACAGTCCATTTGGTTGTCCACAGTTCATTTGGTTGTCCACAGTCCATTTGGTTGTCCACAGTTCATTTGGTTGTCCACAGTCCATTTGGTTGTCCACAGTCCATTTGGTTGTCCACAGTCCGTTTGGTTGTCCACGTTCCATTTGGTTGTCCACAGTCCATTTAGTTGTCAACAGTCTATTTGGTTGTCCACATTATCCGTAGTTTTTCAGCGTACCATAATTGTTCCATTTTTACATTCACTAACTGCTCTGCTCCTCTGTTGTTTTGTGGACTTATTCTATTCTACTACTATGAAAATATCCAAGTCTGAAAGAGATGGTTGACCCGTAAAAGTCAACTAGCAAATCGTGCCATTTATGTATCCAGTGATATGAAAACGGTATTATATTTCTCTGAATCCGTGGGCGGGGGTCATACATCTCTTCAGTATGCCGTTCGTACACAAACTTTTTATAATGAGAAAGGGTTTACAACCCCCAACGGAGTTGAGTTACTATGTACAGTAGCTCATTCTACTGTACATAGTTACTCAACCCCCTCATTAATGAACTCGATTCAAAATAACAAGTCGACTAAGAAGTACGGTAGCGGTAATAGAGCCCGTTAAATGTATGGTTCATTACGACTCGTCAATCATGTGATCGGTCATGTCAAGCGTTAAGTATTGAACGGAGGGTTTATGTACATAGTGAGGATGCCAAATATGTGATGTCAGTCATTCCATCTTTTGATATTTATTCTATACTTATATACTTGATAAGCAAATTTATCTGATCATATGTACGCTGTAGTGAAAAGAACAAAAGTAATAACCATCCAGTTGCAGGCAGGTAAGAATTTAGATTCTGCACATGGAAGTATATCCTTCAAAGAACCATTATAACCAGTATAAACGGTTCAATTGGCGACGAATATCGTCTCGTGGTCTTGATAGGATAATGATGAGGCAGGTGTTGTTCTGACCCTATTTGAATGTCAGCTGATTCTGTTTGATAGGTAGACTATTCTGCGCAAGATTAGCAACAGCTTTATACAGCAACATTCGACCCTTGTATTATGAAACTAAGCTGTTCCACCCGTCCTGTTATTGTTTTAGCTCATCCATTTCATCCGTCCGGTTTTATTTTTTTCAACAAGAACACAAAAAGACATTCGTTTATAAATAGGTTTAAGACGCCATCATCCGGCACGCCGAGAGATATAAATCATCAGGATTACGGTAGCATCAGTCATGACCTGAGTGTCATCCGGACGGTGAATTGGCTTAGTTAACAAATAACGAGTCTACCACCAAACACACGAACCAACCTGTTTCATATTGATCTTTCTACGTATATTTCTAAGATATAGATACAAAAAAACTTTTTTTTTGATTTCCCAAACTTTCTTAGTTTTCCTGGTCGTGAAACATTAGTATTGTGCTTCATAAATAAGAGCAGTGTTTAGTAACAAAATAAATGTACGCTACAGTATATAAACATTTGTAAATCAGATGTCAGACATTCTCTTCCACGACATCCTGTAAAAATATAAAACGATGTTTCGCACTCTGGAATACCAGTGAAGTGATGCCAGTTCCTGATTGCAATCCTGCATGGCATATATAAATTGGTGTTTGTGCCAGCGATCGTAGGCATCAGGATACTAGCGAGCAAGAAGGGGAGGAAAAAGTGGAATTCCCCCCGTTTTGGCGGATTCTAAAAATATAATTTGTTCGTTGAGGTGTAGGTGAAATAGCCTAATTTCTGCCAATTCCCATCTCTTCGGAAAGATTTCCCTCCCCTCGTCCCCGAATCCTCCGAATTCAATTCATTCGTTTTTTTTTCATCCCATTGTCACGGCATCACGTACTGTCAGCACTGTGTAATCAACTTCACTAAATGATGCCGAATTAGATGCCTTCAGCTATCGTGTAGATACTTATCACAAAAAAGTTATAAAGCGAATGTGTACTATCAATTCTGCAGATAAAATATCTACTGAATCCCATTAACTACTACATCAACCAATGTGCAGTCATGGCATGAAAGGATAATATCTCTTATGGTTCAATAGCGATCAGCTTTTATGCGGGTGCAGTAATGAGCTGTTTTACGTAATTTTTTCTAACTTATAAACTTCTCATGACTCTCATAAATATTCAGAATTTGACGTATTATTAAGCAAGCTTTGTTTTTACAGTCCTTTCTCTTTCTAAAACAATCAAACACTGTTCGTTCTTTGTTAATATTGTTTTCTGATTTTGAGAAAACCACGTTTACAGTACATGTTTTGTACAGATTTTCCAATCAATGATTCACCTGTACAGTCATAATTGCTCATTATTCTATATATTTGCTCATTATTCTATATATTTGCTCATTATTCTATATATTTGCTCATTATTCTATATAATTGCTCATTATTCTATATAATTACTCGTACATGCTTTGTTGGAAATTTACTGCCTTTTTTATTGTCTGATTGTTCTTGTTATCAGACAGACGTCATGATAAGGTAAATGTAGAATTTCCTCATCAGTCAATCATGATTATTCCAATGGGCACATCCAAAGATTCTTTGCTCAAAGTTACCTACATATGTATGTATCTACATACTGGATGATGGATAGGAATTTACTTAACTGTTACTGAAATGAGAACAGGCTTACTGTAATACTGTAATGTATGTTTGTGTGTCTGATGCTGTTATCATACATACAAATACGAATACGCCATGTTTATTAATACGGGCAGAAATATGATACAAACGAGTGGCATGGTATTTTTGATGTGGTTAGCCATTTTGTTGGGACGTCATTCGTAACGTGAACAAACAAGAATAACATCCACAATCGAATTCTTATAAATTCTCATCAACCAAAATGAAAATCATAATACTGAAAACTCATATCAACTGGCAGAGACCAATCAAACGTGGTCATAAGACCTTCCATCTTCGTATTGTGAAATAACAACTTTGAATTCTTCATCTTCCAGTTTTTTTCCACGATCTCAAATTTCAATTTATATAAAGACTTTTACTCAATCTCGAAAAGCTTCATGAGATTCCGGTGAATGTTGGACACGTTAGCTTTTTCAACAAGGGTAAGACCATCTGAACATGATGATTGCATGGTATAACCTAGGAGTTGAGTTGAGTCACATAGACGGCTTTCAAAAGTGCCATGACTTCAAGGACGCAACTAATGTTCCAAACTTGAAATATTAGTTATTTCTCCCAGTCCTGACATCAATCACTTCGAATCCATCCGGGGTCAATGAATGACTGTCATCATTTGACCTATGAATGCCCTATTCACGCATTTTTGACACTCTGACATTCTATAGATACAGTATGTACATGGCATTCTGTAGGTACTTTTCCATGCACATGTCCATGTCACGCTATCTTGTCCTGTTGCATGACTGACTGACTGATTGAAGAAATACAAGACAATAAGTTCAGATGTATGTATGTACAATAAATGCTGACTGTCAATCACAGTGCTAAATGTTTAACCGAGCTGAGATAAACTGAATCACATTTTTTTGCAATGACTGAATGGATGAATTCATGAATGAATGAAAAAAAGCAGTATAGAAGGCTAACTGACTGACTGACTGACTGACTGACTGACTGACTGACTGACTGACTGACTGACTGACTGACTGACTGACTGACTGACTGACTGACTGACTGACTGACTGACTGACTGACTGACTGACTGACTGACTGACCTATTGACTGACTGACGAACTTAAATGATTGCAGACTGAAATGTCGCGTCGTGTTTGTGACGTGTTCGGCGATATGGATTTAGAATTGTCACAAAATGTGAACGAATCAGATGCGTCTTTACATCCGAGTGAAGAAGAGGACGAGGTTTGTGTTACTGGTGATTCTCAGTCAGTCAGTCGGTCAGTCAATCAGTCAGTCAGTCAGTCAGTCAGTCAGTCAGTCATTCAGTCATTCAGTCATTCAGTCAGTCAGTCATTCAGTCAGTCAGTCAGTCAGTCCGTCAGTCAGTCAGTCAGTCAGTCAGTCAGTCAGTCAGTCAGTCAGTCAGTCAGTCAGTCAGTCATTCAGTCATTCAGTCAGTCAGTCAGTCAGTCCGTCAGTCAGTCAGTCAGTCAGTCAGTCGCATGGCCAGTCACGTTAACTAATTCTATCTGTCATCATGACGGCCAGACGCCAATTTTAATCGCATTCGTTGGGAATCGTCATGGCAAAATGTAATCAAGAACCGTGGGGTAACAGTATCATGTTGTTGTTGAATATGCATATGTACAGACGTGCACTATGCTAATCCAGTCTTGTTTATGTTTACTTGTGTTGTGGTTTAGATCAACTGGCACAGGTCTAATTATGCTGACAGATGTTTTCTGTTATTTGATTTGGTTGTAAACAGTTGCTGGTTTACGGCCTCTGACTCGGAAACAAATACGCTGTTTGTTTGTCTGTCGCAATTAACTTTTTTGTCTGCCTCATGACTGATTTTAATGAAACATGAATGCTTATCTCATTCATATTGTAACCGGTGACTGGAAAACGCCAAACGGTGAGCATAGTCGAGTTGGAAATGATAAGTAGTTTGAATATGTACGTATAATTTCTCATCTATTCAGCTCTGCTATGCACTAAAGTTGTACGCGAGCGCTTTTACGAAAAAAGTTTTTTCCCTGTTTCAATATTCACAGAATAATTAATCATGCATTCACATGCGTCACTCACTTCATTTATTAACAGCCATATGACGACGAATTCGAGCCGGCCGAACAGTCGATAACTGAAAACTCTGACGACGACGACCAGTCAATCGGCAGCCAACGGACGCCGACGAAAATGACGTCGACAAAACCAAACTTAAAAAATTCGAATGCGCGCGCAAACTGGCGAAATTCAGGGAAATCCAGACAGACATTGCAATTGAACGAGAACGTGATCGTTGATCAGATGGACCTGACTGCTGATGACATCGACGACATTCTGAGTGGACGAAATCTATACCAGATTGTGGAGAGACTCAATCTGAATGCGGACAGGAAAGGTGAGTGAGTGAGTGTGTGAGTGAGTGAGTGAGTGAGTGAGTGAGTGAGTGAGTGAGTGAGTGAGTGAGTGAGTGAGTGAGTGAGTGAGTGAGTGAGTGAGTGAGTGAGTGAGTGAGTGAGTGAGTGAGTGAGTGAGTGAGTGAGTGAGTGAGTGAGTGAGTGAGTGAGTGAGTGAGTGAGATGAGCTAGTGAGTGAGTGAGTGAGTGAATGAGTGAGCCAATCAGTCATTCAAATATAAATTTATTTCAGTGCTCGAAAAACCGAAACTGCAGAGAGCCAGAGGTCTTCAACAAGCTACAACGAAGCCAACCAATCACCCTGTTATCAATGGACATAAAAAACTACAACCGGTGAAAAACGATGTGGTTGCCAAGCTGTCAAGTGCGTTAATGACTGCGATTGACTGACAGACGTACTGATTGACTGACAGTAATACTGACTGACTGACTGACTGACTGACTGACTGACTGACTGACTGACTGACTTACTGACTGACTGACTGACTGACTGACTGACTGACAAACTGATCGATAACATATTACAGGTGACAAAATTCTGCGGGTTGCAGAAGAGAACACGGTAGAGGATATTTCTGATATCGAGGATGACGATGTGTTTGATGAACTGGACGAAGCAGAGACTGTAGTGGGCCAGAAACAAGCTGGTTAGTTGCCTGTTGGAGGCTCATCAATTCTGGCACAGACTGATAATTTTGGACTGATAAATTCATTAATGAATAGTTGTGTGAAGTTCATCCGAAAGTTACGATAATATGTGTCTGGCATTGAAAACATTTGATTTAAAGTTAATGTTTTTCTAATGTACTCGAACCCTTGAAAAGATTACCTGTCTAGTGCACGGCTTGCTGATTCAAGAGATGAGAGATTTATGTAAATTCGATTACAGATGAGAACGAGAAAAGGCAGGTTCATGAGATTATCGAAGCAGAGGCTGAAGAAGACGAGGAAGACAGTTTGGCTTTGTCGGGATCAGTGCATTCAGTGGATGAGTACAGTGATGAACGATTGGACATTGATGAAATGGCACCAGAGGTTGATGTTAGTCAGTCAATCACTCAATCTGTTTGTCTGTCACATTTAATTCCTAACAAGTCAAGTAATTTAACTAAATATAGCTCACTCACTCATTCATCGCTTACCAAACCACTGGCAACGTTGGTTTCCGGAACCACTCACTCACTCACTCACTCACCCGGAACCACTCACTCACTCACTCACTCACTCACTCACTCACTCACTCACTCACTCACTCACTCACTCACTCACTCACTCACTCACTCACTCACTCACTCACTCACTCACTCACTCACTCACTCACTCACTCACTCACTCACTCACTCACTCACTCACTCACTCACTCACTCACTCACTCACTCACTCACTCACTCACTCACACTCACTAACTCACTCACTCACTCACTCACTCACTCACTCACTCACTCACTCACTCACTCACTCACTCACTCACTCACTCACTCACTCACTCACTCAATAACTCACTCACTCATTACAGGAGATGCCATCTGTAGCCGATGACCAGAGTAGTCACAGCTCATCAAGCTCGAATTCCTCGGTGAGACTTTTCCAACAACCGACCTGGGAGAAAAATGAGGAAAAGTCTGTGGACGATGAAGAAAAGGCTGACATCACGAGTGACACCAGTAACCGAAATGTGCCACATCAGGATGAAGTACGGAAGAAAAGGGAAAGTTTTCTGTCACGACTCGCGGCCGGACAAACAAAAGCGACTGTGAAAAAGACGGCGGGTGATGACTGATGAGGATGACTGATTAATTAGTTGTTTTTATTATTTTATTGTTTGAATAATCGAATGTGTCAATGATTTTATTTATAAATTGAGAAACATTTACATGGTTACAAACTTTATGACTGGCTGACTAAGCTGCTCACGTTCTAACTAACTTAATGAATAACGGACGGACTAACTGACTGATAAACTGACTTATTGTTTAACTGATTGATTGAATGTACATACATATTATAATATTTACATATCTGAAGAATTGATTGACTGACTATTTTTGACTAAATGCTCACTATTTAAAGTGTCCAATCATATCGAGTGCATTCCTTGTGTTTATTTAAATTCAAGTCTCGTCATAACGATTAACTATTTGAACAATTTTATATGTATAAACGTGCATTTTGAAAACGAACTTTTAATTATCGATTAACGTTACTTATTTAATTATCAATTTGCGTCTCCATCTGCTGTCCAATGTTTGTATTTTAGTGATTTCATGGTAATCAAATATTTCCGTTGGCAATATACTGGCATATGTGAAAATGAACCTTTTACGTCGAATGAACCAAA
>OZ038448.1:16694237-16721737 GCA_964036265.1 Daptonema setosum
CTCTGCTCTATATAAGATCGAAACGAAACGCTCATAACCTCTTTTTATCATTTGGAACCCATTGGTTTAATCATCGTCACCACCTTCCTGATCAAAAGATTAAAACAAATCATCACATACCCTTCAACATGACAAACACTTACCTCAACCTTTACCTCAATTATCCAAGAGGTCAAGATAATTAAAATGTAGTTTAACATTTATGATCGGTTTATTCAAATTCGAATTCTATCGAAATGTTTCATTCTCATGATTAATCACATTCAGAAACTACGAATTTTATCATCATCACCTACTCACAGATGTATGTGAGAGTACCCAAAGATGTTCCCCATGTTTTGAACTGGAAAATCATTCATCTCAATTGGCATTGCAGTTTTAATGTGACGCTAACTGTTGTGGCCACGGGTGCTTACGTTTTTAGGTTTAAATAAAAGTTGGCTTTTCACGGAACGGGTAAACATCTTTGTATATTTAAACGAATATATATAATGGATATATGAACGAAGACTAATTAATAATAAGTGTTTAACTTCACGGGTGGCTCTAAGTTTTTCCACGGTTATTCTCACTTTCACTTGAACTAATCTTAGGACAACAGTTTGAACAAGTCAGTGTGAAATTAGAGTCAAATAAGTCGATTAAATTAAATGTTATGAAATTTTAAGTCAAGTTTACAAGTTATAAATTACCCGTCAAATGAGTCGATTAAATTAAATGTTATGAAATTTTAAGACAAGTTTACAAGTTATAAATTACCCATATTGTGTTCAAAATTATGTATGACACATACATTTGTAAAAAAACGGGTTATGTTATTTAACAACGTTCAGCTAAAATAGATTAGAGTGTTTTATCTTTATGAAATATAAACTATTGATAAAACAAACTAATTTCAACAGGTCAGTTAAATTACACTGACTTCAAAAAAATTTATGTAAATATTCAATTAAACGGGTACACGTATTTAAATCATCGCATCCTCATACATCTTATGATTTCCCGGGCGCATATTTGGAAACTGCACCCACTTTTTGACAGATTTCGTGCGACCCAACGACAGCGAATAACCATTTGATTGTTTGTACGGCTTAGGCTTAGTTCCGAACAAAGACTGTACGTTAGTAAAGGAGATAGCCTAACTTAGCCTCTTCGTTAATCAAAAATAAAAAAGTCGAAATTTGGATTTTGACAAAAAGTGGGTGCAGTTTCCAAATATGCTTCCCGGGCTAAAGAGAAGCTATTGAACGAATCGATAGGTTTGTCTGAGTTTAAATACAAAAGTTGAGTTTTTAAACACGATCCACAGTTGCGTAGCAACGGGTTTACCCTAGTCTATATATAAATTAGACAATGTATGTATGTCGGTTTGTGTGTGTGTCACGCTTCAGTATAAATACCAGAACACAACATTAAAACACCTTTTATTACTTGATGTCAGAAGAATCAAAATAAATCATCACGTCCCCTTCAGTTGTTTTTCAAATGTGACCTCTAACTCAACAGGCATTAACGTGTTGGATTTCATAATTATTCTCATTTGGTTAACTCAACTTTTATTACGAAGTCATCAACACCCGTTCAACTGATTTTCAAAACTGAAATCTTAACATTCCAGAAGGTCATAGTAATGGCCTTTCATGAGCAATTTTATTGATTGACGCAATGATTCGTTTTTAACCAACGGTGAAATCATCAATACCCTACCATTCACTGAACTGGAAAACTGAAAGACCTTAACTAAAATGCCGCTTAATATTGTGGAAGTTCGAAATAAAAACTTTTTTTTTTTAAAAGATCGGGTAAAATTTGAATATTTCAGCTGGTCTTCCATCACTACGAATTATCCGAAGGTCCTCATTGTATTATACGGGATGGGTAAAACATGATTCTTCATTATAGAAAAGAGCGGGTTATTTGATTTTTTCCACGGGTCCTTTTTAGTGTGTTCCTGGAGTTGAATTAATCTCAAAACAACAAATATTTGGACAATAAACTCCGAACTTAACGTGTCGGGTAAGTTTAATGTATTGAAATCTCGGGTCGGGTAGCGAGTGTTCAACGGGAGGCTATACAATGTTTTCCTAGAAATATTGTTAGAAGTTTATAACTTGAACTATGAATCAATGATAACTTGAGTTGCATAGCAACGGGTTCGTGGTACATATAACGAAGCTAATTCTGTATGTTGACGGGTTTACTTCGATAATATTTTTTGTAAACTTAACACTCAGTTGCGTAGCAACGGGTTTACCCTAGTAAATAAAAAGAATAGAGTTTGTATCTAAGTTTGTATGTCCACACGATGATATAAATATCAGAAATGAAACTCTGAAAAACTCTTTCAATCATTTATTTAAAAAAGTAACGCTCAGATTAAAAGTTCAATGAAGAAAAATCATCGCCACCCTCTCAGTCGATTAACACCGATTTCCATAACTAAACATAGTGCCTCAACTCACCTTCAATAAACCTCAATTATCCGTGAGGTCAAGATAATTAAAGTTTAGTTCAACAAAGAATTATGATCGATTTAATCGAAATAGTTAATTACATCCAGAAACTACGAACTCTATCATCATCACCTACTCACATAAAAGTTTTCATCGACACCCATGGATGTTCCCCATATTTTTAACTGGAAACATCATGGATCTTAACTGGAATTGTAGATTTAATTTGGAAACATCATGGATCTTAGAAGTTGAGTCAAATGGGTCCATTAAATTTAATGGAATGAAATTTTCAGATAAGTTATAAATTATTATGTTTCATGTTATGCTTTACATTATGTATGACAAATCGATGCACGACAGTGAAAAAAACGGGTTGTGCTTTTGAACACGGTGTATAAATATTTACACCGTTCAGATAAAATAGATTAGAGTAGTGGACGATATGAACTAATTTCAACGGGTCAGGTAAGTTACACTGGCTGAAAAATGTGGCTATAATTATGCTTATATGTAGATTGATGTGGTTATATGTAGATATTCAATTAAACGGGGATACATAAATTATCGCATCATCATGCATCTCATGATTTCCTGGGTTAAAGAGAAGCTAATGTACGAATCGATAGGTTTGTCTGAGTTCCAACCCGATAGTTTGAGTTTTGTAAACCTAATCCTCAGTTGCGTAGCAACGGGTTTACCCTAGTCTTATATATTAAAACTCCAATGTCCGTATGTATGTATGTATGTCCGCAAGCGGTTCCATATAAATATCAGAAGTGAAACGCAAATAAACTCTTTATGTCATTTTCATGCACAAACAAAAAAAGTATAATCATCATCACCCTCTCTCATAAAAGTTGAGTTGATATTGTCATCAACACCCTCAAAGGAGGTTCCCTAAATTCACTGAACTGGAAATATCATTGACCTTAACTGAAGTTACCGTAATTGTTGTGCCACGGGTTTCAATGTTTCTATTTTAATGTGGGAATACAAAAGCTTTTTCCATGATTAACCGAAACATGACACCTTTCGTCAAGAATTTATTTCTAGCTAAACTGTAAAACGTAATCAGTCTTTTTCAAATAAAAGACTTTTGTTAAAATCAAAAGCCAAAATTTTTGTGTTTAGGTGGTCGGGTGAAGTTTTTTCATCTAATGTTCACTCCAAATTATCGGGTCGGGTCATGAGATAAATAAAGTACCATTTATTACGAGATGGGGCTTAAATATAATATTTCATGGATCGAAAAAAATTTATAATAGCCAAACTCCACGGGTTGTAATTTCAACTATTTTCCACGGGTTCTTTTAACTAATGTTACCCTGTAATTATACTGAGTGGGTATAAAGTTAAAATTTAAAAAGTCGGGTTCAACGGGTTTATATTGTGCGTTATAGATTACTCCATATCGTGTAATCAGGGAAATATATAAAAGAAGTTGTATTGAGTTGAAAACGTTACGGGTGGCTCTAACTTTTTGACGGGTTTTTGTTACAGTATTCTGTCAATAAACTAAACTCTAGACTAAAGTTTGAACAATCAACGGGTCGGGTTAACACAACCGAACACTTATAATGGTATACAAAAATATACTTCATCCTCGGGTTTAGTGCAGGAAATGGTTACTATTTAACTTGATCGTCTGTTGCCCTGCAACGGGTTTACCCTAGTCTTATATATTAAAACTCCAATGTCCGTATGTATGTATGTATGTATGTCCGCAAGCGGTTCCATATAAATATCAGAAGTGAAACGCAAATAAACTCTTTATGTCATTTTCATGCAGAAACAAAAAAAAATATAATCATCATCACCCTCTCTCATAAAAGTTGAGTTGATATTGTCATCAACACCCTCAAAGGAGGTTCCCTAAATTCACTGAACTGGAAATATCATTGACCTTAACTGAAGTTACCGTAATTGTTGTGCCACGGGTTTCAATGTTTCTATTTTAATGTGGAAATACAAAACCTTTTTCCATGATTAACCGAAACATCAACACCTTTCGTCAAGAATTTATTTCTAGCTAAACTGTAAAACGTAATCAGTCTTTTTCAAATAAAAGACTTTTGTTAAAATCAAAAGCCAAAAATTTTGTGTTTAGGTGGTCGGGTGAAGTTTTTTCATCTAATGTTCACTCCAAATTATCGGGTCGGGTCATGAGATAAATAAAGTACCATTTATTACGAGATGGGGCTTAAATATAATATTTCATGGATCGAAAATAATTAATAATAGCCAAACTCCACGGGTTGTAATTTCAACTATTTTCCACGGGTTCTTTTAACTAATGTTACCCTGTAATTATACTGAGTGGGTATAAAGTTAAAATTTAAAAAGTCGGGTTCAACGGGTTCATATTGTGCGTTATAGATTACTCCATATCGTGTAATCAGGGAAATATATAAAAGAAGTTGTATTGAGTTGAAAACGTTACGGGTGACTCTAACTTTTTGACGGGTTTTTGTTACAGTATTCTGTCAATAAACTAAACTCTAGACTAAAGTTTTAACAATCAACGGGTCGGGTTAACACAACCGAACACTTATAATGGTATACAAAAATATACTTCATCCTCGGGTTTAGTGCAGGAAATGGTTATTATTTAACTTGATCGTCCGTTGCCCTGCAACGGGTTTACCCTAGTCTTATACTAGGGTAAACCCGTTGCAGGGCAACGGACGATCAAGTTAAATAATACCCATTTCCTGCACTAAACCCGAGGATGAAGTACTGTATATTTTTGTATACCATTAAAAGTGTTCGGTTTTGTTAACCCGACCCGTTGATTGTTCAAACTTTAGTGTAGAGTTTAGTTTATTGACAGCAGACTGTAACAAAAACCCGTCAAAAAATTAGAACCACCCGTAAAGTTTTCAACTCATAAGAACTTATTTTATATATTTTCCCTGATTACACGATATGGGGTAATCTATAACGCACAATATCAACCCGTTAAACCCGACTTTTTAGAATCTAACTTTGTAGCCAGTCAGTAAAATTACAGGGTAACAGTAGTTAAAAGAACCCGTGGAAAATAGTTGGAAGTACAACCCGTTGAGTTTGGCTAATATTAATTTGTTTTCTTCGATCCATGAAATATCATATTTGAGCCCCATCTCGTAAAAAATTTACTTTTATTATCTCATGACCCGATCCGATAATTTGTAGTGAGATTAGATGAAAAACTTCACCCGACCACCTGAACAGATTACGATTAACAGTTTAGCTTAAAAATGATCAAGTACGAAAGGTGTTGATGATTTGGTTAATCATGGAAAAAGCTTTTTCATTCCCACATTAAAAAGAAACATTGAAACCCGTGGCACAACAATTACGGTACTTTAAGTTAAGGTCAATGATATTTCCAGTTGAGTGATTTCAAGGAACCTCCTTTGAGGGTGTTGATAAAAAGAAACATTGAAACCCGTGGCACAACAATTACGGTACTTTAAGTTAAGGTCAATGATATTTCCAGTTGAGTGATTTCAAGGAACCTCCTTTGAGGGTGTTGATGACAATATCAACTCAACTTTTATGATAGGAGGTGATGATGATTATATTTTTTTGTTTCTGCATGAAAATGACATAAAAGAGTTGTTTTGCGTTTCACTTCTGATATTTATATCGAATCGCTTGCGGACAAACAAACATCGCGACATTGAGTTTTAATATATCCTATATATAAAAAGAATAGAGTTTGTATGTATGTAAGTTTGTATGTCCACACGATGAATCGATATAAATATCAGAACTGAATTTCCAAAAAACTCTTTCATCATTTATTTAAAAAAGTTACGCTCAGATTAAAAGTTCAATGAAGAAAAATCATCGCCACCCTCCCAGTCGATTAACACCGATTTCCATAACTAAACATAATGCCTCAACTCACCTTCAATGTACCTCAATTATCCGTGAGGTCAAGATAATTAAAGTTTAGTTCAACATTTATGATCGGTTTATTCGAAATGTTTTATTCTCATAATTAATCACGTTTAGAAACTGCGAATTCTATCATCACCTACTCACACAAAAGTTGTCATCGACACCCAAGGATGTTCCCCATATTTTGAACTGGAAACATCACTGATCTTAACTGGAATTTTAGTTTTATTGTGCCGCTAACTGTGGCGCACACAAGTGCTTATGTTTTTAAGTTTAAATAAAAAAATTGGTTTCCCACTGGACGGGTTAAAATATATATTTGAACGAAAACTAGGTGATAATAAGCGTTTAACTTCATGGATGGCTCTAACTTTTTCCACGGGTATTCTCACTGAAGTCACTAAGACAACAAAATGAAGTTAGAGTCAAATGGGACAATTAAATTTAATGGAAGAACAATTTTTGATAAGTTATTAATTACCCATGTTATGCTCTACATTATGTAGGACAGATACGTATGTGAAAAAAACGGGTTGTTAAGTTGAACGGGGTGTATAAATATGTCCACCGTTCAGCTATTCTACAATAGAGTAGAGTGGTGGATGACATGAACTAATTTCAACGGGTCAGGTAAGTTACACTGGCTGAAAAATGTGGCTATAAGTATGCTTATATGTATGTATGTATGTAGATTGATGTAGATATTCAATTAAACGGGATACATAAATTATCGCATCATCATGCATCTCATGATATCCTGGGCTAAAGATAAGCTATGTAACGAATCGATAGATTTGTCTGAGTTTGAACACGATAGTTGAGTTTTGTAAACTTAATTCACAGTTGCGTAGCAACGGGTTTACCCTAGTCCTATAAATAAAAAGAATAGAGTTTGTATGTATGTATGTATGTATGTAAGTTTGTATGTCCACACGATGAATCGATATAAATATCAGAAATGAAACTCTATAAAACTCTTTTCGTCATTATTATTCAGAAGTCGAATTTTTATGGTCATCACCTTCTCATATTAAAGTTGAGGAGAAAGCTGTCATCCACACCCTCCCAATGGAGTGTTCAGATTCACTGAACTTTGTAAAAATCGAGGGAACTCAACTAAAATTGCAACTAATTATTTTTTGCCACGAGTGAAAATGGCATTTATGTAAACGTTGGAATAAGAGAGCCGTACAAATACCTTGCTAAACATGGGAATGGTCAATGCCTTTTATCAATAAAACAACCATTAAACTTGATGGCATTTGACTGAAATATCTAAGTAACAATCATAAATTACCGTATTTCAGAATTTGTCATAGAGTTTTTGAATGAAAATTAAGCGGTGATTAAGTACAAACTCAACGGATTGTTTTTAGGTCTTTTCTTAAAAATTAATCGTGTAAATTTTAGTCAAAACTGTTCAAGAACATGATGAATTTAGCTTCAAAAATTTTATGGATGATCGGGTTTTGTTTTTGAATATTACAGTAAAAAATATGAGCAGCGTAACCTTATTCTCCTGTGCGGCAACAGGTTTATTTAATAAAAAAAATCCATGTAAAACCATAAAATTCCATGTAAATCGTGGGTCGGGTCGGGATTCAAAGATTTCTTTTGTTTTTACAACAGAACGGTATAATTCTTTATCGGTAGTTCGGACGGATCAGTTTTTTACATGAATTACAATGAAAAACGATCGGTAGTAAATTTCAAACTCCATAGGTTGTTCCTAGCTGTTTTCACAGATACCAATGTAATCCTGTAAATTAATCATTCGTAGTTTTCCTTACCACGGGTCGTATGCTGTAATTATTTCAGGCGTTTTCAAAACAAGATTCTTTATGAAGAAAAATGCATTTTACGGGTATTCAAACTTATTTCCACGAGATATCAATTCGACCGTTTTCATAAAATACGATTGTTTCGAAATTTTATTTGTCAACTATAATGTTGACATAAAAATTTACTTCGCAAGCTAATTAATCAACGGGTTCACCCTGTAACTTAACTTTCAGTTGCGTAGCAACGGGTTTACCCTAGTCTTATATATTAAAACTCAATGTCCATTTGTTTGTATGTCCGCAAGCGATTCGATATAAATATCAGAAGTGAAACGCAAAAAAACTCTTTTATTCATTTGTTCCCAAGAGAGTAATCATCATCACCTTTTCTGATAAAAGTTGAGGATAAATTATCATCGGCACCCTCGAAGGTTGTACCCGATCTGGAAATATCAACCTCAACTGAACTGACCTCAACTGAAGGTCCCGTAAATTTTTGTGCCACGGGAGTGGAGTGGAAATATCATTGACCTTAACTGAAATTACCGTAATTGGTGTGTCTCGGATTTCAATGTTTCTATTTTATATTTAAATTTTTTCCATGATTAAATGGAATCATCAACACCTTTCGTCTCGAACTGTTGAACGTAATCAGTCTTTTTCAAAGAAAATATTTTTGTTAAAATCAAAAGCCTAAAATTTTATGTTCAGGTGTCCGGGTGAAGTTTTTTCATCTTATGTTCAGTACAAGCTATCGGGAGATAATAAAAGTGCCATTTTTACGAGACGGGGCTTAAATATGATATTTCATTGATCGAAAACAAATTTTTAATAGCCAAATTTATACTTTCAGATATTTTCCACGGGTTCTTTTAACTACTCTTACCCTGCACTTATACTGAAAGGGTATAAAGTTAAATTTAAAAAAATCGGGTAAGTTAAACGGGTTGATATTGTGAGTCATATCGGGTAATCAGTGAAAAATATCTTAGGAGTTGACAACGGGACATGTGGAAACAATATGTTTTATGAATAAAAGAAGCTGTATTCAGTTGAAAACTTTACGGTTGGCTCTAACTTTTTTACGGGTTTTTGTTACAGTAATTCTGTCAATAAACTGAACTCTAGACTAAAGTTTGAACAATCAACGGGTCGGGTTAACACAACCGAACAACACTTTTAATGGTATACAAAAGTATATATCATCGGGTTTGGTGCAGGAAATGGTCATTATTTAACTTGATCGTCCGTTGCCCTGCAACGGGTTTACCCTATCCTATATATAAAAAGAATAGAGTTTGTATCTATGTAAGTTTGTATGTCCACACGATGAATCGATATAAATATCATACCTGAACTTCCAAAAAACTCTTTCAATCATTTATTTAAAAAAGTTACGCTCACATTAAAAGTTCAATGAAGAAAAATCATCGCCACCCTCCCAGTCGATTAACACCGATTTCCATAACTAAACATAATGCCTCAACTCACCTTCAATGTACCTCAATTATCCGTGAGGTCAAGATAATTAAAGTTTAGTTCAACATTTATGATCGGTTTATTCGAAATGTTTTATTCTCATAATTAATCACGTTTAGAAACTGCGAATTCTATCATCATCACCTACTCACACAAAAGTTGTCATCGACACCCAAGGATGTTCCCCATATTTTGAACTGGAAACATCACTGATCTTAACTGGAATTGTAGTTTTATTGTGCCGCTAACTGTGGCGCACACAAGTGCTTATGTTTTCAAGTTTAAATAAAAAAATTGGTTCCCCACTGGACGGGTTAAAATATATATTTGAACGAAAACTAGGTGATAATAAGCGTTTAACTTCATGGATGGCTCTAACTTTTTCTACGGGTATTCTCACTGAAGTCACTAAGACAACAAAGTGAAGTTAGAGTCAAATGGGACAATTAAATTCAATGGAATGACAATTTTTGATAAGTTATTAATTACCCATGTTATGCTCAACATCATGTAGGACAGATACGTATGTGAAAAAATGGGTTGTTAAGTTGAACGGGGTGTATAAATATGTCCACCGTTCAGCTATTCTACAATAGAGTAGAGTAGTGGATGACATGAACTAATTTCAACGGGTCAGGTAAGTTACACTGGCTGAAAAATGTAGCTGTAAGTATGCTTATATGTATGTATGTAGAGTGATGTAGATATTCAATTAAACGGGATACATAAATTATCGCATCATCATGCATCTCATGATATCCTGGGCTAAAGATAAGCTATGTAAAGAATCGATAGATTTGTCTGAGTTTGAACACGATAGTTGAGTTTTGTAAACTTAATTCACAGTTGCGTAGCAACGGGTTTACCCTAGTAAGATATTAAAACTCCAATGTCCGCGTAGGTAGGTTTGTATGTCCGCACGATGAACCGATATAAATATCAAAAGTGAAACGCTGAAAAACTCTTTTATGTCATTTTCATGCAGAATCAAGAAATTTATAATCATCATCACCTTCTCTCATAAAAGTTGAGCTGATATTGTCATCAACACCCTCAAAGGAGATTCCCTAAATTCACTGAACTGGAAATATCATTGACCCCTTTCTTCATGAATTTTTCTCTCGCTAAACTGTTGAACGTAATCAGTCTTTTTCAAATAACATATTTTTGTTAAATTCAAAAGCCAAAAATTTCATGTTCAGGTGGTCGGGTAAAGTTTTTTTATCTAATGTTCACTACAAATTATCGGGTCGTTTCATGAAATAATAAAAGACCAGTTTTTACGAGGCGGGGCTTAAATATGCTATTTCATGGATCAAAAACAAATTAATAAACTCCACGGGTTGTATTTTCGACTATTTTCCACGGGTTTTTTACTACTGTTACCCTGTAATTATACTGACTGTGTATAAAGTTAGATTTTAAAAAAGTCGGGTAAGTTTAACGGGTTGATATTGTGAGTTTTAGATTACCCCATATCGTGTAATCAGTGAAATTTATATTAGGAGTTGGCAACGCGACATATGGAAACAATATATTTTTTGAGTAAAAGAAGCTGTATTAGAACTTTACGGGTTGCTCTAACTTTTCGACGGGTTTTTGTTACAGTATATCTGTCGATATACTAAACTCTAGACTAAAGTTTGAACTATCAACGGGTCGGGTAACACAACCGACCAACAAACTTAATGGTATACAAAAATATATTTCATCGGGTTTAGTGCAGGAAACGGTAAATATTTAACTTGATCTTCCGTTGCCCTGCAACGGGTTTACCCTAGTTTCCATTAAACTGAAATGGAATCTGGACAAATTTATATTTCGTAAACTGAGGGTTGACCTGAGGGTGATGATTACACCTTGGGATTACACATTGGGGGACTTCAGTACGGATGAAGTCGACTTGCTTTTAAATAATCCTTTCATAAATAGCTAAAAGTTTATATTCTGTAGTAATAAAAAAGTCACGACAGTAACCTGAGTGTCAAACGGTGCGACAACAATCAGGAATCGGCCAACGATGCTGGTATGTGATCTGGGGTACTTGATGGCAATGCCCGATCGGTCCACATTAAACGGATACGTCTGAGATTCGTTGCCTTCGTGATCGTTCTTGCGACTTACGACCATGCCCACCGTGAAGATGTCGGCCAGCTAAAAAGAGTGAATGAGTGACTGAGTGGGTGATGAATTAATGAGTGAGTGAGTGAGTGAGTGGGTGATGAATTAATGAGTGAGTGAGTGAGTGAGTGGGTGATGAATTAATGAGTGAGTGAGTGAGGGAGTGGGTGATAAATTAATGAGTGAGTGAGTGAGTGAGTGGGTGATGAATTAATGAGTGAGTGAGTGAGTGAGTGACTGAGTGAGTGAGTGAGTGAGTGAGTGAGTGAGTGAGTGAGTGAGTGAGTGAGTGAGTGAGTGAGTGAGTGAGTGAGTGAGTGAGTGAGTGAGTGAGTGAGTGAGTGAGTGAGTGAGTGAGTGAGTGAGTGAAAAAAGTGAGTGAGTGAGTGAGTGAGTGAGTGAGTGAGTGAGTGAGTGAGTGAGTGAGTGAGTGAGTGAGTGAGTGAGTGAGTGAGTGAGTGAGTGAGTGAGTGAGTGAGTGAGTGAGTGAGTGAGTGAGTGAGTGAGTGAGTGAGTGAGTGAGTGAGTGAGTGAGTGAGTGAGTGAGTGAGTGAGTGAGTGAGTGAGTGAGGCAAATCGTATTCAGTTACCCCTTTATGAATGTAGGCGAATCCTTCATCTCTGTCCTCGACCTCAATTAATTGAACGCTGAAATTAGGATGTTTTGCAAAGTATCACAAAAAATGTTCATAAGCTAAATTAAGTTTGATTGGGGCTCACGATCCATCGTTAACGACTTTCGTGAAAGCTAAAAACTAAAGTTGGTAAAATTATACATTATACGATGACATGTACGGACTTTTGTGGCAGAGTGAACTCCTGGTTTATCATTTAAACATGATGAATTCATTTACACGTAATTATTATATTAACAAACCTCATACTGTGCTTTCTGGCAAAAATACGTACGACCTCCATCAGGACACCGGGTGAATAACCAATCTGACGTTGTACGGTAGGTTGCAGACTCAGATAGTTGACCAGTGGAGGCAACTGAAATACCAATATAACCAACTTTTCGGGCGTCTTAACAAATCATCTATTTGTTCTTCCAACGTTTCTAAATTGCTGACTGGCCCTCCGGGATAATTTTGTAAACATCTATTAAGAGGATAAATTAATTTCATTTAAAATGAATCAAAACTTGACGAACGACAATAGCAGCCACTCGCAGCACCCTTGTACTCAGGGTCACATTTGGATCTACACGAAACAGGGTGGCATAGCTCATGTTGAGCGCAACACCCCGCAGTTCAGTCAGTGATCGTCGACATTGCTCGTCGCAGGTTGGTGTCTCATCTAATAAGTCCTCTGAAACGTGAACCAACGTTTTCCATTGTAACTGTTTCAGAAGCGTTTTCCATGGGTTCGATCAAATTTTTTTTTGCGATAAAATAGGTGAAAAAAAACAGAGACTGTCCGTGGTGATGATGACAGACCAACCGTGATTTTCATTTAGTACATCCAAGTCATTCACCCGCTGATTCATGCCACTCACTGACGTGATGATCGCCAGCCAAATTATCTTTTGTTTTGTGGATACCATTTCACATATTAAATAAGTTTCCTTACGGTCAAACCATTTAGGTCAATATTTTTGCTTGGTTCTTCAGTATTAATAAATAACAAAATACTAATTGTCATAAAATATGAAACGTATAATAGTATTTGCGTTTGCAAAGGTGTTTATAGTGTAAGCAAACAAACAGAGAGCCATTTGGCTGGGCCTTTGGTTGCCTGAATATACTGCTGTATGTATACGGTTCCAGTTCATGTATCAACTAACAATGCAAACCAAACATACAGAGTGATCATTTCCGAAAAGCAATTTGTAATGAAAACGAGTATGTTTCGAACGAACGCGATTTTTTTGCATAACTGGGTTAATTTGTATGGTTTTCTGCCATACTATTTTCCCATTAATTTGTCTTTTTATTCGAATAAAAAGCAAAACTCTCCGGAGTCTGGTTAATGAATTTTTTCAATCAATTCAATATTCATTTCTTAAAAGAAATCAGTTATAATACAGAACAAAAAGCGTGTACAATCAGTCATGATCCAAGGTTTGGCTGGCAGTAGGCGAATCGGTGGAGAAGTCAATAACGTATTGTGAATTACAATCAATAGTTTCCATCTTTATATATTGAAGAAGCTTTTTCTACTGTACTGCTATGTATGTAACATTTCGAGAATAAAGTAAGGAACAGACATTTCGTTTTCAGCAAAAGTATCACCTTCCATTGAACATGAAAGGTTATGTCTTCTGCATCAAATAGGATTTGTACGTAAATCCTCATGTTCTAATTCATACATAGCAGCCTGACGTGGTGTTTCAGGTGGTTGAGATTTCGGAATGTTTATAATTGAGTTGCTTCTTCAAATGGCTTGTATTCGTAACGTTTGTGCCAGTTATGTGGCTTCATGACGTCCAGTAGCTCGTTCAAATGTTTTCGATTCAAAGTCTTCCACTGAGTGGAAGTCGATGCTGAAATGGGTGACGCTAAACGAAGTTTTTGCAGAAAAGAAGATTGTGTGGTCAGGTTGCTGATAGATGGCGGTGAAGACGTACCGAAGCTGCAAACGAGTGAGTAAGTGAGTGAGTGAGTGAGTGAGTGAGTGAGTGAGTGAGTGAGTGAGTGAGTGAGTGAGTGAGTGAGTGAGTGAGTGAGTGAGTGAGTGAGTGAGTGAGTGAGTGAGTGAGTGAGTGAGTGAGTGAGTGAGTGAGTGAGTGAGTGAGTGAGTGAGTGAGTGAGTGAGTGAGTGAGTGAGTGAGTGAGTGAGTGAGTGAGTGAGTGAGTGAGTGAGTGAGTGAGTGAGTGAGTGAGTGAGTGAGTGAGTGAGTGAGTGAGTGAGTGAGTGAGTGAGTGAGTTTGTGAGTTAGTGAGTAATATATTCTAGGACTAACGAATAATATTGTGGATATGGTATAAGATGACCGGACAATCCCACTCGTCCAGTCAGCCCTGCCAAAACGATATTCGGCACCCAAATAGCCATGACTAGACCACGGATTACGGTAGGTGAAAAGCTCATTACAACTGACTGAAAGGTGAGCAAGTACAGGTGAAGTCTATCACTTTCGGTAACGAGTTGTTGTTATTAAGAATCGTACAGAACTTTATCCAGTGGTTAATATTCATTTTAGGTACACTAATTACATATCTCAGAAAAAAAACTGAACTGTTAGTCATTTATCGCAGACGGTAAATTTGTGACCACCATATGGAATTCGATCTGATTAATAAACTACATCGCTCACTGATCGAATCGGCCTACCGTAACCGGAAAAGGATTGAAGTCACGCAGAAATGTACTGAAGTAAATACTGAATAACTAATGTCGTTGTCAACAAATTTTCATCGCGACTCGTGGTGAACTTTTTTTCATGTGTTTTTGTTTATTTTTGTTAGTGATCCCGTTCAACAAGACTACACAAATGGGAAACAGGAGTTGTATAGAAATGAACTGTTTGAAAAAGTAATCTCTTCCGCCATTATCGACTGCGATTAAATGCCGTGTCAACACTCCCTCACTTGGTAAAGTTATTTACGTTTTGGTCATCGTGACTGGAATAATTAATTCACATCTGACGCACGAGCTACAGTATTTATTATACTTTGATGGCTAATAACGCTTTACTTGAATTAAAATGCCGTTTCAGGCACAAACAACGCTGGACTCGAAAGTTAGCAGTTGATTATGGCAATCTGGCCTGATAATCTGTGAATTGGTTAGATGGGGATGATTCATTTCAATGTCACGCATCATCAACAGTTGCAAATCTTGTAGTAAGTACGGACATACCATATGGACTAGTACTTTGATCAATGCGTACATACATATGTACTCTAAACGTATGTACTCCAAACTTATGTACTTCAAACTTATGTAATCCAAACGTATGTACCCCAAACGTATGTACTCCAACGTATGTACTCCAAACGTATATACTCGAAACGTCTGTACTCAAAAGTAATTGACTCCAAATTTATGTACTCCAAACGTGTGTATGTACTCCAAACGTATGTATGTACTCCAAACTTATTTACTTCAAACGTACTGTATGTACTCCAAACTTATGAACTCCAAACGTGTGTATGTACTCCAAACGTATTTACTTCAAACGTACTGTATGTACTCCAAACTTATGTACTCAAAACGTGTGTATGTACTCCAAACGTATGTACGTACTCCAAACTTATTTATATTCTTCAAACGTACTGTATGTACTCCAAACTTATGTACTCCAAACTTATGTACTCCAACTCCAAACGTACGTACTCCAACCAACGCAACAAATGGCCGGGCTTGCATGAACCTTATAACCCGTTCACCTACATACGTCAACAACCGATTCTGAAAAGATTGGATTAATATGTAAATGCAAAAAGGATTGCCGTTGGATGCCGGTTTCTCGTTATAATTTTATTACTGCGGAAATCTTGTAGCTTTTGAAACACGATTTGCATGTTTTTAGTTGCTGGGTTTTTTTTGTTATAATATTAGATTTGACGGACACTTTCAAACTCATTCGGAAAACGAATGTGAGTGATAATATGTCCCTCGTGTTGTTATCAGTCTACTTGACGTACATACATATATATAATATGTAATGTAGGTGTACGCAGGTGTCTTGCTTGGATTTATCCACATGTACCTTAAAAACAATTAACAATTAAAGGTTATAAATCAAGGTGCAAGAACATATTATATCATTTTGTCTAAAATTCACCTGCAAATCGAGTTTGATTATGTGATGTTTATTTTCTCTGTAATTGGTTTGAAGAGGAGTGGGCAACTGGCTGGATTGACTCACCAACAAGTGAAATTGCAAGGTTTTTGTAATTGTAGTTCTGTTTCCTAATTACACCTACAACTCATCTATTTTACCACCCTACAGTACAAATGTATGTCCATACTGTACGTATGATATATACAGGTGACCTGTCGTCGCGAATGTAAACGCTACCTCGTTCGTGATCGATTTTCGGATTTATTTCATTATTTAAGATGATCATGTAAATTGTAAAATAACCAAAATATATGAAAATCATTTCACAAAATTACAGGCGATATGTATTTAGTTTGTAAGAAATTATCTGGTACTCATAACAACAAACGCATGTTGAGCATCATGGACTGCGTAATCGAATAGAAGAATGAAATAACACATACAGTACTAAGCTTTGTTTATGGTTTCATAAGAACAGAAACAGGAATTTATAACAAAGGGAATACAGCAAATCAATCTACTTAGTGACATCATGTAAACTAAATATATAGCTGATTTATGATCATATTATACGATAACTTTGTCATGTGTAACCTTGAATTTGTGTGTCCTGAATTTAATTAAATAACTTTAAAAATAATAAAAACGTATTCCAGTTAAACAAAAAACCCGTCACGTGAAAAATATATATGTTACTCCGGATTTTTTTACTTCTTCTTCTTAAACGTGATTTAATGGAATACATGATTTCAAAATAGCTTCTAATACAAAATTTCAACCCACTAATAAACATCGCAAATCGATAGGCAAAAAGTCAAAATCCAAAAATAATAATCATAATGGAAAAGACCATTGGCCGTCATTATATAGTTTGGAGTTCATTCACTGACATTACAGTAATCCAATATCACACACATTGGCATTTAAGTAGAACACCGTAATCCATATACATGAAACTACAAGTTTCTACTCCGAAAGTGTCGACCGAGTGAACTTCGTTTATGCCAGTTGTTGGGATGCCTGGATAAGATGTACTTTGAGTGTTCCTCAGACAGAGCCTTCCACTGGTAGGGCGTGGATGCCCGTATCGGTGATGCGGAAAACAGTTGGTGTAGTAGTAGGGTGGCGGAGGCCGATCTGGAGGTCTTGCTGCTGCTAGTGGTTGTCTTATTGACCATTGAGCGATCGGTGGGTGATGACGCGAACCTGCAATACATGATGATATGAATTCCATGATTCACTGAATAACTCACTCACTCACTCACTCACTCACTCACTCACTCACTCACTCACTCACTCACTCACTCACTCACTCACTCACTCACTCACTCACTCACTCACTCACTCACTCACTCACTCACTCACTCACTCACTCACTCATTAACTCACTCACTCACTCATTCACTAACGAGTAATGCTGTGGAAACGGTATGAGATGACTGGATAATCCCACCCGACCAGTCAGACCGCAAAACACTTGATTCGGCACCATAATGGCAAGCCACAACAGCTGGATTACGGTATTAAACAGTCGCATTACGGTAGTCTGAAAAAGTATCTCCCTCTTTACCATTGAGACAAAAAAGTGGGAAAGTCGAGAACCGGTGGATGTTCAAAAAGAGACTAACTGTACTGTAGGTTATACATACATGAATTAAAAGAGTTACTTTCTTGAAGTTATTTATATGAATCTGCCTGCTCACAATCACAATGAAGTATACGAGCTCTATCAAAGTCGTCGCAGTATAGTACATGCATTCTATTTTTTGTTTAAAACATCCAAACATTTTTGATTGATGATCAGTTTATATACTTTATGTTTAAGACACTTTAATCGGCACACGAGCTTAAATAATATCTAATGAAATTACGATTTGTAATGAAATTACAAATGTGATATGATTGAGTTGGTTATTCATGATTTCATGTGCCGTGATCATTAGCCACTCTCCAATACCTTCAATTGGGATCATACTTAGTTATTCTTGATGAATCTTTAGAGCCAATTTGAAACACAGTGATTGGATTACATAAAAGTACGATGCTCGTTCTCAAGCTCCAAATATACATACAGTAATATAAACAAACAATCATCATCAGGAAATTGAACTAGAACTGATTCCATTAAGAGGTATGTACTGCAGGGTGATCGCAATGAGTTATCTGTTTCTGTTTTTCGGTATCATATAAAATGGTAAACATTCCGTTAATGTGGTGGGAAACTGAATATCTGGTCGCATACAGTACATTTGAAAGAGAAATTCATCATCACATAATAAAGTTCGAACTGTGTATAATATAAAACAGTCTTCTACAAACGATGTATGTATGTTTCGTATGTTAAACTGTATGATGTGGAAATACAAAATCATTTACACTCTGTCACAATGCAAACACACATGAAAACATGTTCTACGAAAAAAAATTCCTAGTTAATGTACATACAGGACTTAGTGCCACAATCATAAACTAACCATCTCAGTTTTCGTTAGTTACTAATCACTCTAACCAGGGTAAGAATCAGAATAAGTACAGCCGGTTACTGTATGGGGGGGGGGGAGTAGAAAGGGTAGACCATCAAGGCAGGTGCATTTACCAGATAACATTGAAAACATTTAAGATAGAAGTTAATTAAGACTTTTTAAGACATTTATTGGCTGACTAACAAATGTAATCGGATTGGCTAAGTGACATTTGTTTCTGACTGGCTGACGTACTGACTGATATTATGAATGACAAATACATATAACCATTAGTAATTAACACAATCCATAATTCATGTGCACGACATGACGATTTTAGACTTATTTGCGTTAACTGTATTATTCATAACTACTTTTTAGTCATGTATTCTGAAAGCAGTCACGTATCAAAGAAAGAAACAACAGTAAACAGGGAAACGTTTCAACTTGTACAATCTAAAACTTACTGAACAGAAAAACAACAACGCTCGAAATCTATCGTGTGATGAACCGAACCGCCTTCATTATTGATTACACAAATGGAAACATTTTTCTGAATCCCATCTATTTCTGTTTACCCGATTCAGAAACTATATTCATAATCGGAAATCAGGTGGAGGGAAGTTTGGCTCAGACGGCTTAGCGTGGGCCAAACATTCTACTTCCGACCAAAACTCATCATGATTATTCAGAATCGTGAGTGGAATGCTGTTTATCATAGTTTTCTACTTTCAATTTCGAGGGTGTATTTGTAAATCATGTATAGATCAGTAAATCTCGTTCTTACGTACTTTTCATCTGCAAATACGTTTTTCTTCTGTACTCTGATAAGTAAACTTTTCTTAGCTTAACTGCTTTGTTAAACGACCAAACGTACATTGATTGATTCATGGCCCAACAAAGATTGTAGATTTAATCAGTTTGTCAGATTGTGCACGTCAAGGCAAGGTATCGCTAAAGCTGCCTAACATCAACCAGCTCCAGCTGGTTTGCAAATCAACATTATGTAGTTACTACTGTAATAACAGATTTAAGCTAAAGCCGATAATGATTCAGATTCACAACAAATGGCTCTTTATACTGAACATTATATAGTTTTATGAACGTGACAAAAGTGGGTTAATAATATTTTTTCATATATACAGTAATGACTATCTGAAGTATGTTAGATGAATGTCGATAACCTTATCCGGCACATTATGATCACCTGTTGGCACTGGCCGATGAGCCAATTCTCCAAAGGGAGAGAAATTTCTTCAAAGAAAGGGGTATTTAGCAGTTTCTAGGCCATTTTCCTTACACATTCAGGAACGAATTCTACTTCTCGGCACCGCCAAAGAAGGAGGGATTCCACTTTTCCGTTCTACCCCGTTCGCTAGTGCATATTGGGCTCGCCTTCAATCAACCTTTCTTTAAATACAGTATACTCCAAAAAGGTTGCCTTCTAGTTAAGACTTGAAGAAACTACTGTAAGCTTGTGCACTGGCGGACGAGCCAAACCTAGGAAAGGAGAGGAATTTTCCCAAAGAGGGTGGGATTTAGGTCTTTTAACCTATACCTTAAAAAACAAATTATACCGCTAAACAGGGGTTATTCCATTTTCCCACCCTTTCTCGTCCGCTGGTGAGTTGGCGGTTTGTCTCATGACATTCCTGTGTTATAAATAATGTTAATCTGGCGCTGCCTCGCCCTCAGACGGTCGCTCCTCAATTTCAGTCAACTGACTTGAATGTTTGTTACTGGGATATTCTAGTCCGAACCAACAATACCGCGCAAAAGGACAATCAGGGATATTCTTTTTTTTTCAAGATAGTGGAAAATAGTTTGAAAGAAAAGATGAATCCCCTCATTTAGAAGAGAACGTCGTCCACTTAAAGAACAGATCGTTCGCCTCTCGATGATAGACATTTCAACTCGTTAAGTAGTGGTAGCCACAATTTTTCATGGACATTTTTATTCTTAAAATTGATCTAGACTTCATTTGACTTCGCCCGTGAACATGCATTACTCTTGGGACTGATAATCATACAACACGTAAAAAACGGGTCCGATCATTAAACAGTAATTAAAATATACACTTGGGATAACAAGTTTAGTTGTTTCAGTTGTTGTAATCCATCTACTAAACGAATACCTTGATTGTAAGAACGAGTCCATACAATCATACAATAGCATGATATGAGTATAAGAAACAGTGAGATAAGAGGCAATGAACGATGGTGTCTTTACATTTAGACTTCCATTGTCGGTTATGTACATCTGCCCACTTCTAAACTTCAACTAAGCACGTCGATTTGAATATTGAAGCTGTACGTCATTGCTTGTGAATGAATTATATCAGATTGATATGATGGGCAGTCTGGGGAGGTATTTGATTGCATTACGATAAGTAAAGCTCAGTGATTTGTAAACAGCTGATTCGATGCCGCCTCCACAAGGGAACTACATACAAAAGTCATGTGTATTAGCTATTAAAGTGACTAAAAGAGTTGCAAAACGATAACCAATTATATGTATTTCAGAAGTTCCTGTTTCTTTTGAAGCATTTCTACCCCTATTATGTAAACTGGAGGGATTAATTCTCAACTTCGGAAAAATAGCACGGAGGCGTTGCAGTTCTGTAGACGACATCAAGGAAATGATATTTAGTTCCGCTGAGTAGGGACTGTTGTTTAACAATGCAGTTAATGAGGGTACCGTATTTGTGAAGGTAACTTTCTTGTGAAGGTGTTTTACCTCTGGAGTAGGTTATTGGAGAGATCAGCCCATGGATGAATAGCCTGTAATGAATACACCAAGTACATACATACTACGGTAAAATGGAGTGGCCATTAATGACATATACCTGAAGTTCGCATGCATGTATTGCGAGTTCACAACATTAAGCAAGAATGGTGCGGCTATTGTTTGAACTTCGATGTTGAATTGTAGAAACATTTCCTCAACGTTAACTTTTCATCAATTGGTCTCAAAATTTGGGACGTTCAGTGTTCCAGTATTTATTGTCTACCAATGCTTGGATAGCCTCAACCTTCTTCTAAAATTGGAGAGCTTCTCGTCTGGGCGGTACATTACATATATACATGTGTACGTACATGACATTTTGTCCTTGCAATTTTTTCAATTAAAGTCTTATCAGAATGATTCCGTACTAAGCTGTCATTATGAGATTGACGGGTTTAAGATAGCTTAGGATTGGTGGGGAAAGATGGCACAGGTGAATCGGTTGATTAACTTACCGTACCAATGCGGGTGGACGTTGACCAAGGCACAAAAAGGGGAGGGAAAAACAGTATTCCCCCTCTGGCGATTTCCAAAAAGAGAGTTTGTTCTTCAGGTTTATGTAAAATAGCCCGATTTCTGCCATTCCCCCCTCTCTGGAGAGATCCCGCTTTCTTCGAAGGTTTGGTTCGTCCGCCAGTGGCCCAACGTACTTATGCCTCCCCGATCTTAATATTGTCATTGGTTAACAATTAATTAGCTAAAAAGTAACTAAACAAGTTTTTGTTAAATGTTTATCAAACATTGCAGAGGCAACCACCGTCATGCGTTCAGTCCAGCGTTTATAACATCAAGCAAAGCCTGTATGGTCCGGTGGTTAGCGTGGTAGCATCGCACTCGGCAGGTTTCGGGCTCAGAACCTTTTTGGTAAAATACTGACTGCAGACGAGTTTTTTCGAAGTTTTACTATTTCCTTTGAAGTTTTACTGTTCGTTAACCTCCGATAACCTATCGTATGGCAATCCCGTTAGCACCGCGCCGAGCGCGGATGTTAAATTCGTTTGAAAAATATGAATACAAGATCGAAAATACATACAAGTAAAAAATGTTGATTCCCGAAAACACTTCTTTTTTACGTACTTCCCGTTTATTTCTTATAAAAAAAGTAGCCAGAAAAAATAGGAGACACCTCCTGTGAGAGAGCTTTAAAAGTTACTCACAGTTATGGGAAAACCCGAACAAAAAAAAACCATTGGCATTGAAAGTGAAACATGTTTTCAAAATATGATGCCAAGCTGGGAACAGTGATTAATCATGAGTTATCGCCAACCACGCAGTTCTGAAATGAACAGCCCGAAATACCGGAATCGCTTTCGCCACTGTAATTGCACATGCGTGAAATATTCTATTAGAATACTTCAAAATAGCATATGTACATACGTGAACCTCGTCTGACGTGCGTAGTAACAATAAAAATGTTTAAAGTAGGACTACAGTACTTAATATTATGTTTTTGTATACTATATTATATTAAATTATATTATAGTACTTACAGTCGTTGCAGCGGGTTATGTCTTGCAAAACTGTTACCATTCACATCCTAAAATTGAGTTTTTCTCTGATTATAACGAGAATAGGATGATAAAAATTTATGGGGATATGGAATAGAATCTGGCGCACTCATTTAAACAGATAGTAAAAAAATATTTCACAGGCAGAAAAAATGACGAGAACGTACACGGACCATAACATGTAGTAAAGGTGATGTTTCTTGAGTAGGAATGACTTTTAGTATTCTTGCTGACTGAAAAGGTGCGCCAGATCCTATTCCATATCTCCACCAATTTTTATCATCATATCCCCGTTATAATCAGAGGAAAAAACAATTTTAGGATGTGAATGGTAAGAGTTTTACAAGACATACCCCGCTTCACCGACTGTACTTATATACTACATGGTTACTGAATGTACATAATATGCATGCAAACTTTCGCTCCACCTTCGAAAACAACTAAAACCCAGACAATTGAACACATTAATAGAAACAAAGTATAGAAAGTGTCGAGCACGAAAGCGTACATTCAGAAAGGATGAAATCGTGAGAACAGACGAAAGGCAACGGGGTTAACGCAGACCACAGAAAGATATTTTTGGGATTGCGTGACGGTTCTATCGAATCGTTCATATAAAATTTATAAATGTTTGATGTGCTTCCTACGTAAGTGCGCATGTGCTACTCAATGTGGCTTCCTAAATCCTAATTTATTCTAGTAAATAGTGGGAGGAACGTTATTATAGTTTTTTCCTAATGAAACCACGCTGCTGCACATGGAGTTGTTTTACAGTAGAACAAAATCCAAAAATCATCCCATTCTTCAACAATTAATGCAGCTATATACGTAGAAAATGATTCAAAGGTCCTCGGAAACGTCATTGCAACTTCTCCTTCGAATTCCATAGAACACTTTACATGAGTGTTTAAATGATAAAAATTTTATTTCCCGCTTTCCAGTCAGTATGTTATAAGTTGAGTTGCTTAATCTCGTAGCAACAAACGTCTGTTATTAGTACTCTATTTAATAAACCGAACAGCTGCTGTCACTAAAAAACTTACCAGCCTAAATAAAATAATATTGAATCTATAAGAGTAAATTGGTAATCAGCATCTGGTGTTAAAGGTGGGTAATTATAGTTTTTGAATGAGGATAGGTTCAGTATTGTTATGGTTTTTGAAAATTATTTTTTGAGAAATAATTGGAAAACGATAGCCCTTTGAATAACCTGTGGAAAACTTTTCTATGAAATTGTTAAGTAGATAATAATCCATGCCATCCAAGCAACATTTTTATTATACTGTTAAATTGATCATATTTGAATTGCGAACTGGTTAAAATATACATTTACATATAATCCGTTGATAGGGGGGTACTCAGTTCTTATTTTTGAAATTAATGCAAAAGTTACATACGTGCAACTATGACGTCATGCACAATTTGAATATTAAATTTTTACGTGTGAAGTATAAAAGTTTGCGTCATGTGTCACGAATCAGTAACGTCATACAAATAGTAATTTTGTTCTTGTTTGACGTGAATGAATGGGTCCTAATACTTTCAGACTTGAAGTTTTAATATCTTTTTTAATTGGGAACTGAGTTAAGCAGTTTGATTGCATTATTTTCATTCAGATATCGTGTTTTGGTTGCCTAGTGGTACTAGCAATCGTTTTATGTTTTCTGGTGCCATGAACACAAAGTACCAGGAGTCACCAAACTTGGTGGTAAATTAAATTTTTGGACAAAAATGCATGAAATGCTTTTGGCTGGCATCCTTATGTATGTATGTATGTATGTACATATTATACTTTAGTTAGTATTCATTTCAAGATGGGAAATGCCATATGAACTTCGAAATCTGGTAATATTTTTTTTATTTATTCACAGTAATAAACATATTTGTGTAAAAAAGACGGTTGGCGGTAAGTTTGCGATAAAAAGAATAAGTCTGTACATACACAAAGAAATAATTAGCCTAACACTTTATATACTGTAGATTACTACAGCGTTAACCAGTCAAAATCAAAATCTACTAAATAATGCAAGGGCAATAAATAGGCCAATTGTATAATCTGGGATAAACTAAAAATGTTCGAAACATCAGTCACTAGGTCTTATAAAATAACTATTCTTTGAAAGTCATCTTAAATTAAGTGGCGGATCACATGAGATTGGATGAATGAAGAAGTTGATGCAATGCAACAATAAAAGGGGTATAAGATGACAAGACTTGCGGTCAGTTGCAAATAGTACCAGGATAAATTGAGTGTGGCAAAGTGGTATATAACGAGAAATATCAATCACGATTCACTTCACATCTATACCGTATACGATTAATTAATGCATTTTTAACAATATGGCAAACATACCACATAAACTATTCCAAACATCATACGGGACGTGAGTTTCTGAATAAACATGTTCCAGCAAACACCATTAAAAAGTTCGGATGTCAAATCCTACACAGGTTTTTTTTTAAATGTCAGAAGCTCAAAATCGTCTCCCATGACTGTAAAACAATCTAAAATGATCACATTATTTGAATAAGAAGCCATGTGCTATGGTTTACTTTAGCGGTGACAAAAATAGAGTGATTAAAAGAAAATCTGGCTTAAATAATGGATAAGTGGATGAGTGTAATGAATCAAAGTAGCTGTTCATTGAGTGGATGCAGCAGACACATGTGCTCGGCGCCTTTGATCGGCAGTTTGTTCACCGAATAGTACCTGGAATACAAATCAATCACTTAATTACTTCCTAACACCAATTTCCTAATTGATTGCACAGAAACATTCGCACGCAACATGTGATCGTATGATGAATTATTCGTTAGTGACTACATTTAACGTGAAAAAAAAGAGTTTCTATTTGAATGCGAGTAGACATTAACGATCGTCATCAGATACTGGCTCAGATAAGGCACTTGTTCTTAAATATAACTATTATTTTTATAATTTGTTCTAAGGTCTTGCAGGAAACACGTTGTCTGGCCAGGTTTTTACTAACAGAAAACAACAATAACAGATTTTTCGTAAGTGGGTTCGTTTTACAACGCGAATAGTTGAATAACTCACTCATGATTGATCAGTTATTGACTGAATTTTTCGTTTTTAAAATTAACGATCATGACTGAAACACTTGACACAATGACATTCACTGACTGAATAACCTGATCATCGGTGGTATGCGATCGAATGGCTGACTGAAATACCCGAGGATCCAGCCGCGGTCCGTCGAATGTTGAATTTTCATGTGCATGAAACCACGAGCAGATCTGAAATCCATTTTTCACTCACTCACTCACTCACTCACTCACTCACTCACTCACTCACTCACTCACTCACTCACTCACTCACTCACTCACTCACTCACTCACTCACTCACTCACTCACTCACTCACTCACTCACTCACTCACTCACTCACTCACTCACTCACTCACTCACTTACTCACTCACTCACTCACTCACTTTAATGACAATGCGTACTCATCCTTGTTTGACTCGCACAATCTGACCAAATACGATCCTTCCCGTGCTTTGGAAAGTCGGTGCTCTGCGTCCGATCTATTGATGTTGCCATGGTACCAGCTAAAATTTTGACACTTAATAACTCAACAAAGGTGTCAGTCAGTCAGTCAGTCAGTCAGTCAGTTAGTTGATTAGCGTCAGTAGTCTCCACAGAGAGACAGAGAGTAGAAAAATCTGATAGTAACTGACTGACTCACTGAATCACTCGTTCACTTACTCACTCACTCCTAACTCACTCACTCACGCACTCTCTCTCAAATTGCTAACCCCTGATGTTCCAACGGTAGATTCAAGTCGAACTCTTCAGCGACCGGATTCAGCGACGCGCAACCGAAGTTGAGTGACAACTCGTTACGATTCAGTGTTGCCCGTTTGGAACTGCCAGTCGAGATGCTCGAATGTGACTTTTGCTTGATGAGACCGGATGGCACTGAAAGTCATGAACATTGAAACGTTGAGCATGTGAAACGTAAAAAATGCCAAAATAAAGCAATTAAACAATGATTATTATGGTAATAATTGTGAACGAAAAGCTAACGGTTGGACAGAGGAAGCTTCTGCGATGCTGGTGGCGTCTTTGACCTTGACTTCTGAGAGTAGTTGGTACCTTGCGACTGGGTACTACGATGTGATGTTGATTGAGAAGCTGAAAAGACGTTGTTTTTGGTATGGATTCAGTAAACTCCAGTATGCTTATATAAAACGGAAGAAATCTAATCAACGGATGAAAAGTTTTCAATTGAAAAAAATTCAATAATTTAAATACTCATTTATTAA
>OZ038448.1:16724237-16726737 GCA_964036265.1 Daptonema setosum
GCGTTTTCGTTATTGCTGTTACCCGTAGAATTGCTCGGAGATTTCGAGGGTTTCGTTGGAGGTTCAGGTACTTCAAAATGTGATGTTTCATGGTTCCTGCTTGTCCCTGATGAGGCAGGGCGGCCGATCGGTGAAACCACACACACTGATTGCGTCTTTTGAGAACGACTAGAGGTTTCACCGGTAGACGAGGATTTCTGCAATTAAGTGAGTGAGTGAGTGAGTGAGTGAGTGAGTGAGTGAGTGAGTGAGTGAGTGAGTGAGTGAGTGAGTGAGTTAGTGAGTGAGTGAGTGAGTGAGTAAGTGAGTGAGTGAGTGAGTGAGTGAGTGAGTGAATGAGTGAGTGATTGCGTGAGGTATGTACTCACTGATTGTGTAAATGCGTAACTAACTTGTTGCTGATCCTGGAACTGACGTATCCGATCAGATACCTTCTTTTGTTGTTCCCTTTTTTCGCCGACTTCAGATGGCACTTTATCGTAGTAGTCACTGGCTGAATCGTCATCATGGGCTGTTGTCTAAATGGAGTGAGTGAGTGAGTGAGTGAGTGAGTGAGTGAGTGAGTGAGTGAGTGAGTGAGTGAGTGAGTGAGTGAGTGAGTGAGTGAGTGAGTGAGTGAGTGAGTGAGTGAGTGAGTGAGTGAGTGAGTGAGTGAGTGAGTGAGTGAGTGAGTGAGTGAGTGAGTGAGTGAGTGAGTGAGTGAGTGAGTGAGTGAGTGAGTGAGTGAATGAGTGAGTGAGTGAGTGAATGAGTGAGTGAATGAATGAGTGAGTGAGTGAGTTAGTGAATGAGTGAATGAGTGAGTGAGTGAGTGAGTGCTTTCACCAACATTGTTAGTGAATCGTTCCATCGTCCTCTTATAGTCCCACGGACTGTCGTACTCCTCGATGGGTCGATCGTCTGACGTGGGACCGCGATACGTCCACGGGGTCTGGATGGATGACGTGGTCACGTGACGTGGGGAACGTCCTGCTATTTTATTCAAATGGTAAAATAGGAAATGCAAAGCTTGATTACCTGATTGTAAGAAGGATAATAGTAAATAAAATTTATCGTAGTATTAATTTTTTCAATTTTGAATGATATTTTTTTGGTTAAATTTTAGTTTCCACGGTTTTCATTAGTTTTAATGATGTTACAATGAACAATATACAGGGTTCGGTTACGATCAAGCTACATTATAAAATATTTTGAGAGTAGTATGAAACAGTGTACGGTTCATGTCTGTTTATATCATGTAAAAGTTACCATGACAAACAGAACTCACTCAGTACAGCTGATCAGTCAAAATAAACAACATTGTTAGGGATTTTTCTCACAATTAACTGAGGGGTATTCTAATAGCTTACACTGGCGGACCAGCCTAACTTCCAAGGGGAGTTTCGTAAAAAAGTGGAGGAACCGGCAGTTTTGAAGCCATTTTACCTACATGGTAATGAACAAAGGATCCACTTATCTCTCCCCTTCTCATCCGCCAGTGGTAGCTTCATAATTGATTACGTTTCAGGTTGGTTCACCTGTCTTTAATTAAATAAGTTTTTACGTATTTTATGAATCCGATTCTTCTTATGAAACTGATAAAAAAAGCCTATTCTGCACATCAGAGCTCGAGTACATAGTGTATTCATGTATGTAGTTTAGCAGAAATTTGACGTATCAATAGAGTTTCTCTCTTCAATTAACTCATAATATGAATCAGCTTAAGGCAGACAATCTTTATTTTTAGCTGCTTTGTTTGGCTGCAGACCATCTTTCTTAGCTCCCTTGTCTGGGAAGTCGCTTAAAAATCGGATAGGTAAAACGTTAAAAACTACCAGATACTTTATCCTAAGAAGAGTTGGAAGAGTTGAAATAAATTTCACCATATGAAATCTAGTTGGAGAGATTCCGAATCGCAGTTCGTTTGCTACTCAAGGCCAGCAACTAAACACGTACGAACATCCACGAACAATCAAACGTTATCTCGGTTGCTATGGAAACACTGACATTGATATCAGGCACTGGCATTGATATAAGGCACTGGCGCGAGTCGATTTTGCGTTAGCTGCCGCTTCATCTTGTATTTTTGTATAGCTTTTTGTTTTTATGAACGTTACTCCATTCTTATCTTAGCTTTTCTAATACATAGTGAAACGAATACCTCTGTGTCCGTCGGTTTCAAAGTCAGAATTTTTTCCCATAAAAATGGACCAAGCCTGCCGTAATGTAACGTGTTTTTTGTGAATACCATGGAATTTCTCGTACGAATTGTGGACTATGAAAATGTTAACATGAAAAAATGTACATTATGAAATTTTGGATCAGCTATAAAACGAACCAGTTTGTGTGCGCGGCTGTTGCTTGCGGACAGAAGCTGACTGTTGTTGTAGAGGCAGATGATGATGATGATGTTGAGATGTGGACGGTTGTGGACAGTGACTCGTGGACGGGATTGGTGACGTCTTGCTCGCGTTCGGTGGTGATTGTCTGCAAACAGAGTCAAACGTGGAATATAATCTTG
>OZ038448.1:16729237-16751469 GCA_964036265.1 Daptonema setosum
CGATGGTATGGCAGTTAAATGACTGTCGTGATTTATACCGCAATAATCCTACAATCCTGATTGACTGGTTAATGACCGACAGATGGTAAGTTGGGAAGGATACTAAAAAAATATGCGACCACTGTCCACATACTGAACAACATGAATTCGTAGCCAAAAACTGTGGTTGAAAAAATTACATGATACATATCCTACAACACCAAACAGAGCAAATTTAGATATGAAATTAGAATATCCAGCACCATATTTCACTTTGCTTGGTTGGCAATGAAATGTTGAATTTTGTGACGATATCCAAGCGGTGAAGTGAAACAGAATCATGTCAACTGCACTGGATGTTGGCCAAAGAAATATAATGTGAGGAATGATTGGTTGCTACAAAAATAAATAATGTTACAAACAATGACGTGACTGATTATGCATTACATCACTGCCGGATTTCTTCGATATGGATGTGTAGCCCCTGGCCGTGGGTTACGCATTGCAGCTGACTGACTGATTGACTGACTGACTGACTGGCTGACTGACTGACTGACTGACTGACTGACTGACAACTGGCTGATTGACTGACTGACCGACAATTAACCCATTATTTGTATGTTGGAGATGATATGTTATTGATATTGATAAGACCCCATAAATAATTGGTCACAAACAGACACGTACCAAAGACTGGATTATGATTATTTCAATTTCATTGACCATGACAGAAATTGAGCCCAATTATTTATTATGTGTGAACGCAAAACCAGTTTTCAGATCAAATAGGATATTGCCTAAATTATTCTAATAATAATAATCAGATAATAATGTACGATATTTTTTAAGAAATATTTTTTAAACCACAAACAAGCTAATCCAATCCAGTTTCTAACAACAATGCTGTATTATTTGAAAATTCATACCACCGGGTGGGGCTGGGCTTCTTTTTGTAAAACAAATTTTACAAAATTTTGTATTTTGGGTCTAGGGGACAGATTACCTAAAAATTATGATGTGCATTTTATTTCACAATTACTGAAAAAAAGATATATTACTTTTTTGATTTTCCACAGAACGTGGAACGAAAACTTTCTTCTCAATTGAATGATCCGCTTCATAGGGAAGAAACTTGACTGAGCGGCGAATGTTTGGCGTAAAGTGAGATGAATGGATGAATGACTGTCAACAGTGAATGACTGGCTGAGGAGTGAGTGATTGACTGGATTTGCGGTGATTGGTTTGTGACAGACTGCTGGGGGACACAATGTGTAGGTGGGATGACGCTTCTGTACTATTCAATTGAATGATGCCTGGTTTTATAAGTAGTTGATTGAATGATTGACTGACACGGACAATAAGTTGATTGAATGACCGGCTAATTTTGAAGAGATTATGTAGTTGATTGGATCTATTTTAGATTAAAACTTTCAAAAAACCGACCAACTGAACTTACTGGTTCGCTGTTTCTGGCTCGCATTGTTCGGTCGTCTGATGACTAACTTCCGCTTATTATAATTAGTGGATTCCTTATTTGTTCAACGATTCTTAATCTTTATAACTAACGTACGTTATTCTAACCGAACGTCAAAACTTACTGATCATCTTCTCTAACCGCCGAATGTAAACAGAAGATTTCTCGATAAAACAAAACCAAGAAACTGATAAAGAAAGACGGTGATGATTGACTGGTTGACTGACTAACATCCTGATTGATGATTTACAAGGTACAATAAGCCATTCACACGTAAAAAATCCAACTCGAATGACTAATCACGTAGTAGTGGCGACAAATTCAAGTGTTTTACATCATGTACAAGTCGAATACAAGCTCGTTTGAGAAACAGTGATTGAAGGAGCAACAAACTTGAATCGGAAGTCAAACAGGTTCAGGTGAACGGTGAAGTTTCACAAAAAAATTATATTCGTCATTTATCGTAATAAAATTTGCAAGTGGGTGTGATTCACAAAACAGTAAAATGATTGTCTTTATCGTCCGCCACTGATCGTTAAAAGAGTAGGTAGAAAACAAAACGGACAGTCAGTCATTCGTTCGTTCCCGTTTCACACGCCGCTAGAAAACACGATCACTTACGAGAGTGTAGTCATTAATTAATGTTACAAATGACATTATGGATATTATGAGAAAGTATCGAGAACCAGTATTTATCAGGCGGATAAGAAAATTGTGGGAACGGGAAAACACTGAGTTATTCAGTTTGTCCTCTCATAAATATAGGGAAAGAGATGGAATGGAAATGATATTTATAGGAAATATAAATCTTTCAAAAAAGATATGTGAAACGTTTCTTACTTTACTGAGGGATACTGTGAGTGTACTTTGAACTACCTGGGTGCAATAGCGGACGAGAAGAGGGGGGATAGAATTTCCCCTCCTCTTTGACGGATTCGAAAAATTGACTTTGTTCGCTGAGGTGAAGTAAAACGGCTTGAAAACCGCCGATTTCATCCTCGTCGGGGAAATTCCCCTTCCTGTGGAGGATTGGCTCGTCCGCCAGTGCCTGGTTGTAGGCAACTATGGTACTGTATCGTTACGCTACGCTACGGTTAAGAAAAATGGTAGTGTAGTTTAGAATGATTGATTGAGTGTATTTATAATTGGTGATTCATACGCGTGTTAAGTATCAGGCAACGTCAAGTGGATACTTTTATATAAATCACTGCAGTGGGTGACATCTGGTGCGTCATTTACTCAATCGGTGAGTCCAAAATTCAGTCCGTCAGTCAGTCAGTCAGTCAGTCAGTCAGTCAGTCAGTCAGTCAGTCAGTCAGTCAGTCAGTCAGTCAGTCAGTCAGTAACTCATTCAGTAATTTATTCAGTCAGTCAGTCAGTCAGTCAGTCAGTCAGTCAGTCAGTCAGTCAGTCAGTCAGTCAGTCAGTCAGTCAGTCAGTCAGTCAGTCAGTCAGTCAGTCAGTCGGTCAGTAAGAATATCAGTGAATGGTTAATTTAAACCAGAGTAAAGGAAGCTGCAACAATCAGAGTTTGTCTGTTGCTAGTGAGGCACAGAACTGGGTCACACCCTAGTATAATAAAACATTACTGTGAAACGGATGTACCGGAAACTGTATAGTACACTGTGCTATTATACTTTTGTAGTACCGTTGTACCTCATTTACCGACTATACATACGTCGTTTTTCGCCTCTGGTATTACACATTATACAGGAAACAAGCATACAAATAAACAGAAATTTAGATGGCAACGGGAATGGGGAGCAAACTCCAAACAACAATGTGTAACTAGAATAACTAGCTTATTATCAGACTCACTCACTAGCTCATTCTCAGACTCACTTACTAGCTCATTCTCAGACTTACTCACTAGCTCATTGTCAGACTCACTAACTAGCGCACTCACTTACTCATTCACGGACGCACGCAAGCACGCACGGCATGATACCGAACTGCGGAAGAGGAAGACTATCATAAAAGGCCATCTCGACATCACAAATGACTCATCCGAAACCCGGTCGCCTTTATATAGAGCTCATGAAACATTTATTTGTATTCACATTATCATGTTACATTCGGGTTGTGAAACGTGAACGCTTCTATATTTGGTGGCATTTTAGTAGAAACGCATTCGGGGGTCGTAGATGCTGTTAGCTGTTCTATAAACTGAGAATAATTTCAGTCGGTTCAGATTTAAGGGCACGCCATACTTCGCTGAAACCGAAACAGAAACACGAAATTTCACCCGAAACGCGAAACGTTTCAAATTGACGCCATACTTTTCTTCGGTTTGTTTCTGTTTCGGCCGAAACTGAAGCAAATTCCTTCCCGTGTTTGTGTTTCAGGTGTTTTTCGAATAAATCCGAAAAACATGCGAAACAAGCTGCCAAGCAGGCTGACAGCTGACCAATTTGTTTTTTCAACAGCTGGAGAAACACGCGCCATATACTTGATTAAAAAATATACTTTTATATTATCGGACATGTAGAAAAAGAATAAATTTGATTCAAAGCGCAGAAATTAGTGTTTGATGTAGTTTTCCCCCTCTTAAGCTTTTTACTCAGCCGCCGCATGCGCTGGCTGTGAAGTTGGTCAGGAATGGCCAAGGGGGTGGTAGGGGGTGGGGGCTAAAACACAGTGCATCCGCTCTTCAGTCGTTCAATTCAACAGACAGGGCCTCTGTCAGTGCGCGGGCTTTTTGAAATCTGTCTGTGTGGGTTCTGTGTTTCTGTCATGACGACATACTCCGTATTTCTGGTCGGAAACACGAAACTGAAACATGAAACTGAAACGTTTCAGTTTCGGGGTGAAACGAAGTATGGCGTGCCCTTAAGAAATTTGTTATGAAACATGAACAAACTGTCGGTCTGATTCCGTTTGTTCAGTCATCGAATGACTAACAAAACACCGAAAAAGACCTCCTAATTATGATGCATGTTTCATGTACATACAAACAAACCGTCAAATGACTAATCTGTAACAATATGGCCGGTGTTCATTGAAGAACGAGGATGAGCAAGGAGGATATCAATATATTAAAAAATTATTTATCTTCCAAAATTAGGTTATTGCATGTTTTCTCTTGGATTGAAATCGTAGAGATTGAGAGAAAGTGTTGATCCGGTGTTTGTGACTAAACCACAACAATGCAATCAATCCACCGCACGCAAAATAGTAATCCGGTAGTTTATCCCGTCATGTTACACAATCGTGACTCATTCTTCCACTAGTGGCATAATACAACCACTAGCGGACGAGGGAAGAGCGAAAAAGTGGAATCCCACTCCATTTGGCGATTTCCAAAAGTAGAGTTTTTTCTTTAATGTGTAGGTAAAATGGCCTAATTTCTACTGATTCCCTTAATTGAAGATATTCCCCTCCCTTTGGAGGTTTGGCTCGTCCGCCAGTGCATACAACAATGGCAGAGAGTATAGTTGGATAGGATTCCTCTTCTTTGGAGAAGTTCTCCACTTTTTGACAATTTTGCTGGCATGGTGGAACTTAGCTGTAAGCTGTGATACAGCTATAATGTAAGCTGATGTTGCCTTATTTTAATTTGTTAAATATATAATGAAACTGGATTAAGATTGGATTACGAAACAGGATAGAAATTCCACATGAACTTCTTAAGAGTCTCATCAAGTTTATTTGGTTTCAAGAAAGGCTGTGAAAAATGAATTTTATATTAACGGATTTGAACCTATACAGTAAGTGAAAGCAATATTGATATGCGTTTCTTGATAGAGATACACTTGATGATTTCTTGGGTTCGCACGAAAACCATCCTGAAATATCAATGGAAAACGGTGTATGGCAGCTGCCAGCTTTTATAAACTTCTTAGCGTTAAACGACATGACTTTTTCATCAAATCAAGTATTTAGGCATTGCAACGGATGTTAGACAATTCCCAACTATACAACAACCTGAAACATGAGCAATTTTCTGCCGATTACAGTAACGAGCGTGGGAGAGTCAATGTGTCATTCGCTTATTTACTGTCTGTTTTCAGGAAACAAGAAGATGTGAAGTATAAGGTTAACAAACGGAGGCTTGATTCATTTTCATAAATAGTCCATGAAAAAGAGCCTTTTGTTGTTCAATTCCTATTATCACATGATGCAGGATACAGCTAACGATACGTGAAACATTATGGTAGGCTAAATTGGGTAAACCCATGCATGATATGCATACCTTTGCTGGATAATATATGGTCTCATGGAAATACCTCGCAATTTCCATTTTCAAGTAAACCGACACAGTTCTGATTCTGAAAGAAAACTACACGTTATACGCTTACCCAAGTTAACTTCTCACAAAAGGAGTACTTCTTCTCTACTTCTTCTGCTGCTGTATTCCGTACCTAACACTCGTACATACAGTAAGGTACATACATACATATGCCACAACAATACTACGCTACCCTGTATGTGCGTATTCTGCTATGCTATAACATGGAGCATGTTCCAGCTAACATGGAATGCATCGAGCTTGCATGGGACGCTGGCTCGGTAAAAATAGCAGCCAGCCGCCCGTTGGTCAGAGTCCGCTTGGCGCAGTGGATAGCGCGTTGGACTTCTAATCCAAAGGTCGCGGGTTCGACTCCCGTAGCGGATGACTCTACTTTTCGTGAAAAATTTCATGATAGTTATTCATGTGCGTTGTTCATTAATCAGAAGTAGAAGTATGATAAAGTATTCCGATGCTTCGATTTCGCTAAAATTGCGTGAAGACAAAACAGCTTGCAACGTATTTCGTTGTGCTCAACAGTCAGTCGGAGCTTTTTGCACTTTTTCTTAAATGATGTCAAACTAAGATAAACTTGCTTATGCATCTAAAAATACAGCGCACGTGGTTGATAGCACGAGATTAATAAATACATATTTGTACACTGCATCAGAGTGCTTGATTTTTTCAGGTAATGTGCGAAAAAGAACGCATGCTAGAAATAAACTGGCATGTGAAAGTGAAGTTCCTCTGGCATAGAAGTCAATCTCTCGAATACATCATTCCAACGGTCATAAATTCAATTGGCTATTTCTGAACCCATTGCGTTTGAACGGACTGGGAAGTGACAATGATGTTCATTTTATCATAAAAAGCATAAAACAAAATTGTTCTCACCATTGGATTGAGAACACGTGTCAATGTCATTAAATGTGCACAAAACATGTTATATTTATTCACACGTATAAATATGTACATGTAGAACGTGTATCTGGCAATACATAGCACAGCATTGAACGCTTGATTTAGCATTTAGTGTGAGACTCGCTCTGACCCAATGAGCGAATAAATTATTCACAGAATTAATTCAATTATTCATATCGAAAAATGCATAGCAGTAGATATTAGATGTATATCAATTATGATCATAATTAAAATATTTTGTAATTATTTCAATCCAGCATTCAGCGAAACAAAGACAAAATGGAAGCATTAAATAAGAACAAAACGTGAAGCATGGACAATTGGCTCAAAATCGACCAATCAATGGAATCTGGTTAATGAAACCAGTCGAACAAAACCTTCCTCTATGTACTTGCATGAAAACTTGTTTCAGCCACCTGGTAAACTCTAACAAACTACTGAAAATATCGTCGATTTCAGATACTCAAGCAGAAAAAGACGCCTTCATTCAATCAAAAGTTTATTTAATGATAAAATATATTGAATTCCTGAAAGACGGTGAATTCGAAACTTTCGAATGTTTTCAACAGTACAATAATATGTAATAAACACAAGCATCTAATACAATCAGATTCAAGCAAGCAAGTATAACCACGAACATGCAAAAAAGTTATAAGAAAAACTCTTGCGATCGCGAAATTGACGACCACAACACACAAGGCCGGTATTTTAGTTTGGATTTCTATAGCAAAAAAGTTACGCGCGCTCTCTGAGAAAAACTTGGGTCGTGTGTTTTGATAATGTAGAGAGTGGCTGCGATGCTTGTGATGAATGACTGACTGACTGACTGACTGAGTGACTGACCAACTGACTGACTGACTGACTGACTGACTGACTGACTGACTGACTGACTGACTGACTGACTGACTGACTGACTGACTGACTGACTGACTGACTGACTAACTGATCGACCGGTAGACAAATACATATCTGAGTGTTTCAACATAGTATTTCCATATTGCCGACACGTGGATTTTTAAGGCGAATTTTATAGACGTCTGTCGAGGGAATGCCGCATGTAGTTATTGCCTGAAAATACTAATTTTAACAAAAAATATATTGAAGTTGTATTATATACAACAACCAGGAACTGACATAAAATAACAACGTAAATGCATAACAGGAAGAGAAGAAAGCGCGAGAAATAGTTTTGAGGCCGAGTGAGGGAACACGCGTTCGTTGGCTGACGTTTCCTTGGGTTGTACAATATAAAAGTCTGGTTGTGTGACGAATATGAATCATTCACACGGTTGGTTATACCCACTAGCCGACTAAGGGGAGGGAAAAGTGGAATTCCCCCTCTTTGGCGGTTTCAAAATGTAGAATTTGTTCCTCAAGGTGTAGGTAAAATGACCTGAAAACTGTCAATTCCCCCCTCTTTGGCGAAATTCCCCTCCCTTTGGTAGTTTGACTCGTCCGCCAGTGGTTGTAGCTGGTGAGAAACATACCAACATTGAATAAATATGTACCTTATTTCACTTTTGTAAACACAAATACAGTAGAAGTCATAACTCACAAGACAATATTACTTTATTCACCAAAATTGTACAGTTTTCAAATGTGGTGTTCAGGAATCGGTGTAGTATAAAGGTGAACACAGCCATTTTGAACACAGAGGTTCGAGAGAGTTAATAATCGGTTCATATAAAACGAGAAAGACGGAAGTCATTTTTCAAAAGGGTTAACATGATTTCCATTAATTTTCTTGAATAAACTCATTATCCTCATATAAAAGCATTCCATTGAATTCATAGAATTTGATTGTCTTAAAACACCTTATTTTAAAACAAAAGAACAATTATCCGCTACGGGGGTCGAACCCGTGACCTTTGGATTAGAAGTCCAACGCGCTATCCACTGCGCCAAGCGGACTGTACTTAGACATCTGAGGCAGTGTGATACCACCGTAAAACAAAAACCATAGTTTTTCTCTCTGGTATATAAATTTCTAGGTGAAATAAATAGTTTTTTTTGGTATAAATAGTTAGGCATAAGTTTGGGCATAATCAGTTATGGGGGTACATACATACTTATTGTCTGACGATAGAAACGTATGAAAGGAACTTGCATTAGTTAGTGGCATTCGTTCTACACATTGGCGGACGAGCTAACTCTCCAAAGGGAGGGGAATTCCGTCAAACGGGAAAATTGGCAGATTTCGGGCCATTTTACCTACACCTTAAGAAACAAATTCCACGTTTTGAAAACACCAAAGAGGGGAATTCCCTTTTCGCCTTCTCTTCCGCTAGTGGTTCTACACCACCCGACGATCGTATACCACACACGTTGATCACACTCACCACTACCTATAAAAACACTACCGTTCACGTTTCAGAGTAAGATCAAAGCCAAATACCGCCAGCCTAAACATATGTATGTATCTGAAAACGGCCTCCGAAAAATGTTTCAATAATGGAGTTTTCCAACAGTGAAAAGATTTCTTTTATGTTTTGTTGGAGAATCAAATCAGAGTAACAGAACCGAAATTCCATTCAGTACAGCCTATAAACGGGATATTTCTTCCACCCGTCGAGCCGAGTTCCATAACGCCTAACGGAGAAGCAATAAAATAAAACTTATTACGACAGATTGGGCCCGGGCGAGCGCGGTCGGTGCCTTTTTGTAGATGTTTAGCAATCAAACAGATGACTGACTGACTGACTGACTGACTGACTGACTGACTGACTGACTGACTGACTGACTGACTGACTGACTGAGAGACGGACTGAATGAATGACTGACTGACTGACTGATGGGCCGCTTAAAAGAATGCATGCTTATTAAATATAAAAATCATAAAACTAATCGATAACCTAGTGGGTCCTATATATAACTGACGACATGAGCCTAAATGAGTGAATGACTGACAGACTGACTGACTTACTGACTGACTGACTGACTGACTGACTGACTGACTGACTGACTGACTGACTGACTGACTGACTGACTGACTGACTGACTGACTGACTGACTGACTGGCTGACTGACTGACTGACTGACTGACTGACTGACTGACTGACTGACTGACTGACTGACTGACTGATTGATTGACTGACTGAATGACTGACTGACTGACTGACTCGAACACCCACCGGCCCGTTCGCACGACCGCACTGATTGATCGACTGTCACCCCAAATTAGTTGACGCATAATTTCATATTAAAACCAAGTTATTCTCCCATCGGGAACAGTCAGTCTGTCACTACGGGCGTGAAGATATCAATTTTGACAGTCGTTGACGGTAAGTTTTTGCTTCCGAACCAACCAAACCAACCAACAACGATGACCTGCGATAACAAAACGATGTTGGGTGCAATGAACTAATTGGTTGATTGACTGACTGACTGACTCCATCAATGCTTAATTTAAGCTCATAACTTACTGTAATTCTGAATTATTAACGGAGTTTTTCACTAAAAACCTGGATGTCAGACCTGGCTTAATATTATGTACATACTGTATATAAATGTATGTAAAATGTACATACCTGTACGTGATGCATAGCAAGTTTAATTAGCGCTTCGATTACTAAAAATCCATAGATTGATTGGCAGAAAGTTACTCATGTCAATCATAATCGATGATTGTATCAACGACACTATTCCGTGACCGGAATATCATCGTACATAGGTGTTTTTAATGCGATGTTCAGTATTCAAGATATTTAAAGGCAATTAATTAAGTACAAGTTACATACATCTAAAGGTACACGTTTTTATTTGCTAGACGATTTTTAAAGAACAAATGAAGTTAAGTGTGTCACAGGGTTGTTCTATACACAAATTACGATATATTGTCTCAAAACCTTCCCGGTATTTCATGTTTGAATAAACCAATATACAAACTGACAGACAAACTGACAGACAAACTAACAGTGACAGACAAACTGACAGACAAACTGACAGACAAACTGACAGACAAACTGACGCACCAAATGACTGTTTACAAAACACCGAACGAAACCTGCAATAATCGGCGCGTTCGAAAGCAAACAAATCGTAAATTCTCACTGATAAAACGGTGTCGGTGTCCCAGTGTGACCGGTCGGGTAAGCACGTTGGTTGTTATCACTGACTGAATAACGGACTGACTGACTGACTGACCAACTGACTGACTGACTTTTTGGTTGCCAGTATGTTCCATCGCAGTTCCGCACTGTGTTGTACTTGTTATCCATTGACCTAATTTGTCATCAATAAAACAAACCGAACCGACTGACTGACTGACTGACTGACTGACTGACTGACTGACTGACTGACTGACTGACTGACTGACTGACTGACTGACTGACTGACTGACTGACTGACTGACTGACTGACTGACTTACTGACTGAAGGACTGGCTGGCTGGCCTTCGACTGATATATTGACAGAAAAAGGTGCTTTCTGTTGCTGGTTCACTTCTTGTTGCTCTCAAAGATACGTACTGTATGTAAATAGAAAAAATTTCATCATCTATATCTGAATTTAGGAATGTATCCCACAATACCAGTAATCCAACACCGTACTGCATGTGTTTTGTGCCGGCCCGGCCCGACTGCTGTATTTGTTCAGCCAATTCAGAGCCCACGACAAAACGAAGCCGGCCTTATAACGAAACGAAACGAATCGAAATGAAACTTTGCCACCAGAGCCGAATGTTTATTTGTGTAATGCGAAATGGCATTAGCGTGTTTCGTCGTCGTGTTTCGTAATGCCGTGATGACGATAATCAAATAGACTAACCGCGGTTGGTAAGTAAACGACGGAAATATTTAGTAATTCGATAAAACTGTGGTAGATTTCAGATACCTGACTAGCGGACTGACGGATCTACTGACTGACTGACTGACTGACTAAATGAATGACTGACTGACTTACGAACTGACTGACTGACTGACTGAATGACTGACTGACTGTCTGACTGACTGACTGACTGACTGACTGACTGACTGACTGACTGACTGACTGACTGACTGACTGACTGACTGACTGACTGACTGACTGACTGACTGACTGACTGACGGACTGACTGACTGACTGACTGACTGACTGACCGACTGACTGACTGACTGACTGACCGACTGACTGACTGACTGACTGACTGACTGACTGACTGACTGACTGACTGACTGACTGACTGACTGACTGACTGACTGACTGACTGAATGACTGAATGACTTACTGACGGACTGACTGACTGACTGACTAACTGATTTACTGACTGACTGATCTACTGACTCACTGACCTGCTGACTGACTGACTAACTGACGACTGACTGACTGACTGATGTACAAGAAGTTCAAACTTCATAACTTCAAACTGGTATGGGCATATGTACAGTGAAGGACCATCAGCGCTTGACCGAATGAGCGAACCAACAACGTGCGTTCGAAATAGTACTACTCGTGTTTAGACAACGGATTACAAACGCTTTATGTTTGTACGCTGTGGTAAATGTGATCGTGTGGTACATACAAAGTTATATGCTGTATACATACATATGTGGGAGGGTTTGGATTAGGGCTGTAATGGCAATATATCTTCGATTGAATATGTTTACACCTAACTTGAATAAAAAATGTTCAAACAAACCAGCAATCGTTCTTATATAACATAAATAAAACCAGTGACAACTGCCACATATTTTCCGAACATCTGCTTACAGTATGTAGATACATATAGGAAATCGGCAAATATTTCTTAGGACTTACTGTAGCTTAGCTACATAGCTATTCATAAGATGATTATGCGTTACATTACATTAAATGTATAGTACTAGGAATGATATGAAGCGGTGCCCAGTCAGCATAAACCATTTATCCAGGACTAGTGCATTCACGAAGGCACATGGCACGATAACTCACATTCTGATTAGTAGTACGAAGGTGTGAAGCGTGAACCATCCGGATGTACCATGTATGCCATAAGATGGTATGGATAATATCATGATACTCTAAATCCTTTTCGGTGCAGATTGACTTACATAACTCAGAACGAATCAGAAGAGTCGGATTTCAGGTGTTTCATACCTGAGATACGGTGACCTGAATTTGTCAGTCACTTGAATATGACGCCTGTTATGGTGTTGATCAGTCAGTCATTCAGTCAGTCATTCAATGCCACAACTTGTGAATGGTATGCCAACGTATCAAGTAACGCAGTTGTATATATATTGGCGAATACATACAGAACAGAACGACCGACAAGGGCGGATGAACGGAAAACTGAGATTTCGACAGATGCCGGTTTGATTGAGTTGAACCATTTTACGGTCTCATTGAAAAAGTATATCAGTTGGAAATCTAAGATGGGATACCTGAAATGTTTACCCCAGATTGACCCGCTCTAGGAAGGGAATGAACAGCGCAACAGCCAGTCAGTACGGCATAGTGGGTGGGACAAAGCAATGAATTTAGCTATACATATCCTCTTCTCATTGCATACTGGCATGTCGCTGTATTTGGGGCTCATGTACATTTGCATGAAACGTGAACCATTTCGAGTAGGATTGGTTGGCGTGCCATGACGAATTGACGCACTGATTGACTGACTGACTGACTGACTGACTGACTGACTGACTGACTGACTGACTGACTGACTGACTGACTGACTGACTGACTGACTGTAACGAGAGACTGATTGTAATTCAAAATTATTTTATTTACAACAAACTCAGATAAAATGAACTCAGCTGGTTCGCTGCTCTACCGAATATAGCAGGGTTTTTTTTTGTCATGATCTCAGTTCCGTTATCAAACTTTCAATCTCTTTCGGTGCAAAAATACCACGGTTGAAAACGAGTAGACGTTTGCTTGCTGAAACAGCCACAGGTCAAACGGCATGTAACTGTCATTTATGTTTTAAAAAAGAAATCCGATAAATAGTAACATTCAATAGTATTATCGGATAAACCTGTCATATGAACAGAAGACGCCTGGCCTCTCAAAGACGATAGGAAACCTAGATTTTATCATTTGGTTACGTTCTATGATTTAGCCATTGGCATGCAGTGGGCGTAGCACCACCGCCCCGTGGGAACGTACATACTGACTAGAACCTAATGCTATTTCAGGTTTATGTAACAACCCAGATTTTCACTGTCGAAAAACCTGACTAGAAACCATCAGATAAGCGCGGCCGACTCGGTTTCCCGGATCTGTAATGCCATTATCCGCGTAACCCGCTATGTGTGACTCGTTATGCTGTTTTACTACCAAATCTTGAAAAGAACACTTGACAACATTTTTACATCTAAGTAGAATGAATGGAATGCAATGCTCATGGTTAATTGGTAGCCAGTCAGTCTGTGTGTCAAAAACCAAATTTATATCCTCAGAAAAACGGTCCTGCTTAATCGAATTAACTTTTTGGGCAGAATGGTTATAAAACGTCAATGACGGACGTTGCCTAGACAATTAAAATTACACAATTACCAAAACCAATACACAAGTAATAAAATAACGGTTCGGGTTTCCAGTATAGACTTATTCAGTCAGTTTTTTGAAATTGCCTCATGCAATAAAACATTTTCAACCACAAAGCTAAGGATAATTCGGCACTATGTATGTATCTCCCCGCTACTTGACAGCTGTTGGATGCTATTTTATGACCGTTTCGGAATGGTAAACTTAATGCGAATTTACACCGTTTTATGGTCATCATTTTAACTCAATCAGGGTGCTGAGATCGAGTATTGACTAAGAATGGATTGATCAAGTTACTATGAGTCAATAAGTCGACCTGTCAGTTCAGATCATAATCGATCATGAAACGAATATTTTTATGGAGTAAGTAATGAGTCATAACGTACATCATTTTAAGGCAATTTGTAGAAAGGATATGTTTGTGACTGTATTAGATATAAATAGAAATCACTACAAGTCACATAAACCACACACTAAACCCTCATAAGACAACGCCATTCATCAACCTATCAAGTCAGGGCTTCTTTATACCAAATACTCCCTCGAGCAATGCTATAAGAATACACAACTAGAATAGGGGAAATGTGTTAATCAGAACGTCTTAAGAATATAATTCACAGCTGTATCATCAAAGTAAACACATAATTTTGGACAATATCATCGTATAAATATTATAACAAATCATTTCAAATTATTATAATGAAAACAATGTTGTACACTTCTTGCCACTCGACTTCTGTATCTGAGGCCATCACGTTTGGGCTGTTATAAATGACCCGATATTACTACTGGACAGGAGGATAAAAAGTAAAAGAGTTATTAATGGATTTATGGCTGGCCAGTGACACTTCCTGAATTGGTGTCCATTAGGGAAATGAGTGAATGAATGAGGGAGAGACTGACTAACTGACTGACTGACTGACTGACTGACTGACTGACTGACTGACTGACTGAACAGACTGATTGACCGACTGACTGACTGACTGACTGTTTGAACTGACTGACTGATTGACTGAACTGACTGACTGACTGACGGACTGACTGAACTGACTGACTGACTGAACTGACTGACTGACTGACTGACTGATGTACAAGGAGTTCAAACTTTATAACTTCAAATTGTATAACAACAACAAACAACAACAACAACAACATCCATGACAACCTCAATGTTATCATCAATGACTTTGACGAACGCGTCCCGATCAGGACGAGCTTGTTCATGCCACAGACCGAGCGAGTGACCTGGCGTAAGAAAGTGACTGACTGACTGACTGACTGACTGACTGACTGACTGACTGACTGACTGACTGACTGACTGACTGACTGACTGACTGACTGACTGACTGACTGACTGACTGACTGAATGACTGACTACAAAACTTTTTCATGAGTGACTCAAAGGAATACCGCAAACACAAATGCAATTACGCGTGCACATTGCCGGAAACTGAGAACAAGCATTGCGAAAGTTTTACAATTTACAAGTTGTATAACAAACGAGGTGGAAGAATTGTAAGAGCAAATAGAAGTGAGTTTAGGGGTTGAAAAACGAGAATTGGGGATAAAGATTGATTTTACACTCTGTCAGGTTCTTCTACAGTACATAATTGTAAAATTTACTAAAAGTCCGTAGCTTTCACTGACTGAGAATACTAGTAATTTTCAATGGTTTATTAACCAAGAGATATTGTTGTTGACCAGTCATTGTGATAATTAAAAGACTTACTACAAGTAATAATGGTATGTGTACCCTGAGTTCATATTACTTTGAACGCGTAGTATTTTCCCCGAGGACCAAAGGTGCCAACCCAACCAACCACATACTAATTATACACAATTGTTCGTGTTTCGAATTACATATCCACATACCTTTCCTGTAAAACTAAAGTAGAACATTTTAAAAGCTTCAGGAAGCTTCATTAGTCTTGAGAATCCAAACTGGGAGAAAATTCGATGACGGCATAGATTGAACTGGCAAGAATCTGCACCCACAGACCACAGTCCGACAGCAATCCATGGGTTGGTTCAATCGAATCTTGAAATGGAAAATCTTCAGAATGATTTGAACACCGCGCCAGGAAAACAATTACCGTTTCAATTTTTCAAAAATGAACTGATTCCAAAATCGCTTTAGGTTATGGTTCGCCACTGCAACGGGCACAACATAAGCTTGCTTGTATTGCAGCACGCAAGATGATGCATGCACGCGCAAGCAAAAGCGAGTGAGAAGTTGATCGTCTCTAAAATCTCCCTTTTTGGGGAAACCATAAAAACATAATACTTACTTACCGACATGTACCTGGAATCTAACCAAACAACAAAATTTCTTAGTTTTTGAAACGGGAAATTTCCCTGGTATTTATTTCATGTGGTACGCCGAGAGATGCACGCAATGCGATGTGTGTGCTAAATTGGGAGCCTTGGTTGTTGTGGTTGGGGCTGTACATAAGGTTTTGTACATGCACATGCTTGGGTGGGCAATACATAGTCGGCGGCAATTGCTTATTGCGTAAAACGAAACATTAGCTTGCCGGGGAGACTGCGATAAAGCATAGCTTCCTTCAGACGAAATGTTCTCTACTTTCTTAAAAAGAAGTTTATTTGAAAAGTACCAGAATGATGTGTAGCCACTGGCGGACGAGCCAAACCTCCAAAGAACGGGGAACTGTTCCAAAGAGATGGGAATAGGCAGAATTTAGGTCATTTTACCTATAGATTAAAGAATAAACTATGCTTTTTGAAACCGCCAAGGAGGGGGAATTCCACTTTTTTGATCTTCCCACGTCCGCTAACACAAAGAAGACTTTATGGAAATGTGAACTGTTTTTAATGGAATCCCTAGAATGGCACGTGCCAGATTTCAGCTCCGAATTAGCATTCACCTGCTCATAATTTCTAAACAACTAAATTTATTTAAGTAACGACGTTTATTAGTATACTTTAGTATCTGAACATCAAAATACCGCAAACTAATATCGCAACTCGTCTGTACTGTTTGTATGTAATGCAAAAGTCGTTCCACCACTGAAATGGGAAGACAAAAAAATCCACCAGGGATTGACAGACTGACAGACTCTTCTTGGTCAGCATTACATATTATGTTTACTGTGTACATCACAGATGTGGCGGGTTGACCAAACCGAACACCAAAAGCAAATAAAAAAAATCTTTACAGTGGGGAAAACACAAATATCCATCAAAATTACCATCTGAGAGAAAAACCCTGGGTTATAATACTGAGGAAGATTATTACTGTCATGCTAGACAAAATGCTCATAAAACATAGACCAGAAGCAGTTAGGCGTCCACTGTTATTGCATTAAGCTGAGCAAACATTGTCCGTAACATCATGGTGATGGTATAATGACTGACTGACTGACTGACTGACTGACTGACTGACTGACTGACTGACTGACTGACTGACTGACTGACTGACTGACTGACTGACTGATTGACTGACTGATTGAATCAAAGCCCGTCAACAAAATGCAAATCTGTGGTCAAGATAATGGAATATGGGGCATCGGGTTACGACGTGGGAAACCATCTTCGTGGACCGGAAAGACTATCGGAGCCGAAAATAAGATTGATTTTGATAGTCTTTTGAATAGATTATGTACATGGAATATGCGACAAGCAAATAAAAATAATTAACATCAGGCAACTCACCCACTCAGTCACTCATTCACTCACTCACTCACTCACTCACTCACTCACTCACTCACTCACTCACTCACTCACTCACTCACTCACTCACTCACTCACTCACTCACTCACTCACTCACTCACGGACTCACTCACTTACCCTATACACGAACGACTAGATCCAGAGACCAAGCAAGATAAAGTGATTGTCATTGTCACTCAAACAGCCATAAACGCAGGGTACAATGGCATTGGCATATATTTTGACGGGTATGTTAGGAAGAAGAGACAAGGGTCAGGAGATGAGGGGTATCCGGATACTAATAAAATTGGGAAAGGGTGAACAAAATTAACCACCTCCACACACATAAAATATTCTGGAATGCCCCATCTACAGTAGTTCTCTAATATCGATAAAGTTCAGCGTTCAAAGTCAATTTATTATCTCAAGTTTCATACAAGTTCCCTCGGGAGACGCAGATTTCGCAGTGACCACGACAAAAACTCGGGTCAGGTCAAACTGAATCCATTATCCAGAAAATTTTCGACCATTTATGAGAGTCTGTTGTTGTAAATGTTGAGCATCATTTGGTTAGCAAAGAAGCTGGCGTTTGCGAACAAATTGGCGGCTTTCTTGTTCCATCGTTAGACATGATGTCGCATAATAATAATACTATATACTAATAATATGGGGTGGTAAAAGCTACGAAAACAAAGAAAATACGGAATCAGCCAGCAGAAATCTGTACAGAAACTCACGTTTTTGATAGCAAAAAAGCAGAAAATGAAAAAAATTATGGAGGGTAGAATGATCCACGTAATAATAACCCCGAGATTTATGGCCGTTTATTAGAGAGCGCTCTAAATGGATGCTTTATCTGGCACAAACAAAGGTGCAATAAGTGTTGGGTCTGAAATAAAAAATACCGTTCATTCTAAGAAAATAATCCATTAATCGACATTCTTTGTATTAATGAGTAATCCGGATTTAAAATTCGATGAATCATAACCGAAATATTTCAAAAGATACACGTTGGAAGATATGTATGCAGAGCAAGTGCTTATGTATGTAATGCTACCCAAACACGAGTGAACTGAATGTGCCACTGAGAGGGGGGGGAGTTAGGGCACAAAACATTAAAGTTACCCGCCAAGCTAATGTTTCGCGTTTTTGTGCAAAAGTTTCGGGTTGAAATTGCGAAAGTGGTGTCACGAGCTGGACCGTCTCCCTACTTATTCGGTCGTTGACTCACTTGGGAATGAGCCGGACTTTTTACGTTTAGTTTACTACAGCGACACCATATCTGATCAAAGGGTTAGAAAAATGTGAAACTACAATGGGAGTTGACGTATTTTCCTCCCGAAACAAACAAGTATCATAACGTACAACATGATATATCCGCGAAATAATACATCTGCGTAACGTGACCCGTATTTAACGTGCACATAAGCCTACAAGCCCGGAATTCAACGCAGCCTACTACAAACAGGCTCCGCCATAACCAATAAAAGAGCCGTAATCTAATCGTAGCCTACATTCAGGTAACCTATGTATAAACAGTCGGATGTAACCTAAGCCACGGCAAACATTAGCATAACACGTGCACTATAAACAAAAGAACAACAAATATAAACGAATAAAGCCTATAAAATGTCCTGGTTGAAAATGCTCCGTTTAGTTCTATTGAATGTTATTCAATTGAACAAATATTAACCTACTGTACAAACAACGCATATTAGGCATAGCCGCATCCTAGCTTTACGACAAGCAATAGCCTACAAATCATAGCCTACAGCCTACGTATTATGTGTTCGGTAACCCACCAATAATGCATCCTGCCTTTGATTGACATCATACGAAACAGATGCTTGTTATAACTGTCAGTGGGGTGTAATGATAGATGAGCTTAGTTGAGTGACAGTGAGGACTGTGTGTCATCTTTGCCACCGAGACAAGTTTGCCACTCTAAATCGAGACAAGTTTGCCACTTTTTTGGGGGGTTTTCAGTGGCAAACTTGTCTCACCCAAAAAGTGGCAAACTTGTCTCGGTATTTCACGAGACATGTTTGCCACTCAAAATTCAGGAAATGAGTGGCAAACCTGTCTCAGGATAAAAGTGGCAAACATGTCCCACATCGCGAACTTAAATCCATGAGACAAGTTTGCCACTCTGACTACCGTAATCCAAGGCGGCATCCCTTTGTCAGTGAGTCATAATTATCATCCGATGAGATGACATGGAATATGTACGTTGACAACAGCACCTCATTTGAAGCTCAAATTAAAAATCACAAAAAGTGAAAATTTCAATAATTCTGACATTTTACAATAAAAACAAAGTAGATAGACTAGATTCGAACATGAGGAACGCGATTTTCTCACTTATTCTCCCGTACCATGATTCTTATACTCACTTACTGAGTGATTATGGTTTACAACTCTTACACTCACTCACCCACCTTCTTGAATTTCACTCCGTCATTCTCTCACTCACTCACTCGCTCACTGTCACTACTCACCCACTCACTCAGTCACTCACTCATTAACTCACCCAGTCACTCACCCAGTCACTCACTCACTCATTCACTCACTCAATGACTCACTCAATGACTCACTCACTGACTCACCGAATCACTCACTCACTGACTCACTCACTCACTTACTCACTCATCAGTAACTCACACACTCCCTCACTCACTCATTCACACATTCACTGAATTACTCACTCACTCATTTACTCACTCACTCACTAACTCACTCACACTCTCAATCACTCACTCACTTGCTCACTCACTCATCAGTCACTCACTCACTCACTCACTCACTCACTCACTCACTCACTCACTCACTCACTCACTCACTCACTCACTCACTCACTCACTTGCTCACTCAGTCACTCACTCACTCACTCACTCAATCACTCACTCACTCACTCACTCACTCACTCACTTGCTCACTCACTCATCAGTCACTCACTCACTCACTCACTCACTCACTCACTCACTCACTCACTCACTCACTCATTCACTCACTCACTCACTCACTCACTCACTCACTCACTGACACGCTCACTCACTAACTCACTCACTTACTCACTCACTCACTCAGTCACTGATTGAAAAAATTGATTAAATTACTCACGGTATGGAAGAATAAATAAGAAAATCGCGTTCCTCATGTTCGAATTAGTCTATCTACTTTGTTTTTATTGTAAAATGTCAGAATTATTGAAATTTTAAATTTTTGTGATTATCAACTTGAGCTTCAAATGAGGCGCTGTTGTCAACGTACATATTCCATGTCATCTCATCGGATGATAATTATGACTCACTGACAAAGGGATGCCGCCTTGGATTACGGTAGTCAGAGTGGCAAACTTGTCTCATGGAATTAGGTTCGCGATGTGGGACATGTTTGCCACTTTTATCCTGAGACAGGTTTGCCACTCATTTCCTGAATTTTGAGTGGCAAACATGTCTCGTGAAATACCGAGACAAGTTTGCCACTTTTTGGGTGAGACAAGTTTGCCACTGAAAACCCCCCAAAAAAGTGGCAAACTTGTCTCGATTTAGAGTGGCAAACTTGTCTCGGTGGCAAAGATGACCGATTCCCGTTTTTTAGTAACATGAAACGCTCGGTAGGCTCCAGCACTAGCGAATGAGTCGAACCTCCAAAGGGAGGGGGATTTCCGTAAAGTGGGGGGAATCGCAGTTTTTAGGTTGTTTTATCTACACATTAAGGAACAAACTGTACTTTCTAAATTCACCAAAGAGGGGGGATTCCACTTTTCCCTCCCCAGTGGGCGTGGGCTCTAGTGATATCTCATGAAAGATTATGGATAAAACAGGTGAATTGATGTGAAGACGGTAATCAATTACAGCACACATGAGTAGGCCTAAATTGTGAGACAGTCAATCGAACAAACAACTCATGGAAAAATGAACGGCTGATCAAACCGAATGGAAAAATGATGAATGAGTGAATGAATCAGAGAATAGTTGACTCATTGAACGAAAAAGAACGAATCAATGAATGAATGAATGAATAAAAGACTGGACTGAACTGATTGACTGAGTGAATGATTGAATGGATGAATGGTTGATTGAATGAACAAATGAATGAATGAATGAATGAATGAATGAATGAATGAATGGACCAACCAACTGCTGAAAACGTACTTAACAAATTAAAATAAATTTTCGTGATATTGATAAAGCCCGTATATTGTTTCGGCAAGCAAACATAATGCCCAAAACGTCTGAAAATGAAACATCACTAGCCTCAACTCAACTCAGTTGACACACTACATCATGAGGGGGTGATGATTGATGTGCACCTTAACTCTGATTGTTTGATGTTTCATTATCAGACGTTTTGGACAGTATTTTTGCTTGCAGAAACAACATACGGACTTTATTTCAAACATATGAAACTGGTAATTCACTCTTTACTCGGGAACTCTTTCCAGAGTCTTAACTGATTGTCATGCCTATTCCAAGCATGAGAGCATTCATTTCTCTTATGGCATGGTGCGG
>OZ038448.1:16751669-16836669 GCA_964036265.1 Daptonema setosum
AGCAGTAAATTGATGACCGTTCAAGTTTGTTGTTGCTGATTTTTTCTGTCGTTGTTGTTGTTTTTGTTGTTGTTGTTGTTGTTGTTGTTGTTGTTGTTGTTGTTGTTGTTGTTGTTGTTGTTGTTGTTGTTGTTGTTGTTGTTGTTGTTGTTGTTGTTGTTGTTGTTGTTGTTGTTGTTGTTGTTGTTGTTGTTGTTGTTGTTGTTGTTGTTGTTGTTGTTGTTGTTGTTGTTGTTTGTTGTTGTTGTTGTTGTTGTTGTTGTTGTTGTTGTTGTTGTTGTTGTTGTTGTTGTTGTTGTTGTTGTTGTTGTTGTTGTTGTTGTTGTTGTTGTTGTTGTTGTTGTTGTTGTTGTTGTTGTTGTTGATGATGTTGTTGTTGTTATAGAAAAGAACGTTCAGCACATTTCTCCAATGGATGAACACATTCCATTCTCGTCTGTGATGCGTCGGTGACATGAAGGTTGAGGTTCGACCAATTTTCGGGCAAATCTCTCTGATTTCGCTTCGCTCGAATAAACGAAATGTGCGAAACATGATTGATTAGGAAATGAGGGTGGAGATTCCAATTGAACTTGCTAATTTTTAACAAGATTTTGGCAATATTTTTCTGTTAAACTAGAAATGATAATACAACGAGCCCATTGACTGGATTGCGATTTTATATAATTTTGAAATTTAATGACATTTTTATTTAGTTTTTAGTTAAAACAGTTTCTTTCTGTTATGACACTCATTCAGAATATTATGAAAACAATCAATGTAATAAAGGAAACTCGTCCGAACCAGATGATTGTCCTGGCAACGGCACTGGCACCAGCGACAACAAACAGTGGCGGGTTATTAACAAGTAAAACATGCCTTGGAAATTTTAGTTTTTTAGCCTACAAAGATAAAAAAAATTTTATAGGGGAGTCCAGTGTTTGTTAAGCCAGCGATATCATGAAATTGCAGTTTTTTGTAAATCGTTGGTTACATGCATTGAATCGTCTATGAAGACCACTCACATGCAAGGCACATGATGTTTCAGGGTTCAATGTGTTCATGACTTAACCGTGCCATGGTAGTGACGGCGGGTGGGTAAATCGTACAAAGATTGCATTTTTTAGTTATAAATTAACTGTTTATGAAAAAATTATGAAGAATACAGAATACTTTTTGAACAAAGAGTCAAAGAGTAGCAGTTAGGCTGATTTTTTTTTTCTTTTCACTATTCTCGTAACTTGAGCACGGTAGCTACATATAATATGGCATAAACCATTCGTGACACCAAAAGCATGTATGCAAGGCACTGCTGCATGGAACTGCCGTTTATGATAGGACAACGGTCCATTAGCGGACGAGGGAAGAGCGAAAGAATGGAAATTCCCCCTCTTTGGTAGTTTCAGAAAGATTAATTTGTTTTCTTGGGTGTATATTTAAAATGGCCTGAAAACTGCCGATTCCCAATCCCCTCTTTGAGAAAATTCCCCTCCTTTTGGAGGATTGGCTCGTCCGCCAGTGCAACGGTCAACAGTGGAAAGTCAATTGAATCACATGTGATTTTGGAAATGATATTTATGAAAAACGATCCTCCATGTTTCTATTATTTAAGGAAAGTTTTCTTTATTGAAATGTAGGTTTCAGTGAGTTTTGTAAAGTTTGTCGGGCTCTGGTGTTTGTTTATTCTGGCCTGCCAACTGGCATTTATATACTGGTCTATCTTTTTATAGAATTATCGACAATCAATTTGTGGAAGTGGACTGGCCGATAAATTGTAGATAACGTTAACGCGGGATATCCTATATTTACATTTACTTTACTGGCAAGGCTTTTGAAATTTTTTTATTTGTTGGTAGAATTTTTTAACTGTTAACGAGGAGTTTGATCAAAAACCAAGGTAGTCAAGATGAAGCGATTTTTGGTTTCCCATCTGTTATGTGTAACGCAATGTTATACACACCACAACACAGCTCACGGCACGGCAGTTATTTTACCAGCACAACAGCCGAATAAACGCCCGCGTCGTTTCGTTCATAACACACACCGAAGACACCAGAAGCATCGTTCTCGTAGTGTAGTGGTTATCACGTCAGTCTAACACACTGAAGGTCCCAGGTTCGAGCCCTGGCGAGAACATCGAAAGTTTTTTGCTTTCAAGTAAACTAATCTAAGTCTAAAAGAAACTTTTTAAATGCTGGGTTATATTTGTATGTTATAAATGCAATCTAAAACGTAATGTTTGTTTAGCCAAGAAGTCCAAATGAAAATAAAAATAACCGTACAAAATACCTCGAAATCGTTAATCATTTCATTTCTACGTTGTAGGAAAATACCAAATCTGTAAAAAAAATTATCAAATATGAATCACATATAAGAAGCTGTAAATCATCACTGTTATGTTGGAAATCATTGCGAGAAAAATCCGGAAACGTAAACAGAAATTGGATTTTACTCTTCTTTGGGGTTCATCCCAAGATGGTAACATGAGTTGATTTTTTTGTAAGTATCCACAATAGGGGGACATTTGTAGGCGATTGATGCATCGGGCAGAGGAGGATTGCCAGCCGGGTTGCAGTACTGCAATGTTGTGAGTGAGTGAGTGACTAAGTGAGTGAGTAAGTGTGTGAGTGAATAAGTGAGTGAGTGAGTGAGTGAGTGAGTGAGTGAGTGAGTGAGTGAGTGAGTGAGTGAGTGAGTGAGTGAGTGAGTGAGTGAGTGAGTGAGTGAGTGAGTGAGTGAGTGAGTGAGTGAGTGAGTGAGTGAGTGAGTGAGTGAGTGAGTGAGTGAGTGAGTGAGTGAGTGAGTGAGTGAGTGAGTGAATGAGTGAGTGAGTGAGTGAGTGAGTGAGTGAGTGAATGAGTGAGTGAGTGAGTGAGTGAGTGAGTGAGTGAGTGATTGAGTGAGTGAGTGAGTGAGTGAGTGAGTGAGTGAGTGAGTGAGTGAGTGAGTGAAGTGAGTGAGTGAGTGAGTGGTGGGTGGGTGGGTGAGTGATCCTTACCTGTACGCAGTATTCAGGCACTCCCTTCTTGATGCAACAGTCGCTGACATCATTATTATCAGTGAAACACTTGGCGCTGTCAGCCAGCTTTTGTTTGTCGCAAGTTGATTCGCTCAGTTCAATCAACTGAAATAAATATTCCCAAGATTCCATTCATGAAATTTTTCTGAAAAGTATGAAGAACCACAAGGTTTTTTTCATCGTTTTAGGGTTCGCTGTCACTCATCGCTTCGACTTTTGTGCTAGAGGCAACCTTTTATTGTATAAAAACGAGTAAATAACAGTGATTTTCATATGAAAACATTTGTTCTTCATTCAACCAGTGCCTTTTATTTTTTTACCATATTATGTAAGTGCAGAACAGCAACCGATCCGAGGTTGACCTCGAGTGTGCAGAATTTCAAACAAGCTGCTGGAACTCCCTGCTTCTTGCAGCATTCCTTGCCCGCGCTTCCGCTTCTTCTTTGCTGATACATGGCTTTAGTGATCTGTTGGGACAGTCCTCCTCAGTAGCCTGAGTGATTCAGTGAGTGAATGAGTGAGTGAGTGAGTGAGTGAGTGAATGAGTGAGTGAGTGAGTGAGTGAGTGAGTGAGTGAGTGAGTTAGTGAGTGAGTGAGTGAATGAGTGAGTGAGTGAGTGAGTGAGTGAGTGAGTGAGTGAGTGAGTGAGTGAGTGAGTGAGTGAGTGAGTGAGTGAGTGAGTGAGTGAGTGAGTGAGTGAGTGAGTGAGTGAGTGAGTGAGTGAGTGAGTGAGTGAGTGAGTGAGTGAGTGAGTGAGTGAGTGAGTGAGTGAGTGAGTGAGTGAGTGAGTGAGTGAGTGAGTGAGTGAGTGAGTGAGTGAGTGTGAGTGAGTGAGTGAGTGAGTGAGTGAGTGAGTGAGTGAGTGAGTGAGTGAGTGAGTGAGTGAGTGAGTGAGTGAGTGAGTGAGTGAGTGAGTGAGTGAGTGAGTGAGTGAGTGAGTGAGTGAGTGAGTGAGTGAGTGAGTGAGTGAGTGAGTGAGTGAGTGAGTGAGTGAGTGTGCTACATACATCTGTGGGATCTGGTACGCCTTCGATAGCCGGGGATTGTCTGACCGGCATGTTGAAGAATATAGTCTCGATCGGGGAATGGATTCTGACGAACCTGCATGACAGAAAACTTTAACAACAACAACAACAACAACAACAACAACAACAACAACAACAACAACAACAACAACAACAACAACAACAACAACAACAACAACAACAACAGTAACCTCTTCATTCTGAATCAATTCGTTGAGATAAGCAGCTACTCGTTGATCAGTCGGCAATGGTGTGGGCACTGGGGTAGTCCCCTCGGCGAACTTGGGGTTTTTCAAAGGCCTGAAAATGTAATCAGATGTTTTAGTCAGGTTCTTTATCGTTTATAAAGAGAACGGTATATTCTTTTAGTCCGTTCTTTAGTTGGTTAAGGAGATAACTTTGGATGGACTTTGAAGTGGAAAACGAAGTCACATGAGAGGGAGAGTAGCCGATATGAATAGGCGTAATAAGGCATAGCGATAATATGGCGAGATAGGCATCGCGAATCGAGCACAACAGTCATAAACGCGTGCATATAGACAAAAAGCCAGTGCTGTGTCGACTAGCGCGCGTGGACCACTCCGCATGTAGCATCGGTGGTTCAGTGGTAGAATGCTCGCCTGCCACGCGGGCGGCCCGGGTTCGATTCCCGGCCGATGCAAATGTTTTTATTTTCATTAGGGAATATACAACCGATATAAATGTTCTCAATATCTTTTGTAAATATCAAATGAACAGCAAGACTGAGCTCGTTGTTACTTTAGCCAATCAGTAAAAACTAACCAATCCTGATTCAGACCGAGCTCATTGGGGAATTTGGCGTCGTCATTGAATGGTTGGTTGAATAAAGCGTTCTCCAGTTCAGGGGATTTGCGGGATCTGAAGATTACATTCACTCACTCACTCACTCACGCACTCACTCACTCACTCACTGACTCACTGACTCAATGACTCACTCACTCACTCACTCACTCACTCACTCACTCACTCACTCACTCACTCAATCACTCACTCACTCACTCACTCACTCACTCACTCACTGACTCAATGACTCACTCACTCACTCACTCACTCACTCACTCACTCACTCACTCACTCACTCACTCACTCACTCACTCACTCACTCACTCACTCACTCACTCACTCACTCACTAACTCACTCACTCACTCACTCACTCACTCACTCACTCACTCACTCACTCATTCACTCACTCACTCACTCACTCACTCACTCACTCACTCACTCAATCACTCACTCGCACGCTCACTCACTCACTCACTCACTCACTCACTCACTCACTCACTCACTCACTCACTCACTCACTCACTCACTCACTCACTCAATCACTCACTCGCACGCTCATTCACTCACTGTGTAGCGGGGCAGTTGGCCAGACAGAATTGATTGCAGACGCTGAATACTTTTGGTGACTTGCACATCAGACATGTGGGTGTGGTCGGGAAACAGTTGAGCCATGACTGAGCAATAATGCCCGGTGCCACGAGTAACACCAATGCAATCAGTCGGGTCAACATTATGGCTGCAAACGATGTGGATAGAAAGTGTAGCTAGGAAATATGGTGACTTGGGGTTGATAAACCTCAGGTTACAGACACATTAGTAAAGTCTTCGCAACAGTTACATACATCTAAATAAAAATGATTGTGAATACCCATAGAACGGTATTCAATCAACAGATACTAACAAAATGAAAATTTGGGGTCGAATTTTTTTAGGAAACTGGGGTCACGAAAATACAATATTATTGTGTGAATGTGATAAAAAATATCATAACAATTTTACAGAAATACCAAAGCAATACCAAGTTATGACTCAATTAAGTTTTGTTACACTCACATCACGTCTTACATAACAGATTTAGGGATATGAAACTATCTCGGATCAGACACATTAGAAAAAAAAATAATTTTTGTTGTATTTTTGTTTTACCTATAACACGGTTTCTGACAAAGTTAGGATAAATCAACCTGTATTGCAACCCAGAATCAAAATCTAACTTTCTATCTGATTTCTTTCACTAGCGATCAAAAGAGGCAAATCGATAATAATTTGCTGTTACGACTCAATTAAGCGAAAACTCAGTAAAACATCATGCCCAAACTGCGTAACACTGATATATTACATTCACATAAATAACTGTGTGCGCGAGTAAGTATTTCGCCAAGTTCTTTGCTTTGGTCATGAACTTGACTTTGTCTTAGCCTTAAAAATAAGTCCGCTCACAGTGCATTCGTCAACTATCGGGGAAAGATTACGGAATTATTTATATCGTTGATTAATTGACTTTTGTTCTGCTGTTCATCTCAATTAATTTTTTTCATCACGAAAGAACATACTACCTAAGAACTTATTATAACAGACAGATTAGCTATTAGATTCTTCGAGTAGTATTCAGATAAGTGACTGAATGAAACTGACCTTTCTGTATACTTGTAACAAGTATCTCACGTATGTAGTTTGTACCTGTTTACTAAAAAGTATTCTATTTAAAATAAATATGAAAGTCACTTAAATTAGTAAATGTATTAAAAATAAATAAATTGTGATGTGAGTATTTTACATGCATGCGGACCGAGTTAGCTGAGTCGGGTAAAATACTCGGGCAAGTATATTATAAGTAAAAAGTGTAAAACAGTGCTCATCGCTGTCGTCACACTATTTTTCGTCCAATATTATTGCTGTTGTTGTTGTTCGTGAAAATAGTGTACAAAGCGGACATATAATATCAACTGTGCACGAAATAACGGCTTTATTCTTGACCTTGACTTAGTTTAATTAGAAGTGATCGGGATAAAAAAATGCTGGGAATCCAGGTTCAATTTTCAGTTTTCTTAACCAACTCCTGTTGATTTCCTATATTCGTATTTTCCTAGACTTGGTTTACTCCTACTGTATGCCGGCTTAGAATAATACTTGTATTTATTGCCATACTGTGACTATCTGTTTTTCATATGCGAATACTTTCTTTAAAAGTTCTGGTATCACCCATTATTAGTGGAAAGATATTTTACTTAAAATTTACGTCTGAACATTTTTTCGGGACTGCTTACGTCACGTTAATTCGTGTTGCATCAGAACGGTTGCAGTAATGAACTGTCATCAAGTGTTACAATCAAAAGCGATCAACATTTTCATAATTTATTTCAAAAAGTTAATATGAAGTAATAAACGATCAATTCTGACATGGCATACGGCTATAAAACATGTGCGATTTTTTCAAATATTCTTAAAAAAATCTCGATCGCACAAAGTTCAGATAACTGAATAACCATGATGTCATACCATTTTATACACATAAACGCTGAGCGAAGATTCAACAGAGATAATAAAGCAACGATGGAATACTAAATTTAGAATTAGAGCTATAAAAAAATATATTTATACAATAATTATCTCATAAAAATCAAATTGAAGTCATTGCAAAGTTCGTCACGAGTTTTGGAAGCCGTTTCTAAATCAATTCCATAACTAAGTAAATATACAATGTGTTCCATATGATTAGAAATGTTAGTACCGATTTTGCCGATGTTGTCAATTGATAACAAGAATACATTGAAAAAGTGGATTTTTTCGTTAATTTTTGATAATAACAAAAAATTTTTCCCATGAATGCTACATAATTTTCACATGAAACACAAGTCACAACGGTGAATTAGTTTACAGCGTGCGTTTCAAAATAAACGAAACACGCTTGGTGGTGGTCAGGAAATCAAAATCATAAAAACTGCCGAAATTAGCAAACAAATAAATGACAGATTCGTCAGAAAAAAATCCAGAGTGAAAACCCGCTGCCGGTGTTCAGAAATATTCATAATAGGAAAAAAAACTGAATTGAAATGGTCATTTTCAGTTATTTGTAGTATATGTTATGACCTAATAAATGTATGTATATCAAATCATTAATTACAATACAATTCATACAATACATTTACATACATACATAAATGGCAACTGTCTAGTTTTAAAATCGACAATGTGACTTCGAAATTCACCTTGCAGAGCAGAATTATGTAGTTTCGAGGCCCATCAGAATTTTTTCGAAGAAGCGTAGACAGCCGCAAAAAACTTGGACAACCACAATTTGCATATGCTTCACGACAAAACACATAGTTCATATTTCCAATTAATGAGTATTATCATGAATCATAACACGAGAAAATATACTAAACCACACATAAAAGCAGAAAAACACATTAGCAATAACAAATATCAGATCCAATAATGACGACACAAACACGAATTGGTGAATAGGACTTATTATTGTTGGATCACATATTACTGGGGTAAGATTGACTTGAAAATGTGGTGCAAGGAAAGCAGCATTATACAACAGCAAGCAGAAATAGGAAACAAAATAAATTCGAAGAGGAAGCAAATAAAGGTGCTTAATGTACACTTAATCATACAGATAGTATGCATGTGAATGGTAAAAGTGTGGTTACAGTACAGTAAATGAGCAAAATACTATTGACACTCCAAGATCAACAACACTTATTTAGAATTACCTCTAATCGACGATTGCAGAACAAAAAACGAATCTCATGAGAAATGCACAACAACATTGTTAATGTAATTGGTAAATATGCAGTGCAATTACATCGAGTGACCAGTTAACTGAGAATAAATCAGATTAAAACAAAAGAATTTGACAGAAATGCATGTCGAATTATTGAAAAAGTCAATATAAAACCGCAAGCCGCTAAGCTTTTACTTAACCACAAACCGAAGAAACAGACGCACAGAATAAAATGTCAGATAGTGGCAGCTCATTAAAACTCGAGTCAGAAAATATCGCGAACACCGTAAGCAAAAACTACTTTACCAACTTCCGAGTCTTGTCAAAAAGAACCCAACCACGAACCGTGCGATTTTCGTAATTATTATACTCACAACAATTTCTGATTCGAAAATTTTTTTTGGGTGATATTCACAGTTTAACAACATTCACAGAGTTGAATCATACAATATCCGGTTATATTTCTATAACATGATAGTACTTTATATTTGCCACCGAGAAAGTTCTAAATTCGTCTAGATCTGGAGCATCACTGAAATGTTCCAGAAATTATTCCGCGAAATTTCTGGACAACCGGATAGTTCCATAAACGACTAGCTCGCTCACAGTTCAGTATGTTCAGCTGATGTTTCACTGTCGACCTGTATCCATCTGGCCATAAATCCGGGCAGAAATCGAGCCAGTGGTGATATCAGCGTCATCAAGCACATGAAAAGTTTTATCAGCGCCCACGAGTAGACCTGGAACTCGGCGTAGGCCATGGCGAACCAGAACAGATACTGACCCATGATCTTCCATAGAGGAAAGTACAGCCGACGACCGTACTCACCCGGCATGAACTCACCCGTCGCGTAGAATTGCTCTGCAATAAATAGTATTCAGAAACGTATTGTAACGGTGCCTTCATAATTGCAAAAACAGTTGCAAAAAAATTTCAAACTTTTGCAACTGTTTTTGCAATTTTTATGTAAACGTTTTCTGTCTCACGAATTTTTCGGCCATAGAAACTGTAAAAATACTCTCTTAATCTCAACCGAAGTGCATTTCACGTGGTAAAAACTTTGTCAGGAAACATTATATCCCGCATCAATAGTTAGTTTTATGAGTTTTACCCGCTCCAATGCACATGCGCCAATACCATATTGACTGTGAACATGATTTATATAATCAAAGGTTCTGATTAAAAAAACAACAACGGTGAATGAGCCAGATGAACTAATCAAAAATTAAACACGTTTTTCTCTGAGAAGAACCAACCGAGCAGTTTTTCCTTCTCCACAAATCGATCAAACATCCAAGTGCGCAGCTGGTCATCATCCTCGAAAGGCACTTCGCTCGCCTTGTAAACCTGAGAATTTAATGAACTGACTATAAGTTTTTCTCGATATTTTCATTATTGAGCTTGCATCATTCTTGAAAAAAATTATCGGAATTTCCCAAAAAATTTGTTTTAGATTTTGATATAAAAAAAACCTGAAAACCAGTAAAGTGAACGAAATTTCAATAAATAACCTTATAGTATAGATGAATGTCTTCGCACGATCGTCGAGTACCGAACCAGAGCTGATCAGCAGACAGCGCGATACCATCCTTATAGCCGATAGTGATATCCACCACGTACTTGACTGGCGGCTTTGTTTCTAAAACAATCAGGCGAGATTTCTGTGATGTAAAAACAACAGAGTTTAATAAAGCAGAAATCTTATAAAATTTTTGACACAGTGTATGTTTATAATAACATGTCTGGATATCATATATTTTATCAATGGTTCAATTCAAGAGGTTTTACAAAACCGGTAAGTTTGCTCCTGATAGCACTACACAGACATACAGCCAGCCAAGTTAATCATTCGAAAATTAATTCTGACTGGATTCCATCAATCATTCCATAAAATTTGCCCTATCTATCCCGGATTTCACCGCCATCTATCTCATAAAAACCAACTTGTCAGGTACTTCTTATCGCGAATGGCGTCCACCGTGTCTTTGATGAGTTCGATTTTGGAGGGATTTTTCTTGATGGGTTCACCGACACTGTTCAACGTCAAATTGGTGGCTGACGACGTTTTTTCGGCCGTTGTCGTGTCTGATTTCGTTTCTTCATTTTTACGCGGACCGACAGCCTGAACATAAATATATCGTTATATAAATTGTACACTAGCGGACGATAAGAGGAGGGAAAAGTGGAATTCCCCCTCTTTTGCAGTTTCAAAATGTGGAGTTGGTTCGTAGTAGTAAAACTGTAGTGTTTGTAAAACTTTTGAGTGGACTATAACCCTTACTAAACATTAAAAGTTAAGTGTATATATAATTCAACGTAACCTTCAAGATAGCTTGGAAGGCGCCAAGCCGAGGCAGCGTCACGTTCTTCAGCACAGGGAACCCGTTCTTCTGGGCATATCTGAAAATACTTGCAGCAGTCAGATTTAACAAGATTAAAAAAGTGAATGTGATTTAAAACTTTCTGCATTAACGTTTTTCGACAATTTTAACGTTTTTATACCCTGAAGTCTAATAGAATATAGATCAGCTCTACTCTAACCGAAACTCACCTTCTAACAACGTAGCATAACATAACAATGGATTTGGATATGATAGTTAAGTTATTCATGGATCATTAACCTTCATAAAATTAATTTGTGTTACAAAAAATGGTCACTAACCGTTGACTGCCTTCGAGTCGTTTATACAGGAATCCTCCTTCAGGAAACAGAATCACCCAACGACGATCCCGCGCCCAAAAGATTTCGGTCAGCCGTTTCGTCAATCGATCCGTTTCCTTATTGGCACGACCTGCAAATTATACGGGTAGGGGTAATTAAAAAAATATTTAGCGAAGGGCAGTTCAAATTGTTACATTCATAAAAACAGATATTATATGTTAGCTTAGCAGTCAGCAATGGATATGTTAGGCAGAAAACTATCAACTTAGAAGTTGACATAGAAACCATAACTAAAGTTTCGTACTTATCGAAACCCTAAGATACGAAACGCATGTTATTTCACCCAAGAGATCATTACCAACAGAGGTGGGCCGCAGGGCCCCCCCCCCACCCCTTGCAAAACGCCAAAAAACCCGGCCCACCCCTGATTACCAACACCGAAAACTTCACCCCAATCATCTACATATAACTTGATACAAGATACATACACTCCCACATCATTTATAAAAACTGTTTCACCTACAAACACAACTTCTAGAACGACGACAAAGTTAATATAAATAAAAAAATTTGTTGGCAAGCACATGGTTGATTAGTAAGCGCATCAGTTACTGAAACATGCGTGAAAAATACCAGATCTACACCAGATGGTATGTGCCACGTGCCAGCGTGCCTCCAACTTACTCTGCTTACCTTCCCAGATGTAATAGTCACCATGAACCTGACCGACCACACCAAATGGCGACCATTTGAACATACCAGCCACGATCCACATGGCCTGAAATAAGGTGTATAGTCAAAGAAATAAGAAAAAATAAGGTTTCAATGTACAATTCTACAATCATTTTCTCACTAAAAACACATAAATAGAGTAACTGACCTTTCTACAGGCTACACCCTTCTGTTGCAACGACAGCAGCAGAGCGGGCACATCAGCCGTGCTCTGGTGGTTGCTCATGACCACGGCCCGATCCTGCATGCACTCGTGCAGGTCGTCACCAAATTCGATTACTATAATATGATGATACACCTGATAGTTTGTTAAGTCAGTAGACTATAGTAAATATTAACTATAATTGATCCGGAAACATGAACCTATACATATAACCAGAGGTGGGCCGCAGGGGGGGGGGGGTAGGGGGGGTTTACCCCCCCACTTTTCAGGGTCGGCGGGTAGCCTACCCCTCCCCCCTAGACAAAAATTTAGGTCGCCTACCCCCTCCCCCCCCCCCCTACTCGAAATTTTTTAGAAAATCGGCCTCAAAACCTCGATTTTGAGGCTCATTTTTCAAAATTTTCTGGCTGTAAGAATTTTTTTTTCGAAGAAACACGTTTTCTGGGTTAATTTTCTCGGTTAAAACCTGAAAAAAACCGGTATATGTGATGTTTATACCATACAGGGTGTCCCATCCTTAACCGCCGATGTTGACGGCTCCGTGCTTGAGTTGTACTGAGTCTATATAACTGAAATTTCATTTTCGAATAGAGAAGTCTTTGGCAATTTGTTTGACACCTACCAGAAGTTTATTGAACGCCTGTAGCTAATTTTACAATCAATTGAAAAAAGGTCCATTTTTTGGACTAGTTTTTCTTTTTTTCTGTAAATTTTTTTTCAAGAAATTTGATAAAAAGGCATTTCAAGAGCAGAGCATCACAGGAAATAGCACAACCCAGAATGAATCAAAAAAAACAAATTGAGAAGCTCAATTTTCGACTCGGGTACCTCTTTCATCCTGACATTGTTCCCAGTGACGAGGCACAGCTTCCACGGCTACATTACCTGAGTCTATTGGAATTGCACCCACCTCTTCATAAATAAAGAGATGTGACTGGTTTGGTCCGTATTTTTGCAAATCCTAAAATAAACACGCTCCTTCAAATCACCCAGTAGCCAGAAATACAGAAGGGTTACGTCTGGCGATCTGGCGGGCCACGGAGTTGCTCTTCTTTGCCGATCCAGGAACCATGAAAGGTTTCACCTGGCATAATGAGTCATAGCACCGTAAAGTTGGAAGAACAAGTCAACTTCCCAAGTTTTTATACCTGCATCAGACGAAGCAACAGCCACTTTTGAAAGAAAGCCTGGTTTGTTATGCCAGCTTTACCCGAGATTGGCTCAATGATACCTTTCCGGGTTCCTGGATCGGCAGAAAAGACCAACTTCTGTGTGCCTACCATGTCGCCAGACCTGATCTCTCTGGACTCCTGGCTCCAGGGTGATTTGAGGGAGCACGTATATCCGAGGAGTTCCAGGAATACGGCCAGTCACGTCTCTGTATTCTTGAAGAGATGGTTGAAATTCCCATGGACTCAGGTTATGTAGCCGTGGAAGCTGTGCCTCGTCACTGGGAACGATGTCAGAATAAAGGAGGTGCCCGAGCCAAAAATTAAGCTTCTCAATTCGTTTTTTGCTGTTCCATTCAGGTTTTTGCTATTCATTGTGATACTATGCTCTTGAAGTGCCTTTTTAACAAAATTCTTGACAAAAAAAAACTTACAAAAGGAAGAAAAACCAGTCTAAAAATGGACCTTTTTTCGATTGCTTGTAAAATCAGCTACAGACGTCCACTAAACTTCTGGTAGGTGTCAGACAAATTGCCAAAGACTTCTCTATTCGAAAATGAAATTTCAGTTATATAGACCCAGTACAACTCAAACACGGAGCCGTCAACATCGGCGGTTAAGGATGGGACACCCTGTATAATAGAAGATTTTTTAGCAAAAACAAGCAAAAAACAAGCGTTTTATGCGAAAAAAAAAATTTTTCTACCCCCCCTACCCGACCTTACCCCCCCACTTTTCGGACAGGTCGGGTAAAATGGGATTTTCTGTCGGCTACCCCCCCACCCCCTGCAAAGTGCCAAAAAACCCGGCCCACCCCTGCATATAACTAACATTTTCAGTTAACATACTTAGTTACTCGATATGAACACATCATTGGGATCAACAATGAGACTGTCGCCGGTTGATAAAGTACGTTATACAGGTAATGATTGAGACAAAGACAACGTATGTAAGTAATGATCTGAAGTAACTGTATTTCAGCCCAAACCAACTGTCGTATCCGGCCGTGTATCCCCAATACCCGACGCAGCCCATCATCCACCGGTAGAGTTTGCCCTCGAAACCCCACCACAGACGCGGCCTGAAAACAAGTTTCAATTGAAGTGACTAGTGAGCCACAATGGCGGAGAAGCCAATCCTTCAATCAAACATAAGAGTTTTTCGAAAAGAGAGAATTAGCAGCAGTTTTGATGCCCTTTTACCTACACTTTGAAGAACAAACTACTTTTTTAAACTGTCAAAGAGGCTAAAACTGCACGTTTTGGTTCCTCCTTCGTCGGCTAGTGGTGACCAACCAGATATACTTGAATGGCAGCATGGGTACGATCATCCCAAAGTAAGCCAGCACAAATATAATGATCATCATGAAACACCAGATGCCTCGCAGCACGATCCGAGTGTAGAACAGGAAATTCCATAGCAAATCCAGGGGCGACATTGTGTCGCGTTGGTCTGAAAAAAAGATTAGACACTATTTACCATTTAACTGTTTATTCTGAACACACGATATATCAATAACAAGATCCACAAGAAAACAACTGATGCAAAATGAAATTTAAGAGTTGAATTTCCTACAGTGAAAATTTTAATTGTGAGCCTGAACCGAAACAACGACTGACTGAATGAATCGGATGAAATGAAGAGGATATTGAGATTTGACAATCCTTGCCAGTACTAAAACTTGCAAAAGGTCAGATGTTTTGTAATATTGCATAAGGTTATTTGACACGGTGGCAGTGGTATGATTTTACTGAACTTGGGTGAATCATTCAGCCATGGCAGTGTTTCCACTGGTTTATAAATTCAGGCACTGGCGGACGAGCCAATTCTCCAAAGGGAAGGGAATTTTGTCATAAGGAGGAATTGGCAGTTTATATGCTATTTTACCTACACCTTAACCTTGAGGAACAAATCTACTTTTTGAAACCGACAAATAGGGGGGAATTCCACTTTCCCCTCCCTTTCTCGTCTGCTAGTGTCTAGATGAACGGGTACATCGCATGGTATAAATTATACAGATAATTGGCAGCTTTTCGATCATTAACGAAAGTACAACAACAACTTTTACTACAAGATGACGTCGAATGACGTGGGGTTGCGCTGAGTCAAACTCAAAATGGTTTAACTAAGGAATAATACGTCAGTTATGGGGAAATCCACATCCAAGTGGATTGTCGCTTCCCTCGTCAAGTGGTTAAGGCGTCTGCCTCGCTCGCCGACGTTTCTGGTTCGAGCCCCGGGTTGAGACACAGCGCATTCAAGAACGTTGTTGATGATCAGTGATTGTCATTGTAAATCGGATGACCGTTATTTCACTATTGTGACTTGGTATCCTACTTTGCTATTATGGCATAACAACTGAATAAATTTGATATTTGATCCAAACACGATTTTCTACTTATTCATGAAAAAACTTTACCACAGTATTGTTCTGATAGGGTAATGGTTGAAGGGATCATATTCACAACCAATTGGTCAAGGGTTCGAGTCCCGTTAACACACAATATCCAGGAAGCGTGCGTGCTTGCTGGCAGTGACAGCCAGCATATAACATCTGAAACATCAACAAGCCGTCAACAAATTTGCATCCAGGATTCGATGTTTATGTCATTCTATCACGTCCCTGGTCACTAACGACTAGTGAAACGAAAATATTTAAAGAAAATATAACATAAATCATAGAATCGACATGAATTCGTTGGGTCGCCAAGCGGTACAACGAGGTGCCGGCATGCTATCGGCTTACGGCACTGGCGCCGGCAGTCGACTGATCCGGCACAAACCCGGCACCAAAATGTGCGACAAAGGCCGCGACTTCGGCATGATGGGTTGGCGGCATAACTGACTGACTCGCAAGTAGATATTGATGACAGTGAGCTGATTTTGTATTTACGTGTACTTTGAAAGTCATCTTAGATCAGAAGTGCATCACCAACAGAAGTGAAAGACCAGCACAATGGTCATGAGTAGACGAAACGGAATCCTTTTGTCTATGTCCCAAACCAACAACACTAGTCACTATCTGACTCAGTACTCGTCGATTAGTGTACTATGGTCTGACAGAATGTATGAATCAGAAATGTAGATAAATTGACTCAATTCATCCACTGATCAATCCATAGGTCGTTACATCACGTTTCCCGTAACCACGCACAAAGGCACCACTCACAGACACCAACTTGTGCCCAAACGGGCCTTCTACAAAAAGTGGCTGGCACGTGTTTGGAATCAGTTAGTCATCAAACGTGACTTGTATTTATCATTGGAACCGCATTCTTAACTTGGTTACTGCATGCATCACCCAACATTGAATTATAGAAACACTTATTACCCGCCCAGTTACATACGTATTGAGTGAGAGAATAAGTCACATCGTAATTTCCGAGGCTCAGATGTATAAACGCTTTATTGTAGCATATAAGTTAAGGTCGACCGATGAATGACATTAGCATAAATGGCCCTTACATTATATATGTGAATAGATAGCTAATAATAGTGGGCGTGGCTTAATATAAGACATTATATGCGACTCCTCCCCCATTTAGACAGAATTGAGGGTATTTACGAGAATATTATAGACTGAGAATAAGGTTTTGTATCATAAAATAGATCATTTAATAGCCAGGCGGAAAATCGGTCGGAATTATTTGAGTGAAATCATAACTCTTCCACAACAGTGCCTGCAGTTTACGTCGACGCTGGCACTTGCACTCGCACAGTTCAATCTTGTCCATGAGTTGCCTGATGATGGTGCAGCTGGCTCGGTTGTTGTTGATGCTTTGTCCGATCTCCATGTGTTGATCCGATAACTCTTCAAGATGCTGGTCGATCATCGCATTCTTCTCAGCCAGACTGTTGTTCGCTTCGGCCAACTCCTTCCCCAACGCAAAGTTCTTTTCCGCCAGATCCTTGGACTGTTGCACGATCTTCTCGAGACGCCGTACCTCAATGGATGTTTTAGAAAGTTCTTCTTTATAGCTGTTTATACGGGCTGTCTGATTCTCTGCCTGAACTTTCTGTGCGCTGATCTTTAACTCAAGTTGCTCGATTTTCTTCAGCTGATCTTTCTGCTTTAATTCCTCCTCTGTTTGACGTCTATTCTCACGTCTCTTCTCTTTCTTCACTGACTGCTCCTTCTGATCTGGTACGTCTTTCTGATTTCTTTTTACTGGTTCATCTTTAGTTACAGAGAGAACTTTATCTGATGCTTTCTGATCTTCACCCGAACACTGACCTTCCTCGTCCTTCTTCCTCCGCAAATGATGACATTCGGTTTCACCATGCGATCCCAGGCCATGCAACGGGCAAAACTTCTTCTCCACCCGGGCGTTCCTCTTTTGCAGTCCCTTCAGCGCTTCAATCAATTTCATCTTCATTCCTTCACTGCGCTGCGACATCTTCTCCATATGTTTCATGAAGCCAGTTCGCTCACGTTGCCATTGTAGACGTTCTTGTTGTAACATTTTGCGTTCTTCACGCCATTCACTTTGCATGCTGATCATGACTTGGAACATTTGATTCACCGTACAACCCTCACTCTCATGCATAAAAGCTGATGAGTTGAGGTTAGCTGTTTGCATAGTGCGCAATTTAGCTACTGAAGATGACTGGTGGGGTGTTGATGACTGGTTTTGTCGTGGTCGCCAAACGCTTTATTGTAGCATATAAGTTAAGGTCGACCGATGAATGACATTAGCATAAATGGCCCTTACATTATATATGTGAATAGATAGCTAATAATAGTGGGCGTGGCTTAATATAAGACATTATATGCGACTGTATACTCAAGCTCAATCCAGATGTTCATTCGAATAATTTGTTTCAATGATTTATACGACTTTTCAGGGTAGACAAAGATCGTATCAAGATGATTGGACCCGACCGCGCCGCCGCCGAGTGGATCATCAAAAACGGTGGGGCTGTCAAGTTAGTTTTAGGGGCTTAGGGCGATGGGCAGATGCACTAGCGGACGAGAACATGTGGGAAAAGTGGAATTTCCCCTCTTTAGTGGTTTCGAAAAGTAGAGTTTGTTACTTTTAAGGTGTATGTGAAATGACATAAATTTTGCCAACCCCATCTCTTTGGAAAAATTCCTCTCCCTTTGGAGGTTTCGCTCGTCCGCCAGTGGACAGATGCACCGGCGGACGAGGGAAGAGAACAAAGTAGCACCACCCCCTCTTTCGCAGTTATATAAATGTAAAATTGGTTGTTTACCGTGTGGGGTAAAATTCTCTCAAAACTGTAATTCCATCCTTCATAAAAACTCCTCTTGGAAGAATGACTTGTCCGCCAGGAAGCAGATTCTATGCCATTTCCGTGTCAATTCCCGACTCCCGTATTTCCATACTTCAGGGTTCAACAGTCAATACTCAGTTTCACGATTCAGATTCACTGGGTCGGCGTCGTTCAGCAACGACTACGATGACATCATGAGAGACATCACCAAACCGAGGTATATCACGGCCTTCGAAGCCGTCGACTCCGGTATTTACTGGATTGGCTTCGAGTACCTGAGTTGGTTCATAATAGATTTGAAGTAGAAATTTGACTGAGTGACAGACGATTGGTTGACTGACAGACAATGGATTGACTGACTGACAGACGATTGAGTGACTGGTTGACTGACTGACTGACTGGCAGATGATTCGTTGACTGACTGACGGGCGATCGGTTAACTGTCTGACAGTCGGTTGGTCACCAAATGACTGTCCGACCTCCGACGAGTGGATGACTTACAATCGGTTGACTGACAGAACCGTTGAAAAAGCCACATAGTAAAAAATCTCAATTTACAGAGGGTCTCTCCCATCTACAGTCGATTCGTTTTTCATCGTGCCCTGAAATCGACGACGTTGCCATCGACAAGTTGGAGGTAACCAGCAACAGTCTGACCGACATCACCATCCAAAACTGCCCCATCACGTCGGCGTCTGCTCCGTATTTCGCCAAGTTAAAGTTTGTGATTACAAAAATTGCTCATTAATAAAGCGAAAGTTAAAGTAGTGAGAATTATGGGACGTTATCGAACTGAAGCTATGCCTTCATCGTAAACACACGGGGCGTGGATATTTTTGTTTTGAAAAACCTAACGATATTGAGATCGAGTAGCCCTACCCTACGTAAGTCATTCACGGGCATTCAAAAAAATTGTCATTTCTAGCCCAGAGCGGAATATAAAGACCACAAACCTATAATAATTAAATGATTTAATAAAAATATAAAACAATGGATATCAAATACAAATTGCAGAAACCTGAAATCGTGCACGGTACGTCAATGCAGCAAAATCGGTGACGCGGGTTCGTTCAAGTCGACGTTGACAAGCGCTCTGCCCAACTGTAGAGTGATCGTGGAATAATGACTGTTGCTGCTATAATACATTATAACTTCATTATAAAAATTATTTTGATTATAAATTATAACTCAAAATAATTGATAAATATTGCCATATTATAGACGAACCTGAATCGTGAGCATGTATTAGTTGCATAAATAACTGAAATCAACTTTTCATGGCATAAACATACTGTAACAAAAAAACACGGTATTTGATCACGATTTTGGATTGCCTATGCAATGTTGCACAAATGATTTTTATGAGAACGTACAATAGCTGTTCAACAGTACCTCCCCATGTTGTGCTTTTTCTATTACGAAAAATCCGCTGGTCATTTCCATATTTATTAAACATACATACCAAGCAAAAGCAAGCATATTTACAATGGGTTGATTACTGCAAGCCTCAATAAACCAATAAATAAATTGGCGGCAGAAGAATTTCTATCTGCAAAGTGTAGCAAATAAAGACCAGAATAACCAATAATGTTAAGCTACAAAAATTTTATTATCGTATAAAATTCTCCATAAATTTCAGGAGCTTATCAATTGAGCACGGGTTCATAACGAAGAATACAAATAGCAACAATATGATGATAATAAAACATATCTCTAGTCGATTATAATGAAATATACAAAAAATATAATCTTCAATCTATAGCAATGAATGACTAAAAAGAATAACGCATCATAACGGTATCATATCAACAGACAACGCTCCCATGATTTTTGACCATATCTTACCCAGACATGGCACCATATGTCATGTTTTGCAGTCTGTGTATAACTAATAAATATGAGAAACAATATAGTAGCCCAAGAACGGGGTTTCAAGGTGAAATGAAGTAGTGAAATTAATCGACTGCATGGTAAAACGTGTCTCTCAAACTGAAATCCATTTTAATTTTTACTCGCTAACCACATGGAAAACACGTCATAAATTTTTTATGAGACTTCTTCATCATTGGTCCAATACAAATTCCTTAACGGAGACCATGCATCCAATATTCAATAGGATTATTGATCAATCAATGAAATATTGAATAAAAAACTCAGTTATTCATTGAACTTCTCGAGTATTCATCGAACTTCTCGATTATTCAATGAAATTACCGATTATTCAATGAAATTCTCGTTTATTCAATACGATTCTCATAGAGCGCCTTCCATTTGCCGATGCCGGCATTGATCTTCTGCTGCTGCAGGTGTTGCCAGGTGGACATGGCCATCTTATTCTCGTAGTAATGTACATCCTGATACTTAGGTCGCGGCTCGTCGGGTTTGAACGGCGATACCCGGGCCAATCGCTTCCGCAGCAGCTCCGTGTCCACTTCGATCGGATCACGATACTGATCGAGATAGCTGCAAAATGAGATTTATACGGACTGTAAGACAGATTCAGTGGGAAACAGAATCGATTCACATTAACTTACAACTTGTAAATTTAACTAAAAAAACTAGTCTAATTAATCTATCAATGAGGCCTTCCTTCATCATCAAGCAATTACCATGAAAGCGTTGCAGGGTCTTTCCTAAAGTTGCCACCATGGATGGGAGAGAGATCATTCATCATGCCAGACTAATTATATGGAAGTAGGATGAGCTAATCACCACACTTCTGCTCAACAGAATGGAATGGATCAAAGGAGTGGCGAGACGTATCCTGGTGAGAGCAGGACAAATCCCAAACAACCTCTCCCTCACCGTATGTGGTTCACCGATGTTGTGAATTGAGGGCCAAACAAACAAAAAAAAATTGGATCAAATTAAAAATTAGCTGAATCCATTTTCAACTTCGACCGAAGTAATAATCAGTTTCACCAACGTATCAAACGGCTGCATTTCCTCCGGGAACTCCTCCTGCTCGGGGAACTCGGGCGCTGGCCAGTCGAACTTGTAGAGCGGTTGGGGCATATCTGTAAATTAATATCGTGCGTGAACAATCATGTTTATTAAAGATAAAATAATGATAAATGGTCGTGAAGTAACAGAGAAATGTCCGTACCACATACACTGTAAGTGCAGAGTGTCTGCTTATTGTATGAAACATGAATGCACTACATAGCGCCTAGTTTCAGTTGGCATTAATCAGAGGTGTGCCGGGGAGGGCAGGGGCAAATTATCAAAGCATTTTTTGCTCTTTCAGAACCACGAATGGGGAACGCTAAAAAACCACGAATGCAGGGAAACTTTATCAAAATGAGTACACTAATAGCGTTAAAATACTGAAGACGCAGAATGGACTCCAACAAAAACATAAAATACCATAATAAACTAACCATATCTGTGATGGAGACATTGTTGTACACTCGGATCCCATTCCACTTGGCAGAATACCAGAGACGCCGGCGTCAGATGCGCTTCATTGGCCTTGTAGAACTCGGCAGTAAAAAAGATACGATCGTAGAGGGAATCACTGCAATATTTTACGGTCAGGTCATGTATATAGTTCTGCCATTTCATTCATTAATTCACTGGTGAATTTGGAACAAGAAAAGCAGCGTAATGAAAAAAGAACAAATTTGATCAAACAAGCAGAGTGCGCGAAAAATCAGCCAGATGGTTGACTGTAATTTATAAACTCATATTTGTAAACCTTGACAGGAGAACATCATACCAACAATTTCGTATGCAAACCTATACAACAAATTAACCTTTTCTATTAAACCATTTGTTCAACAGCAAAACCTCTCAGTCTCAGTCAACGAAAAAAATATTTCAAACGAGTTCAAGAAACAACTGACCACGGAATGGAACGTTTGTAATCATCCAGATTGACTTTGCCCTGAGTCTGTGCCAACAAGATGGTTACGACCCGGGAGTGACCGGTGCCCTTGAACGGGGTGGGTTGAGCGTAGTCGCATAGCACCTGACCCGTGGATACATCCGAACCGGCAATGTTACAGCTGAAAAGAATAACTTTTAATGCTAATGAAAATTTTGACATAGTGTAGTGATAATATCAATATTAATCATATTGATGTTTTGCTTTGATAAACACCGAAATGAGAATTATGTAGTAGCATATCAGTTCATCTATAGAAATTACCGTTGCCATTTTAAGGCGATCAACCTGAATAAAGCCTGAAACTGGTCGAATCCAAGAGTTTTTGCACGTTTTTTTAGTTTTCATTCAGAGTTTGACGAATAAAAAAGAATAGAAGTACTTCAAATGGGAAAATGAATAAACTGCGGAGCCCTATGAAAACCAGAAAAATAACGTTAACTGCGATTACTAACACCATCCACTGCAGGATATCCCCTTGATCTTCATACGGATTACCATCCAAATTCACTTGAAGCAGTGTCCAGTATTTGGTGTCCGGTGATTCCCATAGAACGTTGGGAGCGGTTTTCATCTGTAGATAGACAAAACAAATTAATTTACTATTTTGAAAGCTAATACTCAGATGCTTGGGATTATTCTTTGTTTTGATGGACAATAAGTTGAGCCAAAAATCCGGCTTCTACAAGAGTTATTACAACCTTTCAGTTAATAAAAACAATCAGAAGAACAGCAATGATAATGAAAATACAGTCACCAAAACTCGTCTTTGATCTTGATCTATAAAAAATATCTCACCGTATCGCACAATCATCAAGTAAAACAAAGACACATACTAAATCCACGAAAATAAACAGCAATGCATATCCATTCAATATGCACAGCGGATAACAAAAAAATCATATCTGAAAACTGTTTTGCAAAATCATCAATTAAAAAATGCATTTTCAAGTAAAAGTAAAGTGAAGTAGAGAAACCAACATCTTGGGCGCGCACATAATTGCCATAATAAACGGGCAACTCCTGATCATTCTGGTCGAGCTCGCGGTCCTGATAAGCCACGCGGAATGGTACGACGTCATTGAAGTAGACGTTGGCATTGAAAAGATGCTCATAAATGGACGAGTGCTGACACAGACGTCGAATCAGACTCGTGGAGGAATTGCTGCCGAACGCTGCCAACTCGAGGTCAGTCAGGTCAACTTTTACTGCAAATTTTTTCTTTGAACTTCAATAAAACAATACTTGAATTCTAATTTTCTGAACATAGTTTTCATGGTTGACACAATAATCGAGTTCAAGTTTGTGCCAACTCGAACTAAAATGAAATGAAAGCTTTCTAAACTGACGAAGAAGAGAAATTCAAGGCGGAAAACAGTGTTATCGCCTATCGGACCCTTAGATTCTTGAAGCTCTACGGTTCACATCACATGTATGCATGCTTAACTTCAAGTGGTACAGTTTTAATCGAAACCAATACTTATTATTCATTCAATCGTATCCTCTCCAGTTAACTATAGATGAAAAATATGACTATAATGCCAACAGTTGAGTGTCCTGGCTGCGCGCTCCAGTTCTTTGAGTTGATCACTGGGTCGTTTAGGTCTGGCTGGATTCGAGTCCAACTTGAAGCCGATGTTGACGCACTCGGCGGCAGGTCCAGCCGCTGCCAATTCGGCTTGACGACGGGCTGAAATATGGCAACCTGTTAACATAACAGTTAAAAATGATAAATATATTAGCAATTATGGTTCCCACATTAAGCGATATTGATTGATTGAATGAATTGTGGTTTTATTGTAAATCAAGTGGAACTGACTGGGTGAGTGAATTGTCGTTTGATGTGTGACTGATGAACTGAGCTGCACTAAAAGATTGATAAAGTGAATTACAGAATTATTGACTTTGTGACTGTATTGAATGTTTGGCCAAGTAAAAATGTTTCATTCACTGATAGTTCACGTTTATGTACACTCCATTAATTACGTGAACGTCTGATTGATTGATTATGTGACTTCCTGAATGTTCGATATGTGAATGATGATCGATCGAAAACTGTTTTGTCTGTGATTGATCGGATGGGAATATATAGCCGAACGTGAGCGATTGACTGAGTACGTTACAGTAAGTGAAAGATTGACTACTGCATGTGTGACTGAGCTATTAACCGATGTGCATTGATAACTGTACAAAATTTACGGGTGATTGCTGAGTAATGAGTGATGATGATCAATGTGTGTGATTGATTTATCGACCATACGAAACCTGAGGAATCAGATTGCTTTGATTGAACGTATTACGGAAATATAGAACTACCGCCACACTCATGATAGCGGTTGAATCGATTGAGTATAAGACTATTCAATTATAAGTTGAAAATTCTAGTTACACGAGAAACTAAGAATCAAATCAGTCAACACTGCAATCGTTGTTCCAGCGACAGTCGATGTTCATCCGGATCGATTGCGTGCATATTTGGCTCCGGTGTAGGTTTGTAGATGCGAGCTTTGTACCATCGATCGATTTCGAAAAAACTGAAATAATAATCATCCAATTTGTTTCAAAACAGTATGAGATCATAGCAAACAACGAAAACTAACTGTTTTTGAGTGGAGAATTTTAATCACTACCTTTTCTTCAAACCTTGTCAAGATTCACTATAGTCTGGAAGTAACCATTGAACTCTGAAAATGTATCTCCGTCCGTGAAAGACAAACCGGTTTTTATGCCAGACATCCGGACCGGCCCAAGCGATATGTCTCTGACGAAAATGCCGTTCTGTCCGCGGCTCACGGCGGGCGCGATGCGAACCCTTGACTGGTAGAACCGAATAGATGGAACCTGAATTATCATAATCTACCACCACGGAGCTCTGAACCTGAACCAGATTGGTGACTGCTATCTTCTCCTTGTCTCCCACCGGCTTCCGGGTTCTTCAACACCAAAAGCCCGCAACACCAAATCTGCAACACCAGGACACTTAGGCTTAGGCTTAAGTGTTGCAGATTTGGTGTTGCAGAACCCATAACCCGTCTCCCACAATTTACGTCTGGTCTGGCAGAAAGGGATCACGGAAAAATCCTTCCATAGACTGGTTAGCTAATGAAAATCATGATTCGCTAATAAGGACAACTAGCACAGGGTGTAAAGTTAATGGATACATGGCGTTGGCGATATTTCAAAATAATAAGTCAAAAAATAAAATAAAATACTAACCAGTTTTGGACTTCTCCTTCATGTAGAGCAACGCCCGAGGTGTAATGGGCCTGGTCGTCATTCTCAACGATTGGCTAATGCTTTTCTCAAACAAGTAATGCGATTTACAAGCGTAAATTTAATTATATTGACAAAAATAATTGTAATGACTGGCCTTTTCTCGAGTGCCCAGTCTCAGTCAAAAGTCTTATAGAATCACTGATATTATTAGAATTCAATCCAATAATGTTCCGAATCAGTATCTATTAAACATTAACTGTTATCTATTTACGATGGTCCGTGTGTAAAATAGATATTTTCAAACTGTCTCCCAGATCAGTTTGTGCCTTCGCCCGATAGTATCGGCTAGGCTTCGGGTCAAACGACAAAATCGCGTCCCTTCGGGTCAAACGACAAAATCGCGTCCCTTTTGTACGTCTGAGATCAACTCAAGGTCTATACCAAAAGTATCACTCTAGCTTTGGATGGAGTCGGGAATCTCCGACCGTCTATCAAAGTCCCACTTTGATTCTAGACCCAGCTGATTTGATTCAGCTTACCTCCAAGCATACGACGTTAGCCTACTGCGATGCTATAGTTTTAGAATATTGAGATTCTAGAACGATAGCAAAGATCTACAACTTACTTAAGATGAGTTATTAATTATGTATTTAATTGAAAAGAGAATTTATTATTATTTGTAGATATTTGAAAGAATGAGAATTTAAACAAAAGTATTAATTACGCGCTTTGAAGGACAAGCTCCACGGGAACTTTCACTTCCGTACAACAACAGAGTCCTCGACTCACAAACAACCGAACCTTCCGACAAACTCTTCAACTCAGCAACTTCAATTCAGCATAATGATAAGTGATATTGTTATGACAAAATGGACGGGTATATATAGCAAATAGTATCGACAGATTAGAACAGATTAGACATAGAAAACGTGAAAACAAGAGTAAACAATAGAATGACGTGACCTAGTAGAACGGCTTATCTGCTAATAGCGACAGCCACAACAATTTAGCAAGTGAGAACTGACCGGGCGCACGCGTCATATTGAGCGGTGCACGTGTCATCTGGGCTAGCTAGAATGCGTGAATATTTCAAATAAGAAATTTGAATATTTGAATATTACTTTGAGGGATAAGCATCTGAAAATACCGCTGTCATTACATCACTCCCCCTCTGAATTTAAGCGAAGTCAGGGATTTCGCTTGGGTGTGTGTGATGTGTGAGCTGGTATTCAGACTTGATTGGTCCTACTTACAAAAAAAACTAAAAAATATCACATAGAAAAATTAAATTATCACTTGAGAAAAATTAGATTTAATCACAAAAGTATATAATCAAATTGAACGCTAATTATCAACATCGGATAATCATAAACAGCGTTGAAAACTACGCAGATTGTCAACAACGGACAATAACACATTGCGTAATGGAGAATGTCTTGTAATCGGTATCGTTATCACAAAATATAGACTTGAATTAAAAATTAAATTTTTAAATAAAATAATGCTACGAAAAATATTTCATATCAGTTTAAAATATAAAAAAAGTATTACAGTTGAAATACTGTCAGATTTCTGTTTAATGGTTCTTTATTGCCATGAAATTAGGCATTCTTGTATCTAGATTTTTTGCCTGACGCATTAGTCGCGTCACCTCTGGCTTTCAGCACACAGCTGTTGGTAATTAGCTGGGCTTTTTCCCTGATCTTATATTTGGCCGTTGGGCCGCGAACATTAGAGAACGCATGTTTAATGTTTGGAACGATCGCGTCCATGCAACTTTCCTCGCTGTTTCTACGATAAAAAGTATTTTTGTATTTACCGGACGGTCCGTCAACATTGGATCTGTCTCTACAGAATCCATTGGATGCCTGGGTCTCGTCGTCTGAGTAGTAAAGAGGCACTTGTTGCATGTAGACATGCTTGTTCTTATATTTAGCCGATGGCCCGTACGTATCCGATCGATCGTAAATCGGCTTGTCAGTGCGCTGCATGTCTTTGTTATGCACCGGTTTGGCGATCATGCGATCCTCAGACTTGACCTGGGTCGGCTTACTGTGCCATGATTCGCGGTTTTTTGTTTTTATTGGCGAGACTGATGTTGTTCTGACCGGTGGCTTAGGTGCTTTGGCCTTCGTTTTAATGCCTAGCGTGGATTGAACTCGACACGCTTCGCTCACTACTTCACCCAATGTTGTTTCTGGGGTGAATGTGATTTTTGATCGAATGCTGGGCAGTAAAGCATTGAACAGTTCACGGGCTGTTTCGTTATCACTTCGTGGGATGACAGAAACTGAACGTTGAAATTTACGACGCAGTCTGAGAAATAATTCTTCGACTGATTCGTTTTTGCCCTGTTCCAGCGATTCAACTGTCATGTCCAGATATTTGGCCCATGTAGCCTTCACTTTCTGATCAGACATTTTTTCAATTTTAGTTGTTTTGTGCACTGGCACTGTTGGTGGTTTAACTGACCACTGATCGCTGTCATCAACTGATTGTTCGGTGTTGGTGTTAAACCGAGTTTTAAACAAGTTGACTGGCCTGAGTCGTGATCTTCGTTTCATTTCATGTTGTACTGTTAGGCCGTCGCACATGGCTTGTTTCAAACGAGCGAATCCTTGTTTGCCAGACCAGACACTGTACGGTAGTGCATCGTACACAGACTTGGGTGCACCGAATAGAAAGTATGGCAGTAAATCAGTGAGTTGCTGATCGTATGTACCATTCAATCTAGTTTCACGCCAGCACTGTGACACACAGATCTCAAAGTTCAAGAGCCAAGTGGTCAACAAAAATGGTTCAGTGTCACTGAATGGGCGCACCTTGTACTCAATTTTCTCATACACGTAGATGAGTGATTCAGCTGCGAGTGCTGGTGAGTACAGCGTTTCAATTGGCATGTCAAAATTGAATCGACCACTTTCGAAGCGATTCAAATCGGCAAAACGGCGTATTTGTGGTTTGAGACCACGCAGAAAGTAGGTGCTCAGAGTTCGTCTGTGAATCTGATCCGCGTTCAGCACCTGAATCAATCTACCGTAGAAGGCAGACACTGTTTCATTACTGTATTGATGTATCAGTGTTTCATAAACAGGTGGTTGCTGTACGTGTGCCACATTGCCATGGTTGGATGACGGGCTGTTGGGTACTGAAACACATTGATCACCAGCAGATTCAGTTAAGGGTGATCGCACGTTATGATAGTAGTAATCATTGTGACCATGTGAAGCAGTGAGGCTGCCAACAACGGGTGTGTCAAAATGATCACACATTGGCTGTTCAGTCATGCCATCAGGATCATTGGTGTACACATTTGACACGTACCAGTAATGATCGTTGTATTGGGTATCTGTTTCTGACTGATTATCGTATTGTGGGTATTGGGTATCATCGTACTCCAGAATTTTCTTTTCTGTATTACCCCCGTTTATTTCAGATGGTATTTCATCATTATTGAATGCCCCATGATCATCATTCAAATTCATTTCAGGCATTTCCAATTCATAAGTTGATTGTTCACATTGGCCCACATCATCATATTCGATGTCACAATCACGTTCCACTGTTTCATGATAGAAGTGGTCATATTGGCCATCATCTTCATATTCAATGTTGTTGTCATAGCCCCCACAGGCATACTCATTATCATACTCACAATCAGACATCATGTGGTTGATGAAAAAAAATTTACTCGGTTTTACCGGATGTTTATTATATAAAAAGTTCGATTTTATTTTACGTGGGTGTTACGTAATTTTTACTTGGTTTAGAGAACCAAAAATTTTACGATTAGTAGGTGATCACTCTTTCAATCCGAGAATTTTCAATCACGGAAATGTGAAGAAAAAAAGTCAAGCGATTTTGAAGTGAAAATGAAATCAGAAAAAGATTTCAATTAATTGTAAAAATTAAGGTTCGCTTTATGTATCAACGTGAAAAAAAAAATCCACGGAAAATTCACTTTACACGATGGTAATGTGCAAGCAAAATAAAAATATTTGAGAAATTATATCACTTTAACAGTGAAAATAATTTTCTGTGTTTTCAAACACTGATGTTCGTGTGTTTTTACAAGCTGAAATTCACCCAAAAGTGAAAAAATCAATCAGATTTTTCAATTGGAGTAAAAAAATAACTTTTACTGTATGGGAAAAAATTTTTACACTGGAAATTATCATGCACGATGTTGATGTGCAAGTAATTATATCCACAGTCCAAATTCACTATGTCGTTTCTTAAGCGACAAAAAGTAAAGCCAAAACAAGATAGTTCTGGTTTCGGTGCGGATTTCCAATGAACTGGCTGTTACAGTTGGATCCGAGACGAGTATCGATAAATCGAACACTGATGTTAAGTTTGTGTTTTTGTCAGTTCAAAAATATCCGAGTTCAAACAGTCACAATAGTCAAAGTAAAAATGACAAAGTGAAAGCCGAATGGATTCGGTCTCGGCGGGACCTCCAATGTAATGACTGGCCTTTTCTCGAGTGCCCAGTCTCAGTCAAAAGTCTTATAGAATCACTGATATTATTAGAATTCAATCCAATAATGTTCCGAATCAGTATCTATTAAACATTAACTGTTATCTATTTACGATGGTCCGTGTGTAAAATAGATATTTTCAAACTGTCTCCCAGATCAGTTTGTGCCTTCGCCCGATAGTATCGGCTAGGCTTCGGGTCAAACGACAAAATCGCGTCCCTTCGGGTCAAACGACAAAATCGCGTCCCTTTTGTACGTCTGAGATCAACTCAAGGTCTATACCAAAAGTATCACTCTAGCTTTGGATGGAGTCGGGAATCTCCGACCGTCTATCAAAGTCCCACTTTGATTCTAGACCCAGCTGATTTGATTCAGCTTACCTCCAAGCATACGACGTTAGCCTACTGCGATGCTATAGTTTTAGAATATTGAGATTCTAGAACGATAGCAAAGATCTACAACTTACTTAAGATGAGTTATTAATTATGTATTTAATTGAAAAGAGAATTTATTATTATTTGTAGATATTTGAAAGAATGAGAATTTAAACAAAAGTATTAATTACGCGCTTTGAAGGACAAGCTCCACGGGAACTTTCACTTCCGTACAACAACAGAGTCCTCGACTCACAAACAACCGAACCTTCCGACAAACTCTTCAACTCAGCAACTTCAATTCAGCATAATGATAAGTGATATTGTTATGACAAAATGGACGGGTATATATAGCAAATAGTATCGACAGATTAGAACAGATTAGACATAGAAAACGTGAAAACAAGAGTAAACAATAGAATGACGTGACCTAGTAGAACGGCTTATCTGCTAATAGCGACAGCCACAACAATTTAGCAAGTGAGAACTGACCGGGCGCACGCGTCATATTGAGCGGTGCACGTGTCATCTGGGCTAGCTAGAATGCGTGAATATTTCAAATAAGAAATTTGAATATTTGAATATTACTTTGAGGGATAAGCATCTGAAAATACCGCTGTCATTACATAATTTAAAAAATTAATTGCAAAACATTTTTTTCTAATTTGTGATGGGCCTATACAAATTTGTCGGGGTAGGGAGTAATTATTTTCAGAAAATATTAAAAGTGACTCACCGTGAAATTTTTATTTTATAAAGTTGCCGATTTCAGGTAACCGAATAGTTTTGTCATGTCGTGTTGTCAGTGTTGTTGTTGTTGTTGTTGTCAAATGTTTACTGCTTTTACCGAATGTTGTGGTCACCGTATCTTAAGATGGCCATGGTCACAATAAATATACCATTGCCAGCGAACAGATTACTGGTTCCACCACCATCCAAAGTCGGTTATTGGCACTGGCGGCCAAACGGTCAACTGTGGATACGTCTAACTTGATCAGACCCTGATGATGATAACTCAAAATGATGTGAACAAAGCCTGCTGCTAGTACATGTGTATGTTTGGTTCAGCTAACTCGTCTGAATGAAACTTTATTGAAAAAATCCTGCGGACACTGACACGAAACAACACTCCAACAAAAATTCTGATCCATGAACCCATGTATAATAGATCGTACCGTTTTATTCCTCTAAAGCTAATCCTTCAAAGGGAGGGGAATTTCGTCAAAGATGGGGAAATGGCAGTTTCAAGGTCAACTTACGTCTACGTCTTTGGTCCCTAACGTTAAGTGTTCATTCATCCGTGTTTCCCGGTTAAAATATGCATGGTATGATGCAGGGTATGATGCAGGAAGAAAAAATTTCTAAAGTCATATACACAGGGTGGGCCAAAAAAACGTGCCGCGTTTGAGCGGTTATTCTCACAGAAATTGTATAACTTTCACAATAACCGCTCAAACGGGACACGTTTTTTTGGCCCACCCTGTCTATACGGTGAGTAAGGTTCGATAAACCACCGATTCCCATACAATAAGTATCTATTTAGTCGTGATTCTTGGTTTGAAAAACGGTTATGGCGCAGTATGAAATATTACAGAAGTCATTACCTCCGAGTTGTATGTTTCCATGTAGTTTATTTTACGCAGTGCCTCAAATGCGGTGAGTAAGGTTCGCTAAACCAACGACTCCAATGCATTAAGTGTTCATTCGTCCGTGTTTCTTGGTTTGAAGCACGGTTATGATGTACGATTGAAAAGTTACAACGGTCATTACCTCCGCAATGTCGAGTTGCCAGTTGTCAGAAACTTTAATTTACTCTGTAACACACGTGCGGTGAATAGCATCCGATAAATCAACGACTACCGTACATTAAGTGTCTATTTATCGGTATTTTTGGCTTCAACAGCGGTTATGACACCCAATTGAAAAGTTGCAAAAGTAAGTACCTACATATGTTCTGTCCAATTGTCAGTTGTCATGAAGCTCATTTTACCGTGTGACACGCGTGCGGTGAATAGCATTCGATAAATTAACGATTGCCGTACATTAAATGTTTATTTATCCGTTTTCCTTGGTTTCAACAGCTGTTATGACGCAAGATTGAAAATTTATAAAAGTCAGTATCTCCGTAATGTCGAGTTTTCAGTTGTCATAGAGCTCATTTTACTCTGTGACACGTGTGCGGTGAATAGCATTCGATAAATCCACGACTGCCATACATTAAGTGTCTTTTTATCCGTATTTCTTGGTTTCAACAGCGGTTATGACGCCCGATTGAAAAGTTACAAAAGTCATTACCTCCATTATGTCGAGTTGTCAGTTGCCATAATTTTGATTTTACTCTGTGACACGCCTGCGTTGAGTAGCATTTGATAAATCCACGACTACCATACATTAAGTGTCTTTTTATCGGTATTCCTTGGTTTCAACAGCGCTTTTGACGCCCGATTGAAAAGTTACAAAATTCATTACCTCCGTTATGTCGAGTTGTCAGTGGTCATGAAGCTCATTTTACCCTGTGACACGCGTGCGGTGAGTAGCATTCGATAAATCCACGACTACCATACATTAAGTGTCTTTTTATCGGTATTCCTTGGTTTCAACAGCGGTTTTGACGCCCGATCGAAAAGTTACAAAAGTCATTACATCCATTATGTCGAGTTGTCAGTTGCCATAATTTTGATTTTACTGTGTGACACGCGTGCGGTGAGTAGCATTCGATAAATCCACGACTACAATGCATTAAGTGTCTTTTCATCGGTATTCCTTGGTTTCAACAGCGGTTTTGACGCCCGATCGAAAAGTTACAAAAGTCATTACCTCCATTATGTCGAGTTGTCAGTTGCCATAATTTTGATTTTACTGTGTGACACACGTGCGGTGAGTAGCATTCGATAAATCCACGACTACAATGCATTAAGTGTCTTTTCATCGGTATTCCTTGGTTTCAACAGCGGTTTTGACGCCCGATCGAAAAGTTACAAAAGTCATTACCTCCATTATGTCGAGTTGTCAGTTGCCATAATTTTGATTTTACTGTGTGACACACGTGCGTTGAGTAGCATTCGATAAATCCACGACTACAATGCATTAAGTGTCTTTTCATCGGTATTCCTTGGTTTCAACAGCGGTTTTGACGCCCGATCGAAAAGTTACAAAAGTCATTACCTCCATTATGTCGAGTTGTCAGTTGCCATAATTTTGATTTTACTGTGTGACACACGTGCGGTGAGTAGCATTCGATAAATCCACGACTACAATGCATTAAGTGTCTTTTCATCGGTATTCCTTGGTTTCAACAGCGGTTTTGACGCCCGATCGAAAAGTTACAAAAGTCATTACCTCCATTATGTCGAGTTGTCAGTTGCCATAATTTTGATTTTACTGTGTGACACACGTGCGGTGAGTAGCATTCGATAAATCCACGACTACAATGCATTAAGTGTCTTTTCATCGGTATTCCTTGGTTTCAACAGCGGTTTTGACGCCCGATCGAAAAGTTACAAAAATCATTACCTCCATTATGTCGGGTTGTCAGTTGCCATAACTTAGATTTTACTCTGTGACAAGAATGCGGTGAGTAGCATTCGATAAATCCACGACTACCATACATTAAGTGTCTTTTTATCGGTGTTCCTTGGTTTCAACAGCGGTTTTGACGCCCGATCGAAAAGTTACAAAATTCATTACCTCCGTTATGTCGAGTTGTCAGTTTTCATGAAGCTCCTTTTACCCTGTGACACGCGTGCTGTGAATAGCATTCGATAAATCCATGACTACCATACATTAAGTGTCTTTTTATCGATATTCCTTGGTTTCAACAGCGGTTTTGACGCCCGATCGAAAAGTTACAAAAATCATTACCTCCATTATGTCGGGTTGTCAGTTGCCATAACTTAGATTTTACTCTGTGACAAGAATGCGGTGAGTAGCATTCGATAAATCCACGACTACCATACATTAAGTGTCTTTTTATCGGTGTTCCTTGGTTTCAACAGCGGTTTTGACGCCCGATCGAAAAGTTACAAAATTCATTACCTCCGTTATGTCGAGTTGTCAGTTTTCATGAAGCTCCTTTTACCCTGTGACACGCGTGCTGTGAATAGCATTCGATAAATCCATGACTACCATACATTAAGTGTCTTTTTATCGATATTCCTTGGTTTCAACAGCGGTTTTGAATCCCGATTGAAAAGTTACAGAAGTCAGTACCTCCATTATGTCAAGTTATCTGTTGCCATAACTTTGATTTTATTCTGTGACACGCGTGCGGTGAGTAGCATTCGATAAATCCACGACTACCAAACATTTTAAGTGTCTTTTTATCGGTATTCCTTGGTTTCAACAGCGGTTTTGACGCCCGATCGAAAAGTTACAAAAGTCATTACCTCCATTATGTCGAGTTGTCAGTTGCCATAATTTTGATTTTACTGTGTGACACGCGTGCGGTGAGTAGCATTCGATAAATCCACGACTACAATGCATTAAGTGTCTTTTCATCGGTATTCCTTGGTTTCACCAGCGGTTTTGACGCCCGATCGAAAAGTTACAAAAATCTTTACCTCCATTATGTCGGGTTGTCAGTTGCCATAACTTTGATTTTACTCTGTGACAAGCATGCGGTGAGTAGCATTCGATAAATCCACGACTACCATACATTAAGTGTCTTTTTATCGGTATTCCTTGATTTCAACAGCGGTTTTGACGCCCGATCGAAAAGTTACAAAAGTCATTACCTCCATTATGTCGAGTTGTCAGTTGCCATAAATTTGATTTTACTGTGTGACACGCGTGCGGTGAGTAGCATTCGATAAATCCACGACTACAATGCATTAAGTGTCTTTTCATCGGTATTCCTTGGTTTCAACAGCGGTTTTGACGCCCGATCGAAAAGTTACAAAAATCATTACCTCCATTATGTCGGGTTGTCAGTTGCCATAACTTTGATTTTACTCAGTGACAAGCATGCGGTGAGTAGCATTCGATAAATCCACGACTACCATACATTAAGTGTCTTTTTATCGGTATTCCTTGGTTTCAACAGCGGTTTTGACGCCCGATCGAAAAGTTACAAAAGTCATTACCTCCATTATGTCGAGTTGTCAGTTGCCATAAATTTGATTTTATTCTGTGACACGCGTGCGGTGAGTAGCAATCGATAAATCCACGACTACCATACATTGAGTGTCTTTTATCTGTATTCCTTGGTTTCAACAGAGGTTTTGACGCCCGATTGAAAAGTTACAAAAGTCATTACCTCCGTTATGTCGAGTTGTCAGTTTTCATGAAGCTCCTTTTACCCTGTAACACGCGTGCTGTGAATAGCATTCGATAAATCCACGACTACCATACATTAAGTGTCTTTTTATCGGTATTCCTTGGTTTCAACAGTGGTTATGACGCCCGATTGAAAAGTTACAAAAGTCATTACCTGCATTATGTCGAGTTTTCAGTTGCCATAATTTTGATTTTACTGTGTGACACGCGTGCGGTGAGTAGCATTCGATAAATCCACGACTACAATGCATTAAGTGTCTTTTCATCGGTATTCCTTGGTTTCAACAGCGGTTTTGACGCCCGATCGAAAAGTTACAAAAATCATTACCTCCATTATGTCGGGTTGTCAGTTGCCATAACTTTGATTTTACTCAGTGACAAGCATGCGGTGAGTAGCATTCGATAAATCCACGACTACCATACATTAAGTGTCTTTTTATCGGTATTCCTTGGTTTCAACAGCGGTTTTGACGCCCGATCGAAAAGTTACAAAAGTCATTACCTCCATTATGTCGAGTTGTCAGTTGCCATAAATTTGATTTTATTCTGTGACACGCGTGCGGTGAGTAGCAATCGATAAATCCACGACTACCATACATTGAGTGTCTTTTATCTGTATTCCTTGGTTTCAACAGAGGTTTTGACGCCCGATTGAAAAGTTACAAAAGTCATTACCTCCGTTATGTCGAGTTGTCATTTTTCATGAAGCTCCTTTTACCCTGTAACACGCGTGCTGTGAATAGCATTCGATAAATCCACGACTACCATACATTAAGTGTCTTTTTATCGGTATTCCTTGGTTTCAACAGTGGTTATGACGCCCGATTGAAAAGTTACAAAAGTCATTACCTGCATTATGTCGAGTTTTCAGTTGCCATAATTTTGATTTTACTGTGTGACACGCGTGCGGTGAGTAGCATTCGATAAATCCACGACTACAATGCATTAAGTGTCTTTTCATCGGTATTCCTTGGTTTCAACAGCGGTTTTGACGCCCGATCGAAAAGTTACAAAAATCATTACCTCCATTATGTCGAGTTGTCAGTTGCCATGAAGCTCGTTTTACCCTGTGACACGCGTGCGGTGAGTAGCATTTGATAAATCCACGACTGCCATACATTAAGTGTTTTTTTATCGGTATTCCTTGATTTCAACAGCGGTTTTGACGCCCGATTGAAAAGTTACAAAATTCATTACCTCCGTTATGTCGAGTTGTCAGTTGTCATGAAGCTCATTTTACCCTGTGACACGCGTGCGGTGAGTAGCATTCGATAAATCCACGACTACCATACATTAAGTGTCTTTTTATCGATAATCCTTGGTTTCAACAGCGGTTTTGACGCCCGATCGAAAAGTTACAAAAGTCATTACCTCCATTATGTCGAGTTGTCAGTTGCCATAATTTTGATTTTACTGTGTGACACGCGTGCGGTGAGTAGCATTCGATAAATCCACGACTACAATGAATTAAGTGTCTTTTCATCGGTATTCCTTGGTTTCAACAGCGGTTTTGACGCCCGATCGAAAAGTTACAAAAGTCATTACCTCCATTATGTCGAGTTGTCAGTTGCCATAATTTTGATTTCACTCTGTGACACGCGTGCGGTGAGTAGCATTCGACAAATCCACGACTACCATACATTGAGTGTCTTTTATCTGTATTCCTTGGTTTCAACAGAGGTTTTGACGCCCGATTGAAAAGTTACAAAAGTCATTACCTCCGTTATGTCGAGTTGTCAGTTTTCATGAAGCTCCTTTTACCCTGTAACACGCGTGCTGTGAATAGCATTCGATAAATCCACGACTACCATACATTGAGTGTCTTTTTATCGGTATTCCTTGGTTTAAACAGTGGTTATGACGCCCGATTGAAAAGTTACAAAAGTCATTACCTGCATTATGTCGAGTTGTCAGTTGCCATAATTTTGATTTTACTGTGTGACACGCGTGCGGTGAGTAGCATTCGATAAATCCACGACTACAATGCATTAAGTGTCTTTTCATCGGTATTCCTTGGTTTCAACAGCGGTTTTGACGCCCGATCGAAAAGTTACAAAAATCATTACCTCCATTATGTCGAGTTGTCAGTTGCCATGAAGCTCATTTTACCCTGTGACACGCGTGCGGTGAGTAGCATTTGATAAATCCACGACTGCCATTCATTAAGTGTCTTTTTATCGGTATTCCTTGATTTCAACAGCGGTTTTGACGCCCGATTGAAAAGTTACAAAATTCATTACCTCCGTTATGTCGAGTTGTCAGTTGTCATGAAACTCATTTTACCCTGTGACACGCGTGCGGTGAGTAGCGTTCGATAAATCCACGACTACCATACATTAAGTGTCTTTTTATCGGTAATCCTTGGTTTCAACAGCGGTTTTGACGCCCGATCGAAAAGTTACAAAAGTCATTACCTCCATTATGTCGAGTTGTCAGTTGCCATAAATTTGATTTTACTGTGTGACACGCGTGCGGTGAGTAGCATTCGATAAATCCACGACTACAATGAATTAAGTGTCTTTTCATCGGTATTCCTTGGTTTCAACAGCGGTTTTGACGCCCGATCGAAAAGTTACAAAAGTCATTACCTCCATTATGTCGAGTTGTCAGTTGCCATAATTTTGATTTTACTCTGTGACAAGCATGCGGTGAGTAGCATTCGATAAATCCACGACTACCATACATTAAGTGTCTTTTTATCGGTATTCCTTGGTTTCAACAGCGGTTTTGACGCCCGATCAAAAAGTTACAAAAGTCATTACCTCCATTATGTCGAGTTGTCAGTTGCCTTAAATTTGATTTTATTCTTTGACACGCGTGCGGTGAGAAGCATTCGATAAATCAACGACTACCATACATTAAGTGTCTTTTATCGGTATTCCTTAGTTTCAACAGAGGTTTTGACGCCCGATTGAAAAGTTACAAAAGTCATTACCTCCGTTATGTCGAGTTGTCAGTTTTCATGAAGCTCCTTTTACCCTGTAACACGCGTGCTGTGAATAGCATTCGATAAATCCACGACTACCATACATTAAGTGTCTTTTTATCGGTATTCCTTGGTTTCAACAGCGGTTTTGACGCCCGATCAAAAAGTTACAAAAGTCATTACCTCCATTATGTCGAGTTGTCAGTTGCCTTAAATTTGATTTTATTCTTTGACACGCGTGCGGTGAGAAGAATTCGATAAATCCACGACTACCATACATTAAGTGTCTTTTATCGGTATTCCTTAGTTTCAACAGAGGTTTTGACGCCCGATTGAAAAGTTACAAAAGTCATTACCTCCGTTATGTCGAGTTGTCAGTTTTCATGAAGCTCCTTTTACCCTGTAACACGCGTGCTGTGAATAGCATTCGATAAATCCACGACTACCATACATTAAGTGTCTTTTTATCGGTGTTCCTTGGTTTCAACAGAGGTTTTGACGCCCGATTGAAAAGTTACAAAAGTCATTACCTCCGTTATGTCGAGTTGTCAGTTTTCATGAAGCTCCTTTTACCCTGTAACACGCGTGCTGTGAATAGCATTCGATAAATCCACGACTACCATACATTAAGTGTCTTTTTATCGGTGTTCCTTGGTTTCAACAGCGGTTTTGACGCCCGATTGAAAAGTTACAAAATTCATTACCTTCGTTATGTCGAGTTGTCAGTTTTCATGAAGCTCCTTTTACCCTGTAACACGCGTGCTGTGAATAGCATTCGATAAATCCACGACTACCATACATTAAGTGTCTTTTCATCGGTATTCCTTGGTTTCAACAGCGGTTTTGACGCCCGATTGAAAAGTTACAAAATTCATTACCTCCGTTATGTCGAGTTGTCAGTTTTCATGAAGCTCCTTTTACCCTGTAACACGCGTGCTGTGAATAGCATTCGATAAATCCACGACTACCATACATTAAGTGTCTTTTCATCGGTATTCCTTGGTTTCAACAGCGGTTTTGACGCCCGATTGAAAAGTTACAAAATTCATTACCTTCGTTATGTCGAGTTGTCAGTTTTCATGAAGCTCCTTTTACCCTGTAACACGCGTGCTGTGAATAGCATTCGATAAATCCACGACTACCATACATTAAGTGTCTTTTTATCGGTGTTCCTTGGTTTCAACAGAGGTTTTGACGCCCGATTGAAAAGTTACAAAAGTCATTACCTCCGTTATGTCGAGTTGTCAGTTTTCATGAAGCTCCTTTTACCCTGTAACACGCGTGCTGTGAATAGCATTCGATAAATCCACGACTACCATACATTAAGTGTCTTTTTATCGGTGTTCCTTGGTTTCAACAGAGGTTTTGACGCCCGATTGAAAAGTTACAAAAGTCATTACCTGCATTATGTCGAGTTGTCAGTTGCCATAATTTTGATTTTACTCTGTGACACGCGTGCGGTGAGTAGCATTTGATAAATCCACGACTGCCATACATTAAGTGTCTTTTCATCGGTATTCCTTGGTTTCAACAGCGGTTTTGACGTCCGATTGAAAAGTTACAAAATTCATTACCTTCGTTATGTCGAGTTGTCAGTTTTCATGAAGCTCCTTTTACCCTGTAACACGCGTGCTGTGAATAGCATTCGATAAATCCACGACTACCATACGTTAAGTGTCTTTTTATCGGTGTTCCTTGGTTTCAACAGAGGTTTTGACGCCCGATTGAAAAGTTACAAAAGTCATTACCTCCGTTATGTCGAGTTGTCAGTTTTCATGAAGCTCCTTTTACCCTGTAACACGCGTGCTGTGAATAGCATTCGATAAATCCACGACTACCATACATTAAGTGTCTTTTTATCGGTATTCCTTGGTTTCAACAGTGGTTATGACGCCCGATTGAAAAGTTACAAAAGTCATTACCTGCATTATGTCGAGTTGTCAGTTGCCATAATTTTGATTTTACTCTGTGACACGCGTGCGGTGAGTAGCATTCGATAAGTCCACGACTGCCATACATTAAGTGTCTTTTCATCGGTATTCCTTGGTTTCAACAGCGGTTTTGACGCCCGATTGAAAAGTTACAAAATTCATTACCTTCGTTATGTCGAGTTGTCAGTTTTCATGAAGCTCCTTTTACCCTGTAACACGCGTGCTGTGAATAGCATTCGATAAATCCACGACTACCATACATTAAGTGTCTTTTTATCGGTGTTCCTTGGTTTCAACAGTGGTTATGACGCCCGATTGAAAAGTTACAAAAGTCATTATCTACAATATGTATGTCAAGTTGTCTGTTGCCATAATTTTGATTTTACTCTGTGACACGCGTGCGGTGAGTAGCATTCGATAAATCCACGACTACCATACATTTTAAGTGTCTTTTTATCGGTATTCCTTGGTTTCAACAGTGGTTTTGACGCCCGATTGAAAAGTTACAAAAGTAATTACCTCAATTATGCGAGTTGTCAGTTTCCATAACTTTGATTTTACTCTGTGACGAGCATGCGGTGAGTAGCATTCGATAAATCCATGACTACCATACATTAAGTGTCTTTTATCGGTATTCCTTGGTTTCAACAGCGGTTTTGACGCCCGATCGAAAAGTTACAAAAGTCATTACCTCCATTATGTCGAGTTGTCAGTTGCCATGATTTTGATTTTACTCTGTGACAAGCGTGCGGTGAGTAGCATTCGATAAATCCACGACTACCTTACATTAAGTGTCTTGTTATCGGTATTCCTTGGTTTCAACAGCGGTTTTGAGGCCCGATCAAAAAGTTACAAAAGTCAATACCTGCATTATTTCGAGTTGTCAGTTGCCATAACTTTGATTTTACTCTGTGACACGCGTGCGGTGAGTAGCATTCGGTAAATCCACGACTGCCATACATTAAGTGTCTTTTTATCGGTATTCCTTGGTTTCAACAGCGGTTTTGACGCCCGATTGAAAAGTTACAAAATTCATTACCTCCATTATGTCAAGTTATCTGTTGCCATAACTTTGATTTTATTCTGTGACACGCGTGCGGTGAGTAGCATTCGATAAATCCACGACTGCCATACATTAAGTGTCTTTTTATCGGTATTCCTTGGTTTCAACAGAGGTTTTGACGCCCGATTGAAAAGTTACAAAATTCATTACCTCCGTTATGTCGAGTTGTCAGTTTTCATGAAGCTCCTTTTACCCTGTGACACGCGTGCTGTGAATAGCATTCGATAAATCCACGACTACCATACATTAAGTGTCTTTTTATCGGTATTACTTGGTTTCAACAGCGGTTTTGACACCCGAATGAAAAGTTACAAAAGACATTACCTCCATTATGTCAAGTTATCTGTTGCCATAACTTTGATTTTATTCTGTGACACGCGTGCGGTGAGTAGCATTCGATAAATCCACGACTACCATACATTTTAAGTGTCTTTTTATCGGTATTCCTTGGTTTGAACCGCGGTTTTGACGCCCGATTGAAAAGTTACAAAAGTCATTACCTCCGTTATGTCGAGTTGTCCGTTGCCATAATTTTGATTTTACTCTGTGACACTCGTGCGGTGAGTAGCATTCGATAAATCCACGACTACCATACATTAATTGTCTTTTCATCGGCATTCCTTGGTTTCAACAGTGGTTTTGACGCCCGATTGAAAAGTTACAAAAGTCATTACCTCCATTATGTCGAGTTGTCAGTTGCCATAATTTTGATTTTTCTCTGTAACACGCGTGCGGTGAGTAGCATTCGATAAATCCACGACTACCATACATTAAGTGTCTTTTTATCGGTATTTCTTGGTTTCAACAGCAGTTTTGACGCCCGATTGAAAAGTTACAAAATTCATTACCTCCGTTATGTCGAGTTGTCAGTTTTCATGAATCTCCTTTTACCCTGTGACACGCGTGCGGTGAATAGCATTCGATAAATCCACGACTACCATACATTAAGTGTCTTTTCATCGGTATTCCTTGGTTTCAACAGCGGTTTTGACGCCCGATCGAAAAGTTACAAAAGTCATTACCTCCATTATGTCGAGTTGTCAGTTGCCATAACTTTGATTTTACTCTGTGACAAGCATGCGGTGAGTAGCATTCGATAAATCCACGACTACCATACATTAAGTGTCTTTTATCGGTATTCCTTGGTTTCAACAGAGGTTTTGACGACCGATTGAAAAGTTACAAAAGTCATTACCTCCGTTATGTCGAGTTGTCAGTTTTCATGAAGCTCCTTTTACCCTGTATCACGCGTGCTGTGAATAACATTCGATAAATCCACGACTACCATACATTAAGTGTCTTTTTATCGGTATTCCTTGGTTTCAACAGTGGTTATGACGCCCGATTGAAAAGTTACAAAAGTCATTACCTGCATTATGTCGAGTTGTCAGTTGCCATAATTTTGATTTTACTCTGTGACACGCGTGCGGTGAGTAGCATTCGATAAATCCACGACTGCCATACATTAAGTGTCTTTTCATCGGTATTCCTTGGTTTCAACAGCGGTTTTGACGCCCGATTGAAAAGTTACAAAATTCATTACCTCCGTTATGTCGAGTTGTCAGTTTTCATGAAGCTCCTTTTACCCTGTGACACGCGTGCTGTGAATAGCATTCGATAAATCCACGACTACCATACATTAAGTGTCTTTTTATCGGTGTTCCTTGGTTTCAACAGTGGTTATGACGCCCGATAGAAAAGTTACAAAAGTCATTATCTCCATTATGTATGTCAAGTTGTCTGTTGCCATAATTTTGATTTTACTCTGTGACACGCGTGCGGTGAGTAGCATTCGATAAATCCACGACTACCATACATTTTAAGTGTCTTTTTATCGGTATTCCTTGGTTTCAACAGTGTTTTTGACGCCCGATTGAAAAGTTACAAAAGTAATTACCTCCATTATGTCGAGTTGTCAGTTGCCATGATTTTGATTTTACTCTGTGACAAGCGTGCGGTGAGTTGCATTCGATAAATCCACGACTACCTTACATTAAGTGTCTTGTTATCGGTATTCCTTGGTTTCAACAGCGGTTTTGACGCCCGATCGAAAAGTTACAAAAGTCAATACCTGCATTATTTCGAGTTGTCAGTTGCCATAACTTTGATTTTACTCTGTGACACGCGTGCGGTGAGTAGCATTCGGTAAATCCACGACTGCCATACATTAAGTGTCTTTTTATCGGTATTCCTTGGTTTCAACAGCGGTTTTGACACCCAATTGAAAAGTTACAAAAGTCATTACCTCCATTATGTCAAGTTATCTGTTGCCATAACTTTGATTTTATTCTGTGACACGCGTGCGGTGAGTAGCATTCGATAAATCCACGACTACCATACATTTTAAGTGTCTTTTTATCGGTATTCCTTGGTATGAACCGCGGTTTTGACGCCCGATTGAAAAAATACAAAAGTCATTACCTCCGTTATGTCGAGTTGTCAGTTGCCATAATTTTGATTTTACTCTGTGACACTCGTGCGGTGAGTAGCATTCGATAAATCCACGACTGCCATACATTAAGTGTCTTTTATCGGTATTCCTTGGTTTCAACAGAGGTTTTGACGCCCGATTGAAAAGTTACAAAATTCATTACCTCCGTTATGTCGAGTTGTCAGTTTTCATGAAGCTCCTTTTACCCTGTGACACGCGTGCTGTGAATAGCATTCGATAAATCCACGACTACCATACATTAAGTGTTATTTTATCGGTATTTCTTGGTTTCAACAGCGGTTTTGACGCCCGATTGAAAAAATACAAAAGTCATTACCTCCGTTATGTCGAGTTGTCAGTTGCCATAATTTTGATTTTACTCTGTGACACTCGTGCGGTGAGTAGCATTCGATAAATCCACGACTACCATACATTTTAAGTGTCTTTTTATCGGTATTCCTTGGTTTGAACCGCGGTTTTGACGCCCGATTGAAAAAATACAAAAGTCATTACCTCCGTTATGTCGAGTTGTCAGTTTTCATGAAGCTCCTTTTACACTGTTACACGCGTGCTGTGAATAGCATTCGATAAATCCACGACTACCATACATTAAGTGTCTTTTTATCGGTATTCCTTGGTTTCAACAGCGGTTTTGACACCCAATTGAAAAGTTACAAAAGTCATTACCTCCATTATGTCAAGTTATCTGTTGCCATAACTTTGATTTTATTCTGTGACACGCGTGCGGTGAGTAGCATTCGATAAATCCACGACTACCATACATTCTTAGTGTCTTTTTATCGGTATTCCTTGGTTTGAACCGCGGTTTTGACCCCCGATTGAAAAGTTACAAAAGTCATTATCTCCGTTATGTCGAGTTGTCAGTTGCCATAATTTTGATTTTACTCTGTGACACTCGTGCGTTGAGTAGCGTTCGATAAATCCACGACTGCCATACATTAAGTGTCTTTTTATCGGTATTCATTGGTTTCAACAGCGGTTTTGACGCCCGATTGAAAAGTTACAAAATTCATTACCTCCGTTATGTCGAGTTGTCAGTTGTCATGAAGCTCATTTTACCCTGTGACACGCGTGCGGTGAGTAGCATTCGATAAATCCACGACTACCATACATTAAGTGTCTTTTTATCGGTATTCCTTGGTTTCAACAGCGGTTTTGACGCCCGATCGAAAAGTTACAAAAGTCATTACCTCCATTATGTCGAGTTGTCAGTTGCCATAATTTTGATTTTACTTTGTGACAAGCGTGCGGTGAGTAGCATTCGATAAATCCACGACTACAATGCATTAAGTGTCTTTTCATCGGTATTCCTTGGTTTCAACAGCGGTTTTGACGCCCGATCGAAAAGTTACAAAAGTCATTACCTCCATTATGTCGAGTTGTCAGTTGCCATAAATTTGATTTTACTCTGTGACACGCGTGCGGTGAGTAGCATTCGATAAATCCACGACTGCCATACATTAAGTGTCTTTTTATCGGTATTCCTTGATTTCAACAGCGGTTTTGACGCCCGATTGAAAAGTTACAAAATTCATTACCTCCGTTATGTCGAGTTGTCAGTTTTCATGAAGCTCCTTTTACCCTGTCACACGCGTGCTGTGAATAGCATTCGATAAATCCATGACTACCATACATTAAGTGTCTTTTTATCGATATTCCTTGGTTTCAACAGCGGTTTTGAATCCCGATTGAAAAGTTACAAAAGTCAGTACCTCCATGATGTCAAGTTATCTGTTGCCATAACTTTGATTTTATTCTGTGACACGCGTGCGGTGAGTAGCATTCGATAAATCCACGACTACAATGCATTAAGTGTCTTTTTATCGGTATTCCTTGGTTTCAACAGCGGTTTTGACGCCCGATCGAAAAGTTACAAAAGTCATTACCTCCATTATGTCGAGTTGTCAGTTGCCATAATTTTGATTTCACTCTGTGACAAGCATGCGGTGAGTAGCATTCGATAAATCCACGACTACCATACATTAAGTGTCTTTTTATCGGTATTCCTTGGTTTCAACAGCGGTTTTGACACCCAATTGAAAAGTTACAAAAGTCATTACCTCCATTATGTCAAGTTATCTGTTGCCATAATTTTGATTTTATTCTGTGACACGCGTGCGGTGAGTAGCATTCGATAAATCCACGACTACCATACATTCTTAGTGTCTTTTTATCGGTATTCCTTGGTTGGAACCGCGGTTTTGACGCCCGATTGAAAAGTTACAAAAGTCATTACCTCCGTTATGTCGAGTTGTCAGTTGCCATAATTTTGATTTTACTCTGTGACACTCGTGCGTTGAGTAGCATTCGATAAATCCACGACTGCCATACATTATGTGTCTTTTTATCGGTATTCCTTGGTTTCAACAGAGGTTTTGACGCCCGATTGAAAAGTTACAAAATTCATTACCTCCGTTATGTCGAGTTGTCAGTTGCCATAATTTTTGATTTTACTTTGTGACACGCGTGCGGTGAGTAGCATTCGATAAATCCACGACTACAATGCATTAAGTGTCTTTTCATCGGTATTCCTTGGTTTCAACAGCGGTTTTGACGCCCGATCGAAAAGTTACAAAAGTCATTACCTCCATTATGTCGAGTTGTCAGTTGCCATAAATTTGATTTTACTCTGTGACACGCGTGCGGTGAGTAGCATTCGATAAATCCACGACTGCCATACATTAAGTGTCTTTTTATCGGTATTCCTTGGTTTCAACAGAGGTTTTGACGCCCGATTGAAAAGTTACAAAATTCATTACCTCCGTTATGTCGAGTTGTCAGTTTTCATGAAGCTCCTTTTACACTGTTACACGCGTGCTGTGAATAGCATTCGATAAATCCACGACTACCATACATTAAGTGTCTTTTTATCGGTATTCCTTGGTTTCAACAGCGGTTTTGACACCCAATTGAAAAGTTACAAAAGTCATTACCTCCATTATGTCAAGTTATCTGTTGCCATAACTTTGATTTTATTCTGTGACACGCGTGCGGTGAGTAGCATTCGATAAATCCACGACTACCATACATTCTTAGTGTCTTTTTATCGGTATTCCTTGGTTTGAACCGCGGTTTTGACGCCCGATTGAAAAGTTACAAAAGTCATTACCTCCGTTATGTCGAGTTGTCAGTTGCCATAATTTTGATTTTAGTCTGTGACACTCGTGCGTTGAGTAGCGTTCGATAAATCCACGACTGCCATACATTAAGTGTCTTTTTATCGGTATTCCTTGGTTTCAACAGCGGTTTTGACGCCCGATTGAAAAGTTACAAAATTCATTACCTCCATTATGTCGAGTTGTCAGTTGTCATGAAGCTCATTTTACCCTGTGACACGCGTGCGGTGAGTAGCATTCGATAAATCCACGACTACCATACATTAAGTGTCTTTTTATCGGTATTCCTTGGTTTCAACAGCAGTTTTGACGCCCGATTGAAAAGTTCTAAAATTCATTACCTCCGTTATGTCGAGTTGTCAGTTTTCATGAATCTCCTTTCACCCTGTGACACGCGTGCGGTGAATAGCATTCGATAAATCCACGACTACCATACATTAAGTGTCTTTTTATCGGTATTCCTTGGTTTCAACAGCGGCTTTGATGCCCGATCGAAAAGTTACAAAAGTCATTACCTGCATTATGTCGAGTTGTCAGTTGCCATAATTTTGATTTTACTCTGTGACACGCGTGCGGTGAGTAGCATTCGATAAATCCACGACTACAATGCATTAAGTGTCTTTTCATCGGTATTCTTTGGTTTCAACAGCGGTTTTGACGCCCGATCGAAAAGTTACAAAAGTCATTACCTCCATTATGTCGAGTTGTCAGTTGCCATAAATTTGATTTTACTCTGTGACACGCGTGCGGTGAGTAGCATTCGATAAATCCACGACTGCCATACATTAAGTGTCTTTTTATCGGTATTCCTTGGTTTCAACAGAGGTTTTGACGCCCGATTGAAAAGTTACAAAATTCATTACCTCCGTTATGTCGAGTTGTCAGTTTTCATGAAGCTCCTTTTACACTGTTACACGCGTGCTGTGAATAGCATTCGATAAATCCGTGATTACCATACATTAAGTGTCTTTTTATCGATATTCCTTGGTTTCAACAGCGGTTTTGAATCCCGATTGAAAAGTTACAAAAGTCAGTACCTCCATGATGTCAAGTTATCTGTTGCCATAACTTTGATTTTATTCTGTGACACGCGTGCGGTGAGTAGCATTCGATAAATCCACGACTACAATGCATTAAGTGTCTTTTTATCGGTATTCCTTGGTTTCAACAGCGGTTTTGACGCCCGATCGAAAAGTTACAAAAGTCATTACCTCCATTATGTCGAGTTGTCAGTTGCCATAATTTTGATTTCACTCTGTGACAAGCATGCGGTGAGTAGCATTCGATAAATCCACGACTACCATACATTAAGTGTCTTTTTATCGGTATTCCTTGGTTTCAACAGCGGTTTTTGACACCCAATTGAAAAGTTACAAAAGTCATTACCTCCATTATGTCAAGTTATCTGTTGCCATAACTTTGATTTTATTCTGTGACACGCGTGCGGTGAGTAGCATTCGATAAATCCACGACTACCATACATTCTTAGTGTCTTTTTATCGGTATTCCTTGGTTTGAACCGCGGTTTTGACGCCCGATTGAAAAGTTACAAAAGTCATTACCTCCGTTATGTCGAGTTGTCAGTTGCCATAATTTAGATTTTACTCTGTGACACTCGTGCGTTGAGTAGCATTCGATAAATCCACGACTGCCATACATTAAGTGTCTTTTTATCGGTATTCCTTGGTTTCAACAGCGGTTTTGACGCCCGATTGAAAAGTTACAAAATTCATTACCTCCGTTATGTCGAGTTGTCAGTTGTCATGAAGCTCATTTTACCCTGTGACACGCGTGCGGTGAGTAGCATTCGATAAATCCACGACTACCATACATTAAGTGTCTTTTATCGGTATTCCTTGGTTTCAACAGAGGTTTTGACGCCCGATTGAAAAGTTACAAAAGTCATTACCTCCGTTATGTCGAGTTGTCAGTTTTCATGAAGCTCCTTTTACTCTGTGACACTCGTGCGGTGAGTAGCATTCGATAAATCCACGACTACCATACATTAATTGTCTTTTTATCGGCATTTCTTGGTTTCAACAGTGGTTTTGACGCCCGATTGAAAAGTTACAAAAGTCATTACCTCCATTATGTCGAGTTGTCAGTTGCCATAATTTTGATTTTTCTCTGTAACACGCGTGCGGTGAGTAGCATTCGATAAATCCACGACTACCATACATTAAGTGTCTTTTTATCGGTATTCCTTGGTTTCAACAGCAGTTTTGACGCCCGATTGAAAAGTTACAAAATTCATTACCTCCATTATGTCGAGTTGTCAGTTTTCATGAATCTGCTTTTACCCTGTGACACGCGTGCGGTGAATAGCATTCGATAAATCCACGACTACCATACATTAAGTGTCTTTTCATCGGTATTCCTTGGTTTCAACAGCGGTTTTGACGCCCGATCGAAAAGTTACAAAAGTCATTACCTCCATTATGTCGAGTTGTCAGTTGCCATAACTTTGATTTTATTCTGTGACACGCGTGCGGTGAGTAGCATTCGATAAATCCACGACTACCATACATTAAGTGTCTTTTTATCGGTATTCCTTGGTTTCAACAGCGGTTTTGACGCCCGATCAAAAAGTTACAAAAGTCATGACCTCCATTATGTCGAGTTGTCAGTTGCCATAAATTTGATTTTATTCTGTGACACGCGTGCGGTGAGTAGCATTCGATAAATCCACGACTACCATACATTAAGTGTCTTTTATCGGTATTCCTTGGTTTCAACAGAGGTTTTGACGCCCGATTGAAAAGTTACAAAAGTCATTACCTCCGTTATGTCGAGTTGTCAGTTTTCATGAAGCTCCTTTTACCCTGTAACACGCGTGCTGTGAATAGCATTCGATAAATCCACGACTACCATACATTAAGTGTCTTTTTATCGGTATTCCTTGGTTTCAACAGTGGTTATGACGCCCGATTGAAAAGTTACAAAAGTCATTACCTGCATTATGTCAAGTTGTCAGTTGCCATAATTTTGATTTTACTCTGTGACACGCGTGCGGTGAGTAGCATTCGATAAATCCACGACTGCCATACATTAAGTGTCTTTTCATCGGTATTCCTTGGTTTCAACAGCGGTTTTGACGCCCGATTGAAAAGTTACAAAATTCATTACCTCCGTTATGTCGAGTTGTCAGTTTTCATGAAGCTCCTTTTACCCTGTGACACGCGTGCTGTGAATAGCATTCGATAAATCCACGACTACCATTTATTAAGTGTCTTTTTATCGGTGTTCCTTGGTTTCAACAGTGGTTATGACGCCCGATTGAAAAGTTACAAAAGTCATTATCTCCATTATGTATGTCAAGTTGTCTGTTGCCATAATTTTGATTTTACTCTGTGACACGCGTGCGGTGAGTAGCATTCGATAAATCCACGACTACCATACATTTTAAGTGTCTTTTTATCGGTATTCCTTGGTTTCAACAGTGGTTTTGACGCCCGATTGAAAAGTTACAAAAGTAATTACCTCCATTATGTCGAGTTGTCAGTTGCCATAATTTTGATTTTACTCTGTGACACGCGTGCGGTGAGTAGCATTCGATAAATCCACGACTACCATACATTAAGTGTCTTTTGTCGGTATTCCTTGGTTTCAACAGCGGTTTTGACGCCCGATCGAAAAGTTACAAAAGTCATTACCTCCATTATGTCGAGTTGTCAGTTGCCATGATTTTGATTTTACTCTGTGACAAGCGTGCGGTGAGTAGCATTCGATAAATCCACGACTACCATACATTAAGTGTCTTTTTATCGGTATTCCTTGGTTTCAACAGCAGTTTTGACGCCCGATTGAAAAGTTACAAAATTCATTACCTTCGTTATGTCGAGTTGTCAGTTTTCATGAATCTCCTTTTACCCTGTGACACGCGTGCGGTGAATAGCATTCGATAAATCCACGACTACCATACATTAAGTGTCTTTTTATCGGTATTCCTTGGTTTCAACAGCGGTTTTGACGCCCGATCGAAAAGTTACAAAAGTCATTACCTCCATTATGTCGAGTTGTCAGTTGCCATGATTTTGAATTTACTCTGTGACAAGCGTGCGGTGAGTAGCTATCGATAAATCCACGACTACTATACATTAAGTGTCTTTTTATCGGTATTCCTTGGTTTCAACATTGTTTTGACGCCCGATTGAAAAATTACAAAAGTCATTACCTCCACTATGTCGAGTTGTCAGTTGCCATAATTTTGATTTTACTCTGTGACACGCGTGCGGTGAGTAGCATTCGATAATTCCACGACTACCATAAATTAAGTGTCTTTTTATCGGTATTCCTTGGTTTCAACAGTGGTTATGACGCCCGATTAAAAAGTTACAAAAGTCATTACCTTCATTATGTCAAGTTATCTAATGCCATAATTTTAACTTCACTCTGTGACACGCGTTCGGTGAGTAGCATTCGATAAATCCACGACTACCATAAATTAAGTGTCTTTTTATCGGTATTCCTTGGTTTCAACAGCAGTTTTGACGCCCGATTGAAAAGTTACCTCCGTTATGTCGAGTTTTCAGTTGTCATGGAGCTCATTTTACTCTGTGAAACGTGTGCGGTGAATAGCATTTGGTAAATTAACGATTACCGTACATTAAATGTCTATTTATCGATTTGAAAAGTTACAAAAGTCATTCATTATAGTCGAATTTTTTGTTTACGCCTTTTTTCGGGAACTTTTTTTGTGTAAAACCTTTCCCTCACCCAGAAATTGGCGGTCGAAGGCAGCAGTTTGGGTTGATGAAAAGGTTTTATACACAAAAAAGTTCCTAAGAAGAGTCCTAATCATCTTTTTAAGAACTTTTCTGTGTGTAAAACCTTTTCATCAACCCCAAATTGCTGCTTTCGACCGCAAATTTCTGGTTGAGGGAAAGGTTTTACACAAAAAAAGTTGCCAAAAAAAGGCGTAACCAAAAAATTCGACTATACCTCCGTTATGTCGAGTTGTCAGTTTTTTTCATGCCATATGTTTGATTTTACTCTGTAACACGCGTGCGGTGTATAGCTTTCGATAAATTAATGGCTACCGTACTTTAATTGTCTATTTATCGGTTTTTCTTGGTTTCAAGAGCTGTTATGACACCTGATTGAAAAGTTACAAAAGTCATTACCTCCGATATGTCGAGTTGTCAGTTGCCACTTTTTTAATTTTACTCTGCGACACACGTGCGGTTAATAGCATTCGATAAATCAACGACTACCGTACATTAAATGTCTATTTATCTGTATTCCTGGGTTTCAACAGCGGTTATGACACCCGATTTGAAAATTTAGAAAAGTTATTACCTCCATTATGTCGAGTTGTGAGTTGCCCCGAAGCTCATTTTACTCTGTGACTCGTGTGCGGTGAATAACATTCGATCAACAACTACCGTACATGAGGTGTCTATTTTTCGGTATTTCTTGGTTTGAACAGTGGTTTTGATGCACGATTGAATAGTTAAGAAAGTCATTACCTCCGTCCAGTTGTCCATTGCCACAAGTTTTAATCTACTCAGTGACACGCGTACGTTGCACCAGCTGTCCGACTCCCATATATTAAGCGTCTATTCCTTGGTGTTTCTTGGTCTGAAAAAAACTCCGGTTTTGATGCATCAGTGACATTGACTTTTATTTTTCTCAGCGACTTTAGTTTAAAGGTTATCACTTTGCATTCATGGTTAAATGTTTACCACACACTCATAAATTTGCGATGGTTCTCCACAAATTTGTGATGGCTTTCCACAAGTTCTTGCAATCGATTTCCATTCCATTCATGCATGCATTCATGATTCATGTGCACCCGCGTGGATTATTTTGGGGCTTTTCATGTTCATGAATTTAATTTTACTCAGTTTTATTCGCGTATTTTATTTCAGGAAAATGCAATGAGATATTCTATGAAGTACGTGCTACGTTTTTTGCTCAATCTTGCCTTCATCGTGTGTGCAGTCGGCCAAAATGTATTAAATACAGGTTCGTGATAGTTCCGTTGCGAAATTAGGCAGCCATGACTTTCTAGCTTGTTAAATCGTTTGTTCAAAATCAGCTTCATCGTTTTCAGCCGCCCGCGCACTCGGTGATTGCATCCCTCCGGGTGACACGGGTCTCAACGGTCAATGGAAAAATACGGTTTGTGCATTTTTCCTATCTGTTCTAGTTTTTAGCTGTCATGAAACCATGTTTTTAGACGTGAACTAGTCAAAAATAAACTTTTGTTTCGTTAAACAACCGAGTGTTTCATCTCGTCTTAGCCTGTCAATAAAATATATGACTGTTTTGGTTCGTAATTCAGTGTTTTTTTTCAGAAACTGGCCGGCAATACGAAAAATGGTATGACAGGATTCGGAGCGACGATAGAGATACTCTGTGATATCGGGTACGAAATGCAGTTTGAGAACGATCGTTCGCGTAAAGCCGAGTTTGTCTGCATATCCATGGGACAAGTTAGACACGATATCTTTGGTTAACTAGCGGACGAGAAGGGCTGAGAAAACTGGCATTCCTCCTTTTTTGCGTTTTCAAAAAATGTGTAGTGTAGGGAAAAAGGCCTAAATTACGCCGAATCTCGTTTTGACAGAAATATCTTTCCTTTGAAGGGTTTGCCCGTCCGCCAGTGGTTTGGTTTCTGCAATAATAGTTTATTATTTATACAACTTTAAAATAAGAATACAAATTTTTTTGTTATATTTTTAGAACGTGTGGTATCGTGTGACAGATACGGGCATATTCGGCCAGCACTGGTTGCAATTGCCGCAATGTTTAGCAGCCACATGTTAGTCGTTCACCATGTTTCCCATTATATTTGTGTTATATATGGTATTCATTGTGTTGTGTATATTACCTACTGCATTGGCTGTAGTGTATCTAATCCGCATGCAGCATCAAGTTTTCAATTCATGGTTATGGTAGATTACATTACTCGCTAGGTGTTTTGCAAAGCTACGATGAGGGTCACTCTCCAATGTAAAAATATGGTAGAGGTAGTAACACCATATCGGCGGTCGGTTCAAACACCCATATCTCCTGTAACTCCATATTATTAACTCGTAATAAGCAACCTGCTTATTGCAATAAATAGTTATTATGGTCGGTACGAACATAGTAATCTTTTCATCCTGTAATCTTTTTTCATCATTTCATAATAAGTAACATAAACAAATACAACGTCTTATGTGTGGTCATTTTGATTTAAGGCGAAGAGTACCAGCCTTTACCATCGTCACGAGTATCAGTAGAGCACAGCACACTCAACGGTATACCGATGGTCACTCTCGCATGTCCCACCAACACTGAACTTGTGCCAATGGCTGCCACGCAACAGCAGTGTTTCCGCAATGATGCTGATCGATGGAAATGGCCGTATCCTCCAATTAGCGTAAGATGTGGTTAGTCCCCCCAACTTGTAATTATATCTTTTGCGAACTACTCACTTACTGACTTACTCATCTCTCTCTATTCGATCACTCATTCCCTCGCTCAGTCGGTAACACAATCACTCACTTCTAACTAAAACAACTAATCACATGTCAGTTGACATTTGTGTCTTGAACTTGAATTTTTCCAACTGGACGTCTAAATGAGTGACTGAACAATTGTTGAACAAGCTTTCAGTTTTTCATTTCTTTTTCCTAATTTAATTTCTCAAATTTCATGAGCAAACTAAATCGCAATTTCTGTACAGTGGCTTGACTTAACCAAAACGATTGCTTTGTTACAGTAGATGTTACTGTCGGGATCGGATGCCAGCTGCCAGGTCGGGTGGAATCACCAGTCCGGTTCAAGGTGTCTCCATCAGAAGAATCGTATGAGTAAGTTCAAGTTACCATAACAATATGTTGTTGATGTTTTTATAAAAAAAAAGTTCGAAGGACAAAAATCGCTCGTATTATCATAATTCAGATTCTAATGTAATTTTCATAAAAAATTAAAAAAATCAAATAAGATTAAGTTAGCATCCATAAAGTATGCTTCAATTTTTTGCCATTTAGTTTTATGCGTCATGCGTTTACACGTGATCCGTCAAAGAAACGGTATGCGCCGGGGGTGAAGCTGCAGTTCTCGTGCGAACCCACTTATGAGAAACAGCGAACACTCGCGCTCGTTGGCAACACTGAATTAACGTGCCAAGTGGGCGGGCAATGGACGCCCAATGATCGTTTGCCTGATTGTCAAGGTAGTACACTTTTTATATTTTAGTTAACAATTTAGATGAAAGTCACTGGCGGACGAGCCAATCCTTCAAAGTGGAATCATTGAAAAATTCTGGCTATTTTACCTACAACTTTAGGGGCAAACTAGGGTTTCTAAAACCGCCGATATGCGAGGATTCCACGTTCTGTCCCCTTTTCGTCCGCTAGTAGTGGAAGTGGATAGCAAATCTGTTCCCGGAAACTCACGTCTCAAACCTACGTCTTTTTCTGATTTTAGCCTTTTCTTATTCTGAGACTGAGATTGTCTATGCATGGATCCTCAAAAAATCTATAATCATTCAAACTATCCCAATGCTCTTTAATCCGATTGAATAAATCAATCCAAAGAGTATTATTTGAGAAGTCATGGTGTGCGGCTCACCGGAGATGGACAAGTTTACATATCTGCAATTGACGGATGAGTACAAACAGCGTCTGGCTTGGAATCATGCCGCCGCCTTCTTGCCAGGAGATTCGGTTCGTTTCGGGCTAAATTGTTTTTTTTTGCTTTTTTCGCATTTTTTGAGAGTTTTTTTTTCAATTGACATCTCAACATCTCTGATGAAATTTTTTTGATATGTAATTTATTTATTCCTACTGCAGGTAACATTCGGTTGCGTGGACGGGTACTCGTTGGACGGTCAGGCACAATTGGTGTGCCTACAGGGCGGTGCCTGGAATGCCCCCTTCCCAAAGTGTTTTGCTGGTTGGTCGCATCGCATTCCATTATCAATAATAACATCGTGTCACAACTTGAAATACGATTTTTACGAACGAAATTAAAATGAATATGCTTTGCTAATATAAAACAATATATGAATAATACATCTAACAAACGGAATTAAAATGACTATGCGTGGAAAACCGACGAATTTTTATCTGGAAATAATTACAATACAAATGAATAGGAATTCTGCACTTTTTTCGTTGTTGATTGCAACTTTAATTTGCAGAGCACGTACACGATCGTCGATTCATAGCGATGGCCGTGTTGATGGCCACTCTGCTGCTGACGTTGGTGGCTGTGCTCACACTCGTCATCAATCGACGTATATTACAGATACGTGCCAATAATGCCAGACATAGCCGACATGCGCAACACCATCGTGGTGTGTTCCATTTGATCAACAACTGGCATGCCAATATCAATCAATCTAATCCAAATTTTAATTTGATAATTTGTAGCTGCCAGTTTGGGCTGGACTTCATTTCAGTGATATGATATCGTTCTAATTCTAAACATATTTAGCATTTGAAAATTTTGACCAGTTTTCTCTCACTGTCACAAAATTGTCACTGATTTGCTATAAATATTTGCATTGATTGTTACGTTATTGGTGATCTCTATTATCAGGATCGTCACGTCACCGTCGTTCATTGGGTTCGAACACATCGTCGGCAGCAGCCAATCTGTCCATGTTACGGCACACACTCTCCTCCATCCACAACAACGGCAACAACAGTCAGTCGGCACTCAGCATCCTTGACGCCGATCGGCTGGCGCTGATCGCCTATCTGGAGGAAGGCGCCGGCCTGCCAACTTATGATGAGGCTGTCAGCGAGGCCAATGGCACTGGTGAGTTGGCTTTTTGCTATTCGATGGTTCTTTGTTTTTTTTTTATAGCTGGCGAATCGTGAATGGAATTTCGTGATGTGTATTACAGGGAAGGCCAGCGCCAGGGAATGTAAAAAACAAGAAAAAGGGAAAAGAACTATTGTGTTCGATACTCGATATTTTTTCTTCAGAAAAAAATAAGGAATGCTTGATAAAAGTGCAAAATGGACACCTAATACTGGCGTGGCAAATCCAAGTTTTTTCTCGCTTAAAATCCCGGGACAATACAAGGTGAATAATTAAATTTACAAAAAAGAAAATTGTTGGTCCAATGGTTTAATAATTTTTCATCTTGTCAGTAGTTTTTGTACGCTCTCGCTCCAGTATTTACATGCCGAATAGAAACATTTACATACAGATGTTCGACAGACTCTACCTTAGGTTGTTTTTATGTTTATGAATTTGAATGACTCCACACGTACAAACGTTTCAGCAGCAAGTACGAGCACGTCACCACCAAGCACACCAGCCATCATGGCATCTGGTCACACCAATGCCATGCTGGTTCATACCAGTGGCCACGATACAGGCAATGGTATGGATGGTGGCTCCAGTCATCATCACAATGTCACCTTCATGTCGACGTTGGCACGTCGCTGGACCAATATTCGCATGCCACGACTGTTCCGGGAACGCAATCAAACGGACAGCGATGATACGGTGAGTCGAAAATTGCAATGCCGAAGTCAAGTTCGCAAAATGTGTTTTCTTTTAGACGAGGAGAAGGTAAAATGAGAAATGGAAATTTTAATCCCTAAAATGTTTCAATGTCGCATCGCATGAATAGTCTAAGCGCCAGCCTAAAACCCGATGGTCCTGATTCGAAACCTGCCTCGACACACAGTCCCTCATTGCGCTGGGGTTCCTGCCATTGCCCGTCGGTTTATTCAACCTCTCACAAAAACTCTGTTCTCAAATGGTGACTTAGTAAACAACTTGTGTTTTCATGTGAACGAGGAGAAAGTAAGATAACAATAAATATAATAACAAATAAATAAAATTGAATCAGTCGTCTAAAAGTGTATTTATTGTTCAGCACATCCTGACGGCGACGGCGGATGTTGATTCGGAGGCGGATGGTGACGGTGGTGTGGCAATGAATGCCAGCCAGACATCACGTTCAGGTGCCGGCCAGTCGATCAACGGGTTCATGCTGCCCGACCCCGAACCTGATCACGTACATGATGGCAATTCACAGGTTATTATTACAATACTATTACCATGACATCAAATGTAATTGGGTAAAAACGTTAGCGAAATAGCCTGTTCGTACGATTGGGTAAGCAGTTTGTGACAAAAAATGCGTTTTTTAGTAGATCAATGGTTGAACCAAGTAATTTTTATTTTAAGCGGTATTTAATCAATGCCTTGCCCATTCTGTTCTATGCCAACAATTGCATTTGGTCGAAATCACAACAAACAAACATCATAGCATGTTCATACAATCAACAAGGTCCCCGTCAAAAAATTATTTTTAGTTCGGTAGTTTGCATTTTTTTCGAAATATACAAAGTTTCAGTCGGTTGAGGAAGCGATGGAATCGTCGGCGCTGGACGTGGGCCCGTCTAATGATGACCAGGATGAGGTGGATAATCCCAATGAAGAGGACGATGATGCGGATAAGCTTTAGTTCAGATAGAGTAAATTAGCATTTCCACATTCTCATGCACTTGCGGACGAGGGAAGAACGAAAAAGTGGAATTCCCCCCTCTTTGGCGAATTTAAAAAGGCGGTTTGTTCCTCAAGGTTTAGGTGAAATGGCTTAATTGCTCCCTCTTTGGGGAGATTCCCCTCCCTTTGGAGGTTTCACTCGTCCGCCAGTGTTCTCATGTGTTATTATCTGAGGAATCTGTCGTGTCGTGTTGGATACTTAATATATTAAATTTTAAATCTACTATATAAACTTGGGAGACTTTTTATGCTTTGCTCTGCATGGTTAAAACCGGTGTATTCATCATGACACAATGGAGAAACAATTTTGTATGTCCGCTCTTTGAAAATACTGGAATCAGTCATCGTGGCACCTTAGTGAGTGATTGGGCTTTCATAATTTATAACATCGGTTTCAATTTCATCACATTACTTGAAATTTAGCTTTTTTAATAATGAAATGTGATGAAACCGAATACGCATCATCAGTCCGAACTGGTTTTCACCGTAGACAAATCATCATGCACTATAATATTTGTGACTTCTACTATCTCTATTGCACTATCACGAGAATTCACACTTTTGCACAGAATCTATTGTTATACATACTCAAACTCCTATTGTTCAATTGTATAATTTAGTCATTACTTTCTGAATCTGTGTTTGCTTATTTAACGCATAATATTAAAATATTCATATTTTCCTATCAGTTATCACACACTTAATGGAAATCTCTCAATTATTTGTGGTCAGATAATCGTGTTTCAGTTACGTTAAAAACGGGGTGTTTCAATATATTTTTTATTTCGCTTGATTGCACCGAAAGGAGGGAATGCTTACTTTTATTGTGTTCGATAACTAGTGAGCTGAGTTCACCAAAAAATTCGAGAATGTGATATATGAGCCCTCATAACCCGATGGAAGTGTGCAGTGTTTTTATTACCCTGCGTTTTCAATTCTTCTATCCCATTTGTTTGTGCTCTATTTCTCAACTTGATATCGCATGCTTAACCTTAACCTAAGAGCAAATAAAAATATTCTAAATTTTCTATCAGTTATGTTAAAATGCAGCCATCATCCTCATCTGAATGAATCAATGCCATTTTGTTCAGCCTGTTTTTACTTGTAATCAAATAATTTTGATTTGAGAAAAGTATGAATTGTTGTGATCGCATTGTTTATGTACTTAGGGATGTTATAGTCCTAGACGTACCCGTTGCTTTGTAAATTGTACTTTGTTTGCTGTGTAGTTGTACATTTTGTCACGTTGCTTTCAATTATTTGGTCTTGTCTGAGATCGTACCCATTATATAGCATTTTACACTAAAAACTATTTATATGTTTAGCCATTAAAGTGTGATATTCGACCAGTGTCATGTAATTACTGTACTTATTCACTATGTATTGTCTTATGCTTCTTGTTGCGTTCTGAAGTGTATTATATATTTTTTAGTTTTTTAATTTTGTGTGATGAAAATGGGTGTTTGATGTGACATTTTAAGCAACAAAGTGGCGTAACACGAAAAATGAGGTATCCCTGTGATGCGCATTTGTTTAGTCTTGATATTGTAATCACTCTAACTTGATGGTATGGAATGGCTTTTTTTATCGTGAACTTGATTATTTAGTGAGCCAAAGCATAGAAAATTTGACAGCTAATAACTCTCCCTGGCCACAAGGCACCATATTTGATCGTTCTTGAGGCCAGTTCGAAGGCGTTGTCTTGACCGAAATGATACTTGTAAAACTCCTAGTTGCTATATGTAAAGCTGAAAATAAACAGATTGTGTTTTGCAGAAAAAACACCACAAACTTTTACGGCAGCCTATCTCTACTGAACTTAGCGAAAACCCAAGTTTTTGACGATCAAAGTTGTTAATTGTTTTGGCTCACCTTGTACATCCGTACATAAGTAGGTGAACGGCTCTTGATTAAACGCCGCCGTATTTTACCGTTTGTAGATAATTCTATTGGTTTACATGTGTAGCCTACATGATTTCGCGCTGTATTTGAGCATAATAATACATTTATAATAACAACTTCTTCATACATCTCTATGCTTGGCTCATCAGCTTTCTATATACATTTTATATCTCAGTAATTATTATTTATGTTGTTACTCCTGTTGGAAAACTTGACTTGCATTTTAGGTGAATGATATATTTGGAGTATGTGAGTCAAGTTGAATAAAGAACGCACATTAAGGATCAATATGATCGACTTTCGAAATGATCATGGATTCGTTCAAGGTAATGTCGGCAGAACAAGCGTTTGCCGATTAAGGTTCATTTGTGCTTATCCGGTTTTGTAGTTATCCGTGCAAAGGGAGGACCAGATAATGGTCGAAATTCGTGTTCCCATAACTTTTCGATGATTGATGATGGGCAATGAATTCTGTATATTCCATGATAACTGTAACTGTAAACCACATCGAGGGTTATGGCATCACGAATCTGATTTAATTTTGCGTTCACCCTGTATACATACGTACATATATTGCAATGAAAAGTCTTACACTTTGTATGGGAAGGCATCGGATTCTGTTTTGACGTTATATTAAGTTCAACTGGTTGTCTAGTTACTATGATAACTATTTTCATTTTGCGTAAATTAAAATAATATCTACATTGTTACACGATGCATGTCAGCATCAGCAGTTGTTGATTAAGTTTCGTTAAAATGTGGTTAAACAAGAAAAACTTAGAAGATTAGTTATATTTTTTAAAGTAATACGTTCATTACTATTTGTAAATAGCCACATAAATGGATATTTAATTATACGAGGTACACAATTCTGTTCATAATCTCAGAAGGGCGACAGAAATTTTCGGCTATTTTACCCGAACTAGATTCAAACAACCTACACTAGTTCTGTTTACTTGGTTTTGTACTCCAGGTCCCATTGCCATTCCAGACCAAACAGTCTTAACTGATAACAAAAGTCGATCTTGTTAGTCAACCATTGCACTCGTGTTTATTAACAGTAAGTTCAACAGTCCTCTACTCATAAGTTCATTCAACTAAGTGATTAAAAAACATACATATATTCGGCCATTGATAGGATCAAATTTCAAGAGGTCCTTCTATTTCAAAATTTCAGACCCAAGCTCCAAATCATCGCCAATCATCATGTCCTCGTCATGTATTCTTGCTACTACGGCTGCATTCGCCACTTTCGCTGCATATTTCTTATACAAGTTTGTTTCTGATCCAAATCATACAATTCTTGATTGGGTTGATGAAATTCGCCATTAACGTTTAGTTCGACTGTCAGTTCACATTGTTGCGTGGTTCCCATTGCTATTTCCAGTCGGTGATGAATTTTTCAAGTGAACCAAATTTAAATAAATTGTTTCTATATTGAGAAAAAAATTATCTCCGTGCAATGTATCATACAGAACATCAACAACAAGTGCTCGTGCCAAACAGCTGTTTTGGGGCACGAAAAAATGTTTACACCGTTTTATTCAGTAACAGCTGGACTTCTTATGAGTTATGAACGGCGTAACATTTGTCTAACAATGATGATATTTATAAATTATAATAAATTATTAATATAATAAATTATTTGTGTTTGTCCATTTAGTGTGCCAGCACGCCAGGGTCAGGCATCGCTGGATGCCATTGCTGAATCAGCCTTGTTCAAGTGCCTACCGATCATCACCTTATTAGTCGGATCGTATTATTGCAGTCTGCCACAGATACGACATAAACAGATGCTAGCCGTCGCATTTTCATGTCAGTCAACTACGATTGATTTTTTAGCTACTATATTCCTAAAAAGCTGTGGAACGGCTATGAAAAGAGGTTGAGGGAAACATGCAACTTGGAAAAGTAAAGAGGTTCCTAGAATTGAAGTGAAAAGTTGACATGAAACCTCTTACAACTTTGAATCATTAGCTGCATCAAATGTAAGAAAAGTGATGCGAAGCAGCCGACTGTTCAACTAAACTCAATCAACAGCTTTTGCTATAACATGCAGTCATCATGTTCAGCATGTGTTTCTCTTTTTTAAGTATTCAAAAAATCCAAATGTCATGAAGTTCTTGATGTTATTTCAGTGATCGGTGATTTCCTGTTGGTAGACATCGATACGTACCTGTTGCCTGGTGCCCTAAGCTTTGGGGTGGCACATGTGCTTTACCTGATGTGTATATTCAATAAACACCATACACCCATCACCATGCACAACATTCGCCAGTTTCTCAATGCCAAGGCCGCCACGGTGAGTGAGTGAGGGAGTGATTGAGTGGAGTGAGTGAGTGAGTGAGTGAGTGAGTGAGTGAGTGAGTGAGTGAGTGAGTGAGTGAGTGAGTGAGTGAGTGAGTGAGTGAGTGAGTGAGTGAGTGAGTGAGGGAGTGAGTGAGTGAGTGAGTGAGTGAGTGAGTGAGTGAGTGAGTGAGTGAGTGAGGTGAGTGAGTGAGTCAGTGAGTGAGTCAGTGAGTCAGTGAGTGAGTGAGTGAGTGAGTGAGTGAGTGAGTGAGTGAGTGAGTGAGTGAGTGAGTGAGTGAGTGAGTGATTCAGTCTGTCAGTGAGTGGGTTTGTGAAAAATAACGTTATCTTGAATAACTGTTCAACTCGTTTATGCAGCCCGTTTCTAATCATCGACTTACTCCTTCGTGGTTCACGGTGCTATGGCGCCTGTATTTCAAGGACACGGTCCTGTTCTTCGTGATCATCGTCTACGCCCTCATCCTCACGTTAATGGTCACTGTTGCCATATCAGCGTGGATGCGATTTAAGACACAAGTCGTCACGCTCACTCACTCACTCACTCACTCACTCACTCACTCACTCACTCACTCACTCACTCACTCACGTCACTCACTCACTCACTCACTCACTCACTTACCGACTTACTCACTCACTCACTCACTCATTCACTCATTCACTCACTCACTCACTCAACTCACTCACTCACTCACTCACTCACTCACTCACTCACTCACTCACTCACTAACTCACTCACTCACTCACTCACTCACTCACTTAAGTGCACGCTGCCCGACACCACAAACGGTGTAATCCAAATGATCGGCATTCCCGGCCATAAGCTTCGGGCCGCAAATGTCTTCAGTTTCATGGGGGTACGCAATGGCACACAACAGTGCTGCATGGCTATCAGGAACAGGTGCAGGTTGGCACAGAACATACCTGCAAGCGTTACGGTATGGTTCAGATTTGGGTCATGGTTTGGTTGGAGCCTACTGTCATATACATACTGTAAATACATATGATATGTAATTCCTAGAAGTTTATGATATTAGGGTTGTTTTTTCTTGAGAACCTGATTCCACAAAGCATGGTAGGACTAAACGGCCAGTCTGAATGATTCAACGATAACGTACAGATACGAGTAGCAGGCATCCAACTGCAGGTACGGTGCCAGAACGCTCAGATTCAGCGCTGAAAACACTCAAGACATTTGAGAAATTCCGTATTTGATCGGATAAATGTTGCTCAGATTATTAAAATTTCGAAAACTTTCTGACATGATGCATATGCAAATTTTCTATAATTTTTTATGAGAAATCAACCGTAGCTTGCAGCAATGCGGTTGTGAGATCAGCAGCGACCAGACTGTATGTGAGCTTGAGAGTTGGATCCCAGCGTTTGATGTAGCGTACGGTGAGCAGGATGATTGTTAGCAGACATATGGAAACCACCTGTAGTTAATATTCGCTCACTTAGTCACTCACTCACTCGACTCACTCACGTCACTCACTTACTCACTCACTCAGTTCATTCACTCACTCACTCACTCACTCACTAACTCTCACTCACTCACTCGACTCACTCAGCTCACTCACTCACCTCAGCACTCACTCACTCAGCTCACTATTTCACTCACTCACTCACTCACTCACTCACTCACTCATTCCATCACTAACGTCAATCAACTCAAACGTGCCAGTCACAAGCCAAAGATGCACTTCGAATCGTTGCCGGTAGGCATTGTAGATCTGACACAAAGTCAGTGAAATTCTCTGTGGAATTCATTGATATTGAAGATGGTATAATGTGAGTTAAGTATTCCTTCGGTGATTGAACGTCATGAAAGTGTCGTAATCAGTGTCAATTACCATATTAACGCTGGTATGATGCTGCAATGTAAATACTAGTTTTACTAAATAATTTCAGTAAGTAAAAGTATATAGCAACGATTTGATATACCTGTGTTTTTATATTATATATAAAACGTATAAAAAACAGACATTGGATGAGGGAACCATGAAATAGTTATATGACACGGGCATCATGCAAATTTCAGGATTGAAAATTTATGTAATGAGAATAAAACTCAGCAAATCCCGAATTATAAATCCGAGGTGCAAATTCGTCAAATCAGCGAAAATTGAGGAGTATGAGCGGCTCTTTTAGAAAACGAACCTCAAACTGGAACATCTTGTACAAAATTCTGTCGATCTATAGTCAGGTTTCGTTCGACGATAATTACCAGCTGATTGTCGGATGAAATTAGCTTACTCTATATCATACTTGTATATTGAGGAGTATGATTCGTCTACGTACATTTGCGTTTAGCACCAAACTTGAGTCTATTATCAAACTAAACTAATTACATAACATACATCTGTAGTGATATTGGTTTTGATGTACATACTGTATGTAATTTGAGACGGTTGTACAAGTACAACGGTCGTAAAACACACAGGTGTTTGTGTTTTTGTATGAAATTCTGCTGATAGCAGTAGCACTTGTTATGCGTATGATTTTCGAATATACATAATTTCAGCCTATGAAGATCCCCTTTTCGTAATACATACATAAACATTAAAGCAACGGACTATCATCGAATCCGTGTCTTCTCACCCCGCTGCTCCGTACCCTATCGTCCGTTCCTGGATCGGCATAAAATGAAACGAACGAAAGGATTATGAGACTTAGAAGAAATGAGACGCCCTGGTCTGGATGCTTGGAACAGTTAACTCGATGGTCACCCCTCCGACCACACGATTTATACAGGCATTATGCCCCTGTAAATTGACCATATTGACGTCCCCCAGGACTTGATAAGGCCTTCAATCAGCAGCTCGCATAAATCACTCCATATGGCTACTTTTCATCGGGTCTCAATGGGGGAATTACGGCAAACAAACCGGACGAATGGCGGGAAGATGAGAATAACAGCCTGAATTATATGACTTAATGATATATGTTAACTAATGTTCGTGACACTTTTATAAGTTGTTTATTCTTCATGGGCATATACGGCTCTGATTTCATAGGATTACATGCATGTTATCCAATAGAACAAGACACTTCAGATGACTCTTTCGAATTTTATTGAATGGAGGGAATTGTTCTGCTACTGACTGAATAAGTCATTGGAATAATAACACGATTGAATTGTTTGTGGCATGTTCAGTAGGCGACATACAAGATGACGCATTAGTCTCTTTATTTGTATTGGTTTCCTAAAAGAGTCAACTTTTAAACTGCCCTTTGAGATTCATCACGTTAAAAGAGATGACTACACAAATATTGCAAATAATTTCCATTTTAGTCAAAAATACAATTCCTTTTTTGCATAACGCCCAAATGGATGAAAGTTAGCTTTTATGTCCATAGTATCATTAAAAAGGGCCGCTCTGGCCAGAGAGCGTGGCTCATTTCATGGTACATTTAGCGTAAATACCGAGCATATCAACGGTTATGGTCGGAAATATTTTTTACAATTGGACGGTATGTCATTCAAAATCGACAAAAATAACAACAGCTGATAGTTTGGGTCGATTAAACAAAACTTTCATCAAAAAAGCGAACGGCCTAACAAAAGGAGTTTGAACAGTTTCCGGAGTTTGCACACCGGAAGTTATTATGGCTCTAATCCGAACGAGTTTTCATTTGAAAAACTATAAGAATACTTGTTTTCAACTGACAACAGTTTGATTGAACGGTTCAATGCTTAGTTTTGACAGTTCAATGTTTAGAAATGTGTGCACTTAAAAGTTTCAAGTTGTTTCAAGTTTTGAGATGAACAATGTGTCATTTGTGTTTTACCCATTGACGCTTTTTTACAGAGCATGGTAAGAATAAAAATGGTAGAAGTCGCTTACAGTAGTTCATTTTTTCGTTAAAAAGTCGATTGAATAGAACCGTTCTAACTTCTAATCTCTCTCTTTCAACTCTGAAACCTTTTCACACCCACTTTTTAATCGGAATCGAGTGCGCCTACTGTATGTATGTAGTTAGAGAGTGGAACGGGCTTATCGCAATAGGAGGTCAATGAGGTACCGGATAAAGGGAAGGCCTGGGATGGGATGTGTATAATCAATCCGTCTGCAGGGTGGGCCATTAGTTTTCACACGATTTCAGATGTTCATAACGGTGGCTGTGTTTATGTTATGAAGTTTTAATTCTCGAGGTATTTCACCTAAATGTGTTCAATTTATCATGGACGAATGTTTAGCTGATTGTGACACTTCTATCGGCCAGCACAGGAGAAAATCAAAAAAAAGTTTCATGCGACATGGTTCGAAATGGTAACGAGCAACTTTCAACGACGAATCGCATATACACGATGCATATAAAGATTATCGTGATAAACAATTTATCAAAGTTATAAATAACATTCTGTAAAATATGACTAATGATTTTCATGGGATTATGATTGCATGGTTTTTTAAGCAAGTATGTAAACTCTATACAGTAAGTGTTCTTTAATGAATGAAACCAATGAAACAATAATTTCCTGTCTACTAAATTATTATAAAGAAATGCATGTACATCTATACACAGATACGTTCAAATTAATTGGAAAACTAGTACATTTTATGCACGAACAACCATTGCTTGTTTGCTACGATGACCAAAATGAATGGTATAATAAAGATACAGTGTTACACTTGTTATCTAAATATATCATCGACTGGCCGTGAATAACATCAAAGCACGTAAAAATATCCAATCAAGTGCAAGTAATCTGTCAGAAAACTTGTAAGTTACAGTATCCATGCGTGCCATCAGCTCACGCTAAATACAGATTACATAAGTTGGAACAATCATCAGTTCAAACCAAAGGTTCAGTGCAAGCACAAAGCATCCTGGCTCAAGTTTTGAAGAAACATCTACAATACCATCAATCAGTCAAACTATTATTATTATCAAACTATACCATATCACAATACACTTGATTTATGGTTGGATTTGGATGTGATATGATCGTGCAACTTAACAGCATACGGCTCTTCAACTCATTACAAATACTGCAGATGTGATGAGCATGAAGATATTCAATTGAGTTGGGAACGCAAAATCAAATTTAAACTGACTGAAACGTAAACTGAGTGAAGTGTTGACCGACTTGACTTCCGACAGTTTACTTGAAGTTCCGGAAAGCTCTTTATGGTGTTCGTGTATTCAAGCGTGATTCACAATAATGCGACGTAAATGTATGGATTTACCGTCCTGATTAAAGTGGACCACACCCTTTGAGATATGCAATCATCGTCACATACCATTCAGCATTCGTCTCATTCAGCATACCAGCGAACGCTCATTTATAGGCCTCATAATTGGTTATAAGAAATGGCTTCAAACTTCAAGAACCCATGGCATGGTCAAAACCAGAACCTCAAGTCCAGAACCGGATTTTTAGGTGTTGAATTTTCCGTGCCACGTTTTAAAATTTCTTAGAACCAGACTCTCAAGTCCAGAACCGGATTCTCAAGTGAGGAATTTTCTGGGCCATATTTTGGATTTTCTTATAAGCAATTACGAGGACTTTTTACACTTCATTTGTGCTTGCCTTTTGATCAAGCTTTGCTCTATTTAGATGGAAGAGGGCGTTTTAGTATTAAGTCCCCTTTTCGTCAAACCACTATTATACGGAGAACAATGAACTGTAAATATCAAAAAGTCCAAATTGCAGAATTGCCATGCTGCTTGAAATTGAGGTTATGCAAGTTATAAAATGTGATGAATTAAAATATATATGTACGTTTAGTCCAAACGCTGATCTACGCGTATGAATATGTTCTTCAACCGAAGAAACTGCGGCTTTGCTGTTTTAATCATTGTAACAGGCTTTCAGTAAAAAATTTCCGATGATAAATCATTTAACTAATGACTTGTTATTTCGGTCTCGTATAAGCTACAATAATTATGTTATGTATGTGCGTGGGATATTTTACAGGGTGTCCAAACGAAGTACCACAAGTGAACTTTCCAAATAACCTCTGCACAAATGATGCTTTTGAGCCCATTTTGTAACTGGACGTTGTCAACAAAAAGGAAACCTAACCGGGGTGTAATTTTTTGTAAGGCCACATAACTTTCTTTTTGCAAAAGACATTATGAAAGTTCATTTTTGATAGATACTTCATTTAGACACCTTAGATACATAGTTACTGTATATCCATCAAAACCGATTTACTCAGTGACTCAACACTCAATGAATATGCAAACTCAATGAAAGAATAACTGGATTAGCTAGCGTAGGCATCCACTTTCCACAATCGACACCCAAACAAGTATAATCTAGTTTCAGTGTTTTTTACGACATCAATATGGCCGTTTTCGCAACATTATCTGGTTCATCTTACGGATCAAGCATGCTAATATGATGATCGCGTGTTCTGGTCAACAAAGTTTATTAAAGGATGTATAAACGTTCGCCATTGTCAGTGGCGGAACAAACCCAGAGAAAATGTGTAATCCAAACTGCGTTCACGATTTGTTATTTTCGAATGTGGCAAACAAATAAAAGCTTAATAGAAAAAAACAATAAAAAATGTATAAAAAAACAGTTTATAAACCTTGTATTTGAAGTGAAAACTCCTGTGCTTGATTACCATCAGTAATGTCTCTTTGTCCTGGACGATAATCTGGACATTCTTTTTGGAATCAATCTGCTCAGCTTAACTCATCAATAACTCAGTTAACAATCTTAACTCAGTTATCAATCTTCTTAACACAGAATGCCTATGGAATAATACCACTATAAATCATGTAATCAACATTATACCGGATACTTTACAACAACTTAAACAGCCAATATTGAAAACTATATTTACTGGGTTGATTACTCAACCCTGTTTTTACGTAGTAAGTACTGTACCGTATTATAACCGTAATCATGCAATTTGCAATTACGGTATCAATAATGTGTTCGTAGTTAAATATAAATGACACGATCTTAACATTATTAACTGTTGCTTAAAATTCAATGACTTGACATAATAAATACTGACCTGGATTAGAATTAATTGAAATATAGCCTAAAATATTATAACTGAGGTTCAAATATTTCGCGACAAAGGCGAAAAATTCACGGTTTTTTCATAAAACTCTTGCCAGACATCCTAATTTGAAAATTTTGAGTTAATGTGCCTGGCAAAAATGTTACAAAAAATAGTGTGCTTGAATTCTTTTACAAAAAAACTGTCTCGACAATGTTCCGGAAAACTGTCGCGAAATACTCATACCTCAGTTATACGTTGGTTGGATGTGTGGCAATGAATAAGTAAGTACTTTAAACGTGATAGGTCGAACAATGATTCATATAACTCAACTGGTGATGATCGCGTGTTCTGGTCATTTAATCATTTCCTATCATGAATATTACTCGGATTGGCGATCAACAGCAATATTGCCCAGATTCAGCTTTTCTACTTTGCAACACTGCAACAGTTTACAATGTAAATAAAGCGGAGATCTCGAATCTGAATTAACGAATATGTTTACCGTATCACATGGTGTTGTAATTCGATTTCATTTGCAGCCATTTATCAAATTACCATCGCTGATTATGATCTTCTTGAACTACATAAAGTTCATGAAGCTAATGAATCAGCTCCGTGTTTCAACAGTAAGAACTAGTTTTATACCAGACTCATTGCAACATAATACAACGTAAACCGCTGACGAACGTCTGAGTAAGAATAATAAAATGTTGCCATTATTGGAAGCAGCGGATGTGTTCTGCGTATTCATGAACGATAATCGGTGATTATTAGACGTATATGGCTTGATTGAATGAATCGTAACACATCGAAACAAGTCAATAACGTCAATGAACGTAAACGTCAGTGTCTACTTAGTTCAAACACTAGAGAATAACAGTCAGATTACAAAATTACACAAGCCGCTGACATTCGATCAGAACCATTACCGATCCACGTATGTACATATGTACCGTAATCATCTTTTCATCAACTGTGTTCAAAGAATGTTATGACTGTCAAGTTGTCTGAAACAAGATCCGTCGTTCATTCGAGCAGAGCAATCTGATCTGATATAGTTTGGTCAGGGTATTCTGCTGCTGACAATGCTTTGATAGGCCGTTTAACAAAAGTGCAATGATTTTTGCGCACCGTTCGGATCTTATGCAAATGCCATCAGAGAAAACAAAATAGTTTGTTTCTCGCAAAGTTGAAAGTGCGCCAAATGATATTTGAATTCAAACTTTGTGCCAAAAACTTCTGAGGTAACAAGAAACCCTGGATCTATATGAAATTACAGAAAGTCAGCAGCTGAGTGCCACCATCACGAAAAGACTCGGCTGCTTGATATCTGACTGCGGCCCCGTGTTAACGATGAAAGTTTTCGCACACATGTGAAACATTAGTTACAATTTTGCTAGTTATTTTTCACTCATTAGTTAGTTTTTAGGAAACTTCACATGTTCCATGTGTTTATATAGCATTCTTGTTGTAAAACAGTTGCCAAAATTTGTTTGTTGTTTGTTCTTCTGTTTGTGCGCAGGGTCTATGCGGAGAAAAAAAACAATGATTCAACCATGTCTAACTCTGCTGTTCCACACCATGTTCAATGAATGAGTTATCTGTTTTCTATTTCTTGTTCAAATTAGGTTAGTTGAACGTTGTCAGTGAAACTCAATGAAGCACAACTTGGAACGTTTTATCATTCGTTCAGCTTCTTTCTGCTTCGGTTAAAACAATTATGAATGGTGCATGAAGTTAAAGCAATATCAAACAATCGTTGACTAATGTAAACCTTTTCGAAAATATGTTGAGAAGATAAAAAATGAAATGGTTAAACTGCATGTTCGAATCAATCGCATTTTGCGGTAAAGGATTGTACATATGTGAGCGTTAGAAAAGACTGTGGTAACTTTGCCAGATGTGAGAATTTGTAATCGAAATTGAAAATAGAGCATATTAGCGGAAAGGTTGGAACGATTACTGCTTCTAATGAGTAATATATGGAGTGTGTTGATGTTGAGAAGAGAATACATACCGTTTCGCAAGTAGCAATAAGCTAAGCATAATCGACGTTTAGTGAAGAGGAATGATTGAAATAGTGATTAAAATCCAACGGGAGTGTATACATAGTTCCGGGTATAACACTTAATTGTAAGTAACCGGAACAAGTGTGTCTTGATGGAACATCATATTGAACTGAATATATAAATAACCGCTTCCTCATGGTTATAAAGATGAAAAGAGTCGACAGGTGAGCGAAATCAATCGGATGATCAATGAAGGTGTGTGTTTTTTATTAATTTCTACTAACGTTAAACTGAAACAAATTAATTGCTAAAACTTGAAACAGAAAAAACGTCACACCAGAAATGAAATTTAATAACGTTTCAAACGTAGAAACATAATACAATACATATGTAAATGTTAACTTGAATAATATTGAATATATCCAGTCCAATATACCTGGATTACTCTGGACACAAGCTGGTTAATTGTATCCATATCATATCACCGGTTAGAAGCACGTTCGTAAACCTACGCTAATATTGTATCTACTAAAAACTTGTGTATGACTCATTGCCCATTTTCGTTATTTTCAGTTGTTAAATGAGCAACACACCCTAGTCATTTGAATTCATCAAATTAAAAAAGTCCTTAAACAAAACGCTCCACTACGGCTTATTAACGGCTAATCCCCGTTCACAATGACATACAAAAAAACTATCAATGAAACTCTTTTATTCAATGGCCATTCAGTATCAATTGACTTGCCAATACTGGTGTTTCATTCGGTTATCGTAAGCAAACACTCAATTAATGACCGGAAAGGGAACACCCCGATACATGGTTCTGTGGGAATTCGCCGACCCGACCGACAGTAACCGTAATTCGGTCAGTTTCTTCGACAATGACCACATGTGACACAAACTCCAGTGAATATGGTCAGTCAATTACAGCAATTCCGGGTCGCTGATGAATATGCACAATACCAGCCTGTCAGTTTGCGTTAAATGTGTCAGCTGATGATTGTCATAACATGCCTTGTTAACACAAACAACAACACACAATAGTTTTCTTTTACGTTTTTATGGAAAACCTAACACATTTATTGGACTTGGGGTACCAATGAACATGAACCTATCAATTTCACAATAAATACTCTCCGATGCTAATAATAATAATAATTATAATTCTGTTGGTACTGGATTATGTGCCTTGGAACTACGTAACCACGTATCCAACAAATTAACAGCTTGCGACGAACATTTCATTTCATCTGCTTCCAATTTACGCATCTTTAAAACGATAGGATTCGCAAACATTGATGTCAATAAATATTTACAAAGAGTGGACCAAAAATATAACACGTTATAAAAGAAACTTGTTTTTTTTATAATCTTTACGAACAAGTTCTCACACGTGAAAGAAGGTGATATGATACTAACGTACCGTAATACTGTTCAACAAGTTATTTGCAGCCAAACTTATTTACATACGTTATGTTGTTGTTAGACGCTCAAAATACATGTGGTAAACTTATGATATCTTTATATCATGATACCCTATCCTATTTATGTACATTTGTATACCAAACCGGGTATGCAAGACTAATAAAAAATGAAATGCTATCCTGAAATCAGGCAGAAGTAACAGCAAAAAGTACCATCCGCCAAATTCCAATCCCCAGAAATTTTCCTTGACTTTTTTCTGAACGCCAATCATTTCTATCATTAAAAATATATTCCATTAAGTATCGCGAGCAGGAGCGAGGACAAGAGCGATAGGCCTGCGCAGCAGTGGTATTTTAGTAAAGCACCCACCTTAGCAAAGAAATCGTGTTTTTTTAATCGTGTTTGAAAAAACTCTAGGAAAATTTTTGAGTTTGGAAATTTGCGTACCATCCCACTTGCTGTACATATTATGTCGATGGTATGTAACACCCACCTGCACCATAGACATCTAACTAAATAACGCATACAAAGGTCAGACTTTCATCTCTAAATGGATCCCCACACACACACAGCACTTCAATGATTGATGAAACCGCAACAACTTGATAGGACCACCCCATAAGCTCCTCCCACCGGGTTATTATAAAAGTGATCCGAGAGAGAAAGAGAGAGTGCAAAGTAAAGAAGTATGAATATGAATACCGTCAAAGAAGCGTTCAAGGTTACATACTGGCAGGTAATTAAGTACGATGGATGCGTTTCACACAACAGGTTTCAGAGGTTGAATCCATCCTCTTAACATCCATAGAAATATGTAGACACAGGTGCTCTTATTGGCAATAAAGTAAGCGAAGCGACTAACAGTTCGGTTTCATTTTAATTGGTGATTTATGAAGGAACTTGAACAAATTTTGGCTTTCATTCAATGACCGCATCAGAGAGCAATCGTTACCCGAACGGAAACCATGCTGATTATTGAAAATATTCAGTTTTGTTATAGCCTCTTTTTGATTTCATGATAATATGTTCCTAAATAAATTTGTTAACCATTTATGTTTATAGTTTTAGGATAAATGCGTCGTTTAGAACATATCGTTTAGGTTCTGCTTATAGGAGAGAAGGAACTATTCCAGATTTGCACTAGATCACATTTGCAGTGTCAGTCAAGTCGATTATCCGGTCCGGTGATCCAAATGTCAGAACCAGGGACAGAATTCCGATGAACGGCGTTCCACCGATCCGGAAACGACCTGCTTTCCGGCGTTTCATGGATGGCAGAGTAGACATATCCCATTCAATCCATCAACCCCGTCTCTAGATTATTTACATGATTCCCAAAATCAATGAGCCAATAAAGTGAACCGTTTTTATATAGGTGGCTCTCCTCTTTTCATTATGGTAACGTACGAACAGGAGGTGCAAAAGAAGTAAAGATGATAATACGATAGTTGATTAATGATGCGTTACACATTGATGAAACCCATTTGTCAATTGAGATCAGAACGGGTTCATCTGAAAGCGTGTTTCTGATTGAATCAGAGTAATGTCAATAACTAAAAACGAATAATCTTTATCATTCTACTGCCCGTGATACAAATGCCACAAATAAAATAGCAAGGATGTCAGACATTTTAAATTGCAATACATACACGTGAGAGAAATCCAATGTTAGTATTCATAGTTTCACGGTGACCTGCCGCGCATCTTTATGAAATTCTCGAGTACGCAAACAAAGACGGCTATGATCCATCCATAAGCGCAGGTGGCCGCAATACCAGTTAAACGTGTTAGGGATATCGGTGACAGTCCGGGCTTCGGTGACTCACGATCAATCCTGAAGTGGTGAAGCATCGAGATGACGACACGTTTCTTTTAGTTGAAATCACTATTGAAACAACATTCTGCTCGTTGTTATTGCCGCTTGAACATTTTAAACAAAAAGTTAAGAGAAAATCTGACCTTTGATCACGACACAATTGATAGGCATGATTGAAGAAGTTCGTGTAACGTTGGCTGATGGTAATCAGCAGGTCGATATTGTGTCCAATCGCTTCATTCAACTCATCCACTTTAGCTGGATTCGCATGGTTCGAAATCGGGAATCCCAGAATTTCAGTATGACCGATGTGAATCATTGCCGTGTTGCAATTCATTTCATCAAAGTTCTCTAAGAAAAGCTTATCGTACGTGGCAACAAATCGAACCTGACCAGGCGGGGGAGTGATCTCCGGATGGGTGATGCTGTATATTGGCGGATTATGCCGTAGGGCAGCACGGAAACTTTTCTGGAAACAATATGAAAATAAGTTATCAGAAGAAAATTCATGAGTATTAGATTATCCAACCATGAGTGGTGTCTGTTCGAAGTTCAACCGCTGAGCCAGTGGTGATGCTTCGTGTCTCAGATCAAGGACGGCCATCTTTCTATCGATCATGTCGACCAGACTCTGCACCGAATCGAACGGTGCTTGTGGCGGCTTTTCAGTTACGAGAGCACCAAGTAGACATCCCTGATACATGACCGTTGAATGTAAAGCGAACAGGCCAATCATCACCATCATACATCTGGAGGCGAACAGTTTTGTTGGACAGTCTGAGCGAGTTTTTTGTAGCAGAAAGTGCTCGAGTATTTGCCATTGTGACAGGGTAATGGAGTCGTGCAACTGATGTGCAGCCAAAACAACGATCTGGTTGGCAATCAGCAGAACAAGCATCACGACGGAAAGAGACAACCACACGCGCCTGAAATCACTTTAAAAATGTAATTAGTTGAAAATGTATGTTCTCTCTAAGTATGTATCTTATGCAAAATAATAAGATTATTTAAGAACACCATTCATGTTGCATTGCGAAATATCACAAACCATGAGAAAACGGTGATGATTTCCGCCGGCGTAAAATAGTCCTCTGCCAATTGTTCATCAGATAAATCGGTGGACTCATAACTGAAGACCGCTTGGATATCAATGATGCTGTTTGAAAAGTTCAGCCATGATAGACGATATTGGGACATGACTTGTGTATAGTACAATACGTCCACCATGGAAGATTGCGAAAACTGTTGCAACCAATCGCCGTCTTTCAAAGATCCATTCATCCATTCACTGCCAGGGATTATCTCTACTTCATGGGTTAAAGCACTGCTGATTATATCCCACAGTTCTTCGTGTTCAGGTGAGCGGATGTGCGACGGCGGCAGCGCCACTCGCAATGGCTCATCCGCCATTTATGTTTTTTTTGTCTTCAGAGCTTGTAAAAACAGTTTTTGCTATAGGATTCTTTCAAAATTTATATAACTTTTGCAACGTAAATACTTCTTGTTATTGTGTCAATACTGGCCTATGTTTACGGGTTTATGCACGGGGAAAACGTTTTCATCATAACAAAGCTTACAAGCATGAAACTCGAGCCTGTGTGCACAGGAATGCGATGACTTTTTGCAGCAAAAGGAAGCATTAACAGAATCAAAAATTTGCTATTGCTCTGAGTGTTCCTCAGTTTGAAATATGTAGCAAGAACACCTTTGAAAAACATACAGATGTTGTTGATATGCAACTTTCAACATATTAATGTCACGACAACATAGCCTAATCGGGATATCTAGAGTAATGACCACAAGACTTTAGTGTTTGTTTAGACTATTATTCAGATGAGTGTTCAATTATAGAAAAATTTATTGAAGTTTGCGTACACGTCCCACAATTGTGAGATGAACAGTTAAAGCACATTGATAGTATTATACTAAAGACATTGCTTGACTGATAATATACGGGCCCGGCCCAAAAAAAATCCAAACCAAAAAAAATCCATGCCAAAAAAAATCCATACCAAAAAAAATCCACCCAAAAAAAATCCATACCAAAAAAAATCCACCCAAAAAAAATCCATACCAAAAAAAATCCATCTACATTTTGCTATACCAGAAAAAATCCCTCTACATTTTGCTATACCAAAAAAATCCATGATGATTTTTGCTTTACCAAATTATGTGTATTCGCTGTACCAAAAGCAAAGAAGGTGTAAATGAGCAACGTATTTACAGTATGTAATTATTTATACGTTAACTCATCAGAAATATAATTTTCTGGGTGTTGAGGGGTTATATTTTTTCGAAAACTCAATAACCTGTTGTCATAGGTAATCCAAACCATATTAACCCTAAAATCGATGATAATTGACGTTTTTCACATGTCCGGTGGCAAAAACCGCCGATGCGCCAGCCGTGGTACGCTTGGGGTTTCACTGACGGATGAGCCAAATCTCCAAAGGGAGGGGAATCTCTTCAAAGAGGGGGAATGGGCAAAAAAATAAGCCGTTTTATCTACATCTTAGAGAACAAACTCTAGTTTAAAAAACGTCAAAGAGGGTTGAATTCAACTTTTCCCACCCCTTCTCGTCCGCTGGTGTACGTATGTATATTGATTTTTTAAACTTGAAACAAAGGGCCATCGGTCCACATAAAACGATAGTTTTCAACTGATAGATTTCGTTGCTTAAATATACTTTGTTTCCGTAAACATAATAAGTGAGTTAATCTTTGTTGATACGATGGTTGAGAACTGTCTTTGTGCTTCCTCAAGGTCAAACGCTTCAGAACGCCTAACCGTCCTTATTATGCAACCGTTCTTAACGAGGGGAGGATCTAACATGGAAAATGAGTAAAAACAATACGGCGATGCCTGATTGAGAAGTCCCATATCAATCAACGTTATAAGTCACATTATCTTTCTTTGATTGATATGGGACTTCTGACTTATAACGTTGCAAACATTGAAGATTCATGCATTGGACATGTATAATAAGAGACACCAATGATCTTTGATATAAAGGGGACTTTTACATTTCGGAATCACTGTTATAAGGTCAAACAAAAAATACGTTCTAAGCTAATGTGCGAAGCGGATGACATGAAATTTTCATAGACATTAGGACAATATTGATCATAATTTATACTTCATAAACTTTTCATCAATGCACATTTATTTTATCAGTTTCATTATAGCGAGAAATAGCCAGTTATTTTTATTTGTCATCCGCTACAAGTATAAAATTATATGTACGTAATGTACATACTGTAAATACGTGTTACGTTCTAAATTGACTCATACCTGATCATGATCATATTACACGTTCACGCACAAATTACAATGGATTTTTTTTGGTATGGATTTTTTGGTACAATTCCACTTTAGCGGTCCTTTCGAAAAAAATGGTGACAAAAAATATGGTGACTACTTAGTCACCTTTTATTTATTTTAGTCACCACATATTTTCGGCGGTTTTGTCACCACAAAAAGTACTGACAACGGCCGTTGTCAGTACTTTTTGTGGTGACAAAAAACTGTTTTTGTCACATCAAATTTTTTATTGTCACCACATATAGGTTGTCACCTTATTTTTTGTCACCATATATGTTGTCACCATTTTTTTCGAAAGGACCGCTAAACTGGAATTGTACCGATTTTTTTGGGTGGATTTTTTTTGGTATGGATTTGTTTTGGGTGGATTTTTTTTGGTATGGATTTTTTTTGGTATAGGCAAATCAGGGATTTTTTTTGGTTTGGATTTTTTTTGGTACACCATCATAATATACTTGAATAATAATGACTCTGCATAAACCATCTTTTACATTGCGTTATAAGAGTATACTGTAAAAGGGTTTGGGGATGATAACGTCTTATGACTGAAAGATCAGTAACGACAGAAAATGTCCAATACCGATTGTTTAGTGTACATTCGACGTCAGCATAAGTTTAATAATTAAGGTTAATTAAACTTTATAAATGAATTGATTAACACGTATTTTGAATTGATTATAGAAACTCCTAATTCTTTAGCAACGACGATAGACTCACGCAGAACTATAATAAAGCGACTAGACTATAATAATAAAGCGAACACACATTTGTAATGAATCAGCGCCAGCTGAACCCCGGAACGCGCTCCAATGTTATTTGCAGGCACGACACACCGTTTCCGTTATACAGTGTAGAATATGTAATGCCAATGTGTCTTTGTGTGGAACGCGGCTTGATATATCACTGTCACATAGTTATTTTTAGAATACGGTTTCTATTGGGAGAAATATTTAAATTGGAAAACTTTAACAACAACAACAACAACCAACCTAACCAACAACAATAAAAGACTACATTATTGCAACTTATACTGTACAACAATGACATACATACTATACTGTATGTTCGTTCTGTAAAGCGGTTTATTTTTTACTCGGTTGTTACAAAACTAAGTGATACATTACCAGAAGGATTCATTTACTGGGATAACATTCTCCAAAATATCAACAATACTAACAATTGTTTCACAAAAAACTTACATGAACCATAAACTGGTTTGCTCGCAGTCTTTAACGAAAGAATATGGGCCACCAACGTTGCCCATAAATTAAATGAATTACATACGCCAGCGTTTTGTTTGGCTAAAACAATATACGTAACATCATATTGGCTTGCTCTGGCGGCTATGGAATATACTGAATAAAGTTCGATGCTGATTGAGTTCAAACAAATTTCTTACATTTTATAGACGTTTCCTGGGGTTAGATTACATTATTGTGTCTGTGTTCAGTATCATTTCGCTACATACGAGCCTCCGTCACTAAGAACCGACAAAAATGATATTTTTTGGTACAAACTTTTTTTTCGCCGACTGAATTGTAAATCAGTTCCTAGACAGTAAATTATGTTTAACAAACAAATCCGTTGTCCAAATTTACCTAAAAACATTATTTTTGTATGAAAATCGGTTTTTAGTGACACTCCTTGACTTTGCCTGTGAGTAAGGATTTTATTTTCAGTTTAACACGAATATCATGCGATAGTCAAGTCGCATAACAAAACTTTTTCATATCCATGTGAATCAGTATTTTGAGAACTTATATTCAAAATTTCAGATCGATTCATACATTATTCGATGAGATATGCTTTATTTCGTGACGTATACTGCGATGCATATTTTGGACTTTTTCAAAGAAAATAAAAGTTAAAGCCGAATAAAAAAAATAGGCCCGGTCTTTCGGCTTTTTCATTGCTTGAGATAGTTAGCGCAAGATGTCCTCTACAAACTTATTATAATCTTAATGAGCGATCGGGGCTTTACTTAAATTGAGAATCGAATGAAAAAATCGACTTTTTCTGAAAAAATTGCGTGCAACCGGAAATGGGCGATTCGGTGAAAACTTCGAATGAAGACGATTTGGCTGAAAATCAGTAACCCGTTCATTATTATTTATAGTCTAACACCTACCCAATTACTGATTTACAGCCAAATCGTCTTCATTCGACGTTTTCACCAAATCGCCCATTTCCGGTTGCACGCAATTTTTTCAGAAAAAGTCGATTTTTTCATTCGATTCTCAATTTAAGTAAAGCCCCGATCGCTCATTAAGATTATAATAAGTTTGTAGAGGACATCTTGCGCTAACTATCTCAAGCAATGAAAAAGCCGAAAGACCGGGCCTATTTTTTTATTCGGCTTTAACTTTTATTTTCATTGAAAAAGTTCAAAATATGCATGGCAGTATACCTCACGGAAAGAAGCATATCTCATCGAATAATGTATGAATCGATCTGAAATTTTGAATATAAGTTCTCAAAATACTGATTCACATGGATATGAAAAAGTTTTGTTATGCGACTTGACTATCGCATGATATTCGTGTTAAACTGAAAATAAAATCCTGACTCACAGGCAATGTCAAGGCGCGTCACTAAAAACCGATTTTCATATAAAAATAATGTTTTTAGGTAAATATGGACAACGGATTTGTTTGTTAAACATAATTTACTGTCTGGAAACTGATTATCAATTCGTTCGGCGAAAAAAAAGTTTGTACCAAAAAATATCACTTTTGTCGGTTCTTAGTGACGGAGGCTCATACATATGTCTTGTTTTGTCTTTTTACGTAAAATGGGCCCTTATTCAGGCATAACGTCGAATGAAACAAAATTGAGCTAAAAAATACTCATTTAGCATGAACATATTCCCAATTTGAAATGATTTACCGTAATACAGAGCCGTTAATGATTCATGAGTTCATGAGGGAAAACTCGTATTCATTGCAGTTGCGTGAATTTGATTCAGATTATTTGATTTAGTTGCATGAATTTGATTTTTCGCATAATAGATCATAACGTATCGTAAAACTAAATTAAAGTTACTGCTCAACAGAATTTTCACAGATTGCATGAAATTCACAAATTATGTTTTATTATGAACAAATTGCATAATGCGCTTTCTAACGATGACCCGAGCGCTAGTCAACTTTTGCGAATTCTCGATCGTGTGTGCGAGAATGAAGAAATTTTCATATACTGTATGATAATCGTAGAGATCAAAAGTCGACAGGGACTGTACGTAGTAGATGAAAAAACCGATTAAGACTAAAAAACTGAAATTTTTACTTGAAAGAACATTCTACGTTTTCTGTCTTTAGGCGTTCTCATGCCGGGAATAGTTTATAACCTAAGTTTATAATATAAAAAAATCGTGTATACAAATCGAATTCATTGTAGTTAATTTGGTATGAAAAATTTTAAAATGGGCCCAAAGCTTTTTATTCGGCACAAACTCATTATCGAGTATTATGACATCAAAAACGTTAGGAAACCACTGATTTCAGCCGTACGTATTCTTGACCCCAGCCAAGTCTTCACAATGTTTGCTCTCTTGGAATTTCCATCGGCCACAGTCCAACTGGTACAGCATACCCGTTATTTATATGGGTTTTTGTAGAATGGCATTAGTCACGCTTGCTTGCGGATAATGAAATACGGAAAAAGCTCAAAAGTCAATTGAAACACAACATTTTTGATATTTATTTCCATCGACAAGAAGGTAAAAACTTCAATACGGAATATGACCTGTTGAACTTCCGTTTTGTTAGACCTCGTTTTGCTCTTCTGTAGATGAGGGCGGTGTTAGATTGGGTGTAATTCAATTGGAACACGTCGACGCACACTGACTTCTCAACTGTAACCCCACCCCATCGCAACACTCACTGAATCAAGGACTGAATACATTGCTGAATTACTCACACCGTGTAAATTGATCAACACATTGGAAACCGTAAACTTTGATTTAAAAAAAAACTTAATTGACTGTCTGACACCTTTGACATCTGAAACCCGCATACATTTGGATCTGATCAGCCAGTTATGTAAGAACACCGGTATTGTTATCGTATCATCATGTTATTAGCACTGACAATGTGGCCTGGAATACGATACACAGCGAACTGTAGTTTGAATGTATAGCAGTATATGTACTGAATACATGGCTCAATCACTCAAACAGTGTAAGCACATTGGAAACCGTAAACTTCACTTTTTGAATCAAGTTTACTATTTTGACACCAATGACATCTGAAACCCGCATACATTTAGAACTGATCAGCCAGTTAAGAACACCGGTTTTTTTTCGTATCATTTTGTTATTAGCACTGACAATGTGGCCTGGAATACGATACACACAGAACTGTAGTTTGAATGTATGGCAGTGTATGTACTGAATACATGGCTCAATCACTCAAACAGTGTAAGCACATTGGAAACCGTAAACTTCACTTTTTGAATCAAGTTTACTATTCTGACATCAATGACATCTCAAACCCGCATACACTTGGAACTGATCAGCCAGTTAAGAACACCATTTTGTTATTAGCACGGACAATGTGGACTGGAATACGATACACACCGAACTGTAGTTTGGATGTATGGCAGTGTAGGTTTTCATTGCGGTCAACCGAACTCAGTTACAATGGCCTTCGCTGCACTAAAAATTTGTATGTACATGTGCACTAACAATAACCGAAGAATTTTGCTTCACTGTCATTATAGTTTTGCATGACTGACGTCAAGAATGTTACAAACACAGGAACTACAGGGTGTCCCACTTAAAAGTTTCAATGAGAATTTGCTTTAATTTTTGATAGAATGGACCGATTTCGAAACTTTCTGCGCTGATTTGTAGACAATTCTTGGCAATTTTGTTTGTCGCTTAAATTTTCAAAAAAGCTGTGTGATAGCAGTTTTTAGGCCAAAACCCCCGAACCCCCTTGTTTTCGCCTTTTGCGATCATCGGCGTCACATAATAACGTGTTGTTGTTGGTCCGTTAACGCCTCGAACAAAAAACAGCAACATAAAAATTAAAGTCTTACATTAAAACAACAAAATCTTATATATTAAAACTCCAATGTCCGTATGTATGTATGTATGTCCGCAAGCGGTTCCATATAAATATCAGAAGTGAAACGCAAATAAACTCTTTATGTCATTTTCATGCAGAAACAAAAAAAGTATAATCATCATCACCCTCTCTCATAAAAGTTGAGTTGATATTGACATCAACACCCTCAAAAGAGGTTCCCTAAATTCACTGAACTGGAAATATCATTGACCTTAACTGAAGTTACCGTAATTGTTGTGCAATTAATTTTAATTAATTGTAATTAAATGTGCGATTCAATGTTTCTTTTTTAATGTGGGAATACAAAAGCTTTTTTCATGATTAACCGAAACATCAACACCTTTCGTCAAGAATTTATTTCTAGCTAAACTGTAAAACGTAATCAGTCTTTTTAAATAAAATACTTTTGTTAAAACCAAAAGCCAAAAATTTTGTGTTTAGGTGGTCGGGTGAAGTTTTTTCATCTAATGTTCACTACAAATTATCGGGTCGGGTCATGAGATAATAGAAGTACCATTTTTTACGAGATGGGGCTTAAATATAATATTTCATGGATCGAATAAAAATTTATAATAGCCAAACTCCACGGGTTGTAATTTCAACTATTTTCCACGGGTTCTTTTAACTAATGTTACCCCGTAGTTATACTGAGTGGGTATAAAGTTAAAATTTAAAAAGTCGGGTTCAACGGGTTGATATTGTGCGTTATAGATTACTCCATATCGTGTAATCAGGGAAATATATAAAAGAAGTTGTATTGAGTTGAAAACGTTACGGGTGGCTTTAACTTTTTGACGGGTTTTTGTTACAGTATTCTGTCAATAAACTAAACTCTAGACTAAAGTTTGAACAATCAACGGGTCGGGTTAACACAACCGAACACTTATAATGGTATACAAAAATATACTGCATCCTCGGGTTTAGTGCAGGAAATGGTTATTATTTAACTTGATCGTCCGTTGCCCTGCAACGGGTTTACCCTAGTAAACAGTAAACTTAGTCGAAAACAGACATGAAAGGGACCGGCACCCATGTGCATTACGTGAATCATTAGGTTGATTGAAAGCGGCATTTCAAACCGAGGCAGCTCATCATTGTCGCATCAAATTTGAGCGTTTTCAACAGCCAGTGAAATATTTGCGATGTAAACAAATTTAAGTTTCAAAATTATCAAATTGAAGTAATTCTCGAACATTACGAGAATTAAAAAGTTTTTGGAGAAGCCGGGTATCTCTGATGCTGCCGTTGCAGAGCACTCTTGGTCGCTGGAAGACGTGGGTGGTGGTCATATTGAGAAACGTTGATTATATGAATGCTTTTAGTGCTTTCGTGATTTATATGCTGACTTATGGTTTCAAGTTAAAAAATAAAAAAGCATTTTACAAAAAGTGCTGCCCCATGATATAACAGTAACATCATAATGGTTGAAAACCACGTGAAAAAGGCAAAAATGAAGGGGTTTGG
>OZ038448.1:16842907-16897907 GCA_964036265.1 Daptonema setosum
AGTGATGTTTAGCTGCACGTTACTGGACTCAATGTTATGTAGAACTGTGAATACTAGAACTGTGAATAGAATTATAATGAATTGTGAGTGTACCTGTACGGAGACTGTTTCATAAGATGCCCCTCATCACATCGGTGCCCCCCCCCCCCCCTCCGTTCACTCCGTTATCAACGTCACCAACACGTACATACGTCAACTGCCATCTGTGTATAAATAACGAGTCACCTGTTTGGAAAACCAATCACCACATTTGTTGGCTGAACCTGACTTTTAACACAAACAAATTCTTTGCCTGAAATAAAATCAGGAGTTGGAAAGTAACAATTAAACAAGATTTGTATGAGTGACAACACTAACATTGAATCTACACCATCAGGCTCTACGCATTCAGAGGTGGCACTTGTGAAGAAGTTGGTTATCAAACTGTGCTTTAATTCTTTTTTTTTGTTAAAAAAATCTCAAGTTATTGGTTTCCAGAAATTAAACTACTGAAATTGAGGAGGAAATATTCTAAAATAAAAACGACTGCAAACTCTGTAATATGTATTTGTGGTTTACAAATAATATACCGAGCTTCTCGGCTATCTCACTAGTATTTCCCAGCACGCACCAAACTCCGATTTTTGTATTTATTTGTTTTATCGACTTTTTGCCAACCACAGTTTTCTACGTCGATGCCTCTAATCACCTTATCACAAAAACAAATGTTCTGATAACGTCCATCCGAATCGGAACATGGCCAGGTGTGTTGTGGCGCACTGGCGGACAACCGAACTTCCAAAGAGAGGGGAATTTCGTTATAGAACGGAAAAATTACCAATTTCGATGTCATTTTACCTACACCTTAAGGAACAGATTCAACAACTTGTAATTCCCAAAGAGGGGTGAATTCCCCTTTTGCATTGTGCCCTCATCCGCAGGTGTTGTGCCACAGTCCATCTGGTTGGACAGGCAGTCAGTCAGGTCTCATCAACTGATAATAAAATGTTGAGCCAAACTGCAGAAAATGTCCTACAGTAATTGAAAGCAGCAACATTTATCAGCAGTTCGCGCTCTCGTTCTTAATAATTCCCCACTGTACATTTTCTATACAGACAGATGACTTATTCGAGATTTTTTTAAGAACATGGCTTTATAAAAAATTCATTAAAATCCTAAACAACTTGATGAAATTATGAACGGTTTCAATCCTCAATAAATACTTTATTTTGAATAATTTAATTGTATGATTTATTGTTCAGTACCATGGCAGCCTCGACAAGCCAGCAAGTACGTGACCCGGAGACGGGCAAGATGCAACGGTATGGAGCAGACGATGGTGGTTACTGTTCATTGCTTGAGACCATTGGAAAAATTAGAAAATGCTATTTCTAATAAAACCAGAAGATACTATTTCTAATAAAATCAGATGATGCTGTTTCGGATAAAATCAGGAGATACTATAGGCCTCATAATTGATTATAAGAAATAAGATTTAAAACTGCGAGAACGCATGGTATCGTCAAAACCGGATTCTCGAGTCCAGAACCGGATTCTAAAGTAATGAATTTTCTGGGCCACGTTTTAAAATTTCTGAGAAACAGATTCTCACGTTCAGAACCGGATTCTCAAGTAAGGAATTTTCACTGCCACGTTTTGGATTTTCTTATAATCAATTACGAGGCCTATACATGTATATCTGATAAAGTCAGAAGATAATGTTTCTAATAAAATCAGAAGATGATGTTTCTGATAAAAGCAGAGCATACTACTTGCAATAAAGTCAGAAGAAACTCCTTCTAAGAAAATGCTATGCTGTGCTATTTTTGATGAAACCCGAAGATAATATTTCTAATAAAATCGGAATAAATTATTTCTACTAAAATCTGCTATTTTTACAGCTGTCCAAGTCAGCCAATTTTTTATGACAACCTTCTATGATCATGTCGTTTATGCACTGTTATGGCACAACTCAAGGGTTTATTACCTTGTATGAACTGTTGGCCTTCTAGAAATAATATTTTTTAAATACCTCTAAACACTAATCAGAAAAAAAGTAATAGCGTTCTAATATTTCAGACAAGCACACCGATTCATCCGGCTGTGGTTCGTGTCTGTATTTCCTGTCGTGGATACTTGTCGTTTTAACGTTTCCATTTTCACTCTGCTATTGCTTCAAGGTTATATCACAAAAAAAGTTTCCATAAAGATAACTGATGTTAAGTAAACTTCGACTCCAAACAACTGTTTCAAATAACTTGTGTTGTTCATACCGTTTAACAAAGAACATGAAACCTAATGATGATACAGATGCAGCCCAGAATATACAATTCACTGGTACATAGTAATAGCCTAAAGTAAATACAGTATATGGTGTCTAATTAAAAATTTGATATTTTCGCATACATATAAACCTATGTACTCAACTCGATTTGAATGCAGATCGTTCAAGAATACGAGAGAGCCGTCATTTTCCGACTGGGAAGAATTGTTAAAGGTGGTGCCAAAGGACCTGGTCTGTTCTTCATCCTACCATGTATCGACCAATACAGGAAGGTGGACATGCGAGTGGTCGCGTTTGATGTTCCACCACAAGAGGTTACTCATTCACTCACTCACTCACTCACTCACTCACTCATTCATTCACTCACTCACTCACTCACTCACTCACTCACTCACTCATTCACTCACTCACTCACTCACTCGCTCATTCACTCATTCACTCACTCACTCACTCACTCACTGACTCACTCACTCACTCACTCACTCACTCACTCACTCACTCACTCACTCACTCACTCACTCACTCACTCACTCACTCACTCACTCACTCACTCACTCACTCACTCACTCACTCACTCACTCACTCACTCACTCACTCACTCACTCACTCACTCACTCACTCACTCACTCACTCACTCACTCACTCACTCACTCACTCACTCACTCACTCACTCACTCACTCACTCACTCACTCACTCACTCACTCACTCACTCACTCACTCACTCACTCACTCACTCACTCACTCACTCACTCACTCACTCACTCACTCACTCACTCACTCACTACTCACTCACTCACTCACTCACTCACTCATTCACTCGCTCACTTACTCACTCACTCACTCACTCACTCACTCACTCACTCACTCACTCACTCACTCACTCACTCACTCACTCACTCACTCACTCACTCACTCACTCACTCACTCACTCACTCACTCACTCACTCATTCACTCGCTCACTTACTCACTATGTTACAATACAGATCCTGTCCAAAGACAGTGTGACGGTGGCTGTGGATGCAGTCGTCTACTTCAGAATCAGCAACCCGACGATCAGTGTTACCAACGTAGAGAATGCAGCCAGAAGCACTAAACTACTGGCACAGACAACGCTCAGGTCGGTCAGTTAATCATTCAGTGGAATTTAGTTAGTCAGTCGGTCAGTCATTTAGTCAGTCACACTGAATTCGCCTCATCAGTTAAAATTTATTCAGACTGCCAGACACTTAGTTCGGCTCCTATGACTCCTATAACGTAAGAAAAGATTCCAGGAACATTCTCGGCACCAAAACGCTGGCTGAACTATTAGCGGATCGTGACCACATCAGTGCACAGATGCAGGTGGCATTGGATGAATGCATTAATACTTGATTTAATGAATTTTTAATGACTGATTAAATTACTGAATGAGTTGACTGCGTGATTACGTAATACATCTTAACACGTTTTTCAGGCATCTCTGGATGATGCCACTGACCCTTGGGGCATCAAAGTCGAACGTGTTGAAGTGAAGGATGTCCGTCTGCCGGTCCAACTTCAACGAGCGATGGCTGCAGAAGCCGAAGCTACCCGCGAAGCACGTGCCAAGGTTAGGAAACCAGCACATGAACCACCATTACATTACTCTTTACCTACTCTCTTATTCACTCACTCACTCACTCACTCACTCACTCACTCACTCACTCACTCACTCACTCACTCACTCACTCACTCACTCACTCACTCACTCACTCACTCACTCACTCACTCACTCACTCACTCACTCACTCACTCACTCACTCACTCACTCACTCACTCACTCTCTCACTCACTCACTCACTCATTCGCCTCTAGGTTATCGCTGCTGAGGGTGAACACAAGGCCTCCCGCGCTCTTCGTGAAGCATCTGAAGTCATCGTGAGCAGTCCTGCTGCTCTGCAGTTGCGTTACCTGCAAACGCTCACTCAGGTCAGTCATCCAATTATTTGTTTAAACCACCGGGTAGTAAGTATGTATGTAAGTCAGTCAGTCAATCGGGCAGTCTGTTAATCAATCAGTCACTCATTCAGACATGCAATCAGTCAGTCAGTAAATCAGTTAGTCAGGTTTCAGTCAGTCAATCTGTCAGTCAGTCAGTCAGTCAGTAAGTCAGTCAGTCATTCAGTCAGTCAGTCAGTCAGTCAGTCAGTCAGTCAGTCAGTCAGTCAGTCAGTCAGTCAGTCAGTCAGTCAGTCAGTCAGTCAGTCAGTCAGTCAGTCAGTCAGTCAGTCAGTCAGTCAGTCAGTCAGTCAGTCAGTCAGTCAGTCAGTCAGTCAGTCAGTCAGTCAGTCAGTCAGTCAGTCAGTCAGTCAGTCAGTCAGTCAGTCAGTCAGTCAGCCAATTGCAGATTTCGGCTGAAAAGAACTCGACGATCATCTTCCCAATTCCGATCGACATGTTGAGCGGAATGATACGCAATAAAAAAGGTGACTAAATGTGCAATAAATGTGATTCTGTCATGATTAAAAGAAAAATACTGTTCCGAACGCCTTAGCCTTTCTTTTTATGACGTTTAATTGTTTTTTTTACCAGTTCGTAGCTTTTTATGTAGTACCAATTTTTCGGTATCTTTTTTGTTTGCTGTATATTAGCTTCTTCATATATTTATCACGATGATTGCCTTAAAAACAGAGTATAAAAGCCACATTGATTTTTGTACATCTTTTATTTCAATGAAAAATGCAGCATTTATCATGGTTTGTGGTACTTCAAAATCAGTTTAGGTACAATACAGCGTGATTAAATGGTTGTTTATTTTTATACCCATCATTCAAAAATACGGTTTCAAGTGTAAATGTTGTATTTTCAATCAATCGTCAAGAACAGCAGTTAAATTTACGTTATTCTCACTGATTTTACCAAAAACGATTCTTTTTAAATGGAGTGATTCATTGAATTATAGTAAGTAATATGTCAAATCAACGGCACAATCCGATGTGTTGCTGCATTACATGATCTGCGTTATATTCGTATTTCATGACCACGAAAAAACTCGTCGGCTCCCGTGGGTAATTTGATCATTTGTAATTGGGATGATGTGTATGAGAGAGTACCGTGTATCCCAGCCAAGTAGCGGATGAGCAATCATTTAACAATGAGAGATTATCTGTGAGGGATTATCCATAAAACGGGGGAATCGTTCGTTTCAAGGCATTTTCATAACGAATAGTGAGACCCACTGGCGGCTGAAATACTCAAAAACGGGGCGGAGTTTCTCGAATGATTCGCTGTAAGGCACAAGCTTATGTGCCAATACATGATAGTGTTATGGACTGATGGTACGCTATCCCAGTGACAAATTACGGTCGTACTTTAATTTGATACATACATTAAATAAGCATTTAGATCCACTATTACATTTTCATGTGTATATGTGTTTCATTCGTATAAAAATTTGTCACTTTTTTGGTAGCTTTTGTTTTGCTGTCTCACAATTCAAATTTCAAATTAGCGCGTGTGCTCTCGATGTGTATCCAACACACCACAGGGTCACTGAACAAACAGTCAATCGATCAATCAATCAATCACTCAAATTCAGTCAATCATTCACTGCACCTGTCTGTCTGTCAATGTTTGACTTTCACTTGAAGTTGGATGAGTATGTATGCATCTTACACTGGTGAATGAGGTAGCGATTGACAGTCAGAAGAGGTGTGAATTATGTAGTTGTCATTAGGCAAGAGAGAAAATATGTTAACTTTGCCCCAGATTTTTTACTATTAGTTAGTTTTCCAGAGTTACGAATGATAAAAAGATCGACGACCATTTGGTTGCTATAAGTAAACTAGAGTCAAAGATGAGTTTCTGTAGAATAAAAGTCCCATGAATAGTTTTCTGTGCGTTTGTTCTTGTAATTTTGTTCCGGCATCTAAGTAAAAACAAAAAAGTGCAGAAGGTTGAAGACGTCAACTTCCTTAAATTTTTTGTTCAATGGATTATTTCATGAAAGAAATTCTCGAAACGAACTGGGCACGGAAGTTTCCCTCTGCTGATAAACATACATATAGTATTATGGCAGTTTTCAAAATTTCTGCTTCAAAACAGCACAAATTGGAACGGTAATGATGATATATGGAAGCTAATTAGTAGTTTAACCGGTAAATAAGTATCCCACAAAACGTTCGCATTTCACTGGGTGCAGTATTATACGCTATGTATGTATTTGTGTGTGAACCAATCGCAGGTGCGGTGTCCCTTAATGACGTGCGTACGTTCAGCTTGATCAGTACAGGGTTACCCAATTACACATCCTTTGTGCGTTGATATAACTGTATGATACAAAACATGTAATCTAGCAAAATGTTCACAGAAACAACAAATTGATATTATGGTAAATTAAGAATAAAAAATCTGTAGATTTATTATAGTTACTTAGTTACTGTCACAAAAATGCAGCCACCCTGTGGTTCACCTGCTAATATTTGTCGGTTGTAGTAAATATTACGGTAAAGTGGTGTAGAGGGTAGAATGTTTACACGTGCAAACAAACAATACATTAGCATTATGCTTGTAAGCCGGTGGCGGCTTGCGGTTTTGCAATGATCCCATTTTCAGTTGTAAATTCAATAAATTTCAATGTCTCTACGTTGCTTAGTTTTATTAAAAACGTGTGATAACAAACAAAAGACTGCGTAATAAACGGGTCCAAGTTCGTGGTCGGGAAAAGTTCTCGGTTATATAGGTCACGGTTTGTGTCATTATATATCCCTTGCATGACGTTTTTTCTTCAACATGGATAAATGAGGTGTAATAATAATCACATCAATCATTCTGTATGCATGTGCCTACTGCAGTGCGGAGGCAATTGCTCATGAGCATATGCATGTTGTTGAATGCTCAGTCGGCGTCATTTCACCTTTTTTACTTCTTTATACAGAACAAGGAAGTTAAAATATAGGTGACAAGAAGGTAGCAGAAAAGCTTTTGTTTATTTGAAAAAAGATGCGTGTCACTCACGTATACTTTTTATTGCTGTTATAGAATTCTCTTTTCAGGGCACCCGTATCATGTATTCATGTTTTCTGGCTCATCAGAACCGGAGTTTTCTCGTAATGCACTGCTTTGAAAATTGTACGATACTAATTGTTTATTGTGCGGTTAATTGTCGACCTTTGTTAATGAACAAGAAGCTATTTGAAAGAATTGTTTATGTATGATATATAATTGGACCTGCTATAGTCAAAGCTAAATATACAAACACTGTAACGGACTTACAGCGAATTGTTTATGTTCGTGAATAACAAGCCGTCAGTTACAGTGAACAAAACAAGGCCGGTTTGTTAGCGACCGAATAGACGGCTTGTCGCGCATGAGTAATTGCTGAATGGAGACAGGGTGTTCAGAAAAAGAAAAAGTTTATAAATTTCAAATATGCTTGTTTACAAAACTTTAAATCTAATTCAATCCAAATCAGAATGCATTCCGGATCCCATTTTCTTTTTCGGATCGTCTTTTAATTGTCGGGTGCCGTATACATTTTGCTCTACCATGTTCCGAGTTCCTGTCTACCATGATCAGACCCCGATAAGATTTAACTGATTTTATAAAAATGTATTCGAGTTCTCAGCAACAGTATTTTTTTATTCATCATCGAGTATAAATTCATGTTAGCAATTACTGATGAACTCAGTTTTTTACTAACTTTCAGTGTCAATAATTATTATATAATTGAATGGCAGTATATATTTTTTTAAACTTTCGGTATGTTTCTTGTTTTTATTTTCAATGTTAACTGAATTTTTGTCTAATAGTAGTTTTCATGTGGTCGTGCTACAGTCACTTTAACGTACAATAGTTACCTAAATAGTATGTAGTTCTACCTTCGTAGACAATCCGATTCCGCTCAGCTGCCATTGTTTTAGGTTTATTATGCATACATTTTATAGACAAATAATCACAGATTGAACAAAAAATTATAAAAGTCTTTCATATTGCTATCTAGATCACAGAAGTTATGAGTTTTGTATGTGGTGTATGTCAATGTCTACGTATTGATCAGCCTCATAGAATATAAACTGTTTATACACACGGTGAACTGCAGGACAGATCGGGTATATCAAAGTTTGATTTAAATTTTCATGTGGGCCACTACTTTACATTTTCGAAAGCCACTCTGAAGTGGAAACAACAGCGGAAACATATATCCCGGATCCGTTGCACCCCAAGCCATCAAGTTTCTTGGCAATCCAATGTCCACCGTTAGGCAACATAACAGTCCGAACAAACAGGATATGTAGTCTATAGCTTCTTCTTCTGATGAGCATTGAGGGTGTTCCTCATCCGGGTGCGCATCATGTACTCTTCTAAGGTGTCACCCGCGTTGCAGCCGTCTGTCTCGCAGAAACACCGAAAGTTGTACGATATCGAACCACCAAAGTTGTACTTCTTAATTATAGAAGTAAACGGTTAACTTGGTATGATGTTTTTTGTTTCTTAATGGTAAAGTTAAACGTTAAGTTTAATATTTATTGTTGAGTGTAATTAACCTCGAGAATGCACATGCTGAGAACGGAGTAGGTGGGATCAGATGGGTTGTTGGCCAGGTCATCGGCGGTTGTGGATTGGGCGAACACTGGTTTGTACGCAGCAGTGTTGTCGACGGCTGTAATCCAGTATTAAAGGGTAAGAGAAATTTTTTCTTTGATATGAATGGGTTTGAGTTTGAGTCAAGTTTTAATTTAGCACTAACATGGTCCTGCACCAAACTTTTCGGGTTTCTGTTCTTCTGTTTGCATCGGATCCAGGCTGAACACGCAGTAGTCACAATTAGTACAATTGGACAGAGTAGGGCTGGTGGCAGAACCCTGCAAATAGCAAACAATCAATAAGGTTGCAAAACAAACCGTAGAATTTAAATAAACGTTAAGCAAGAAGATTAAGTTGTTCAGGGGCTTAAAAACCAACATCATAAGGTGACTCGTAGCAGAGTAGGGCGCATCCCAGCATCGACAGTACTGAGATGACGTAGAAACGCAGGAGAGTTTGGGTCAACATGTTGGTGCTGGTTGAGGAGTCGGATGATATTTCAGATTGTGTAGACTTGAATCAGTCGGTAGTGATCAGATCAGAGCTGAAAATTTATAGTGATTAATTGAATACAGGATTATTGAAATCCGAATGTTATGTGAATATACGGGGAAATATGTAATCATCGATTCAAGCAAATGCTGATGAAAACAGAAAACTCTAGTTCAAGTTTAATTGTTCAAACTTGAAAGGAAGCTGATCTGGCTTGTTCGAAGCTGACGGTTATTGTAGAATGAAGCTACATAGAAATGGCGTCGCACTTATATACCGATTTCATGATGCCATTTGACAATTAGATGACGCTCGGGTTGAGATGCATAGAGCTGTTTAGACCCAAGTCGCGGTCGAATTCAACAATTAGTGTCTCAATGGAGTCACTGAGCCGTTTTGGTCACGATCGCTTGATCAGACACGCTCCGGAGTCATGCCTAGAAAAGCTACTTTAGTTTATACCTGGATAATGATGGCCCCAACACGGATGAGCTGAAGCAGCCGTCTTCGTCACGTCCTGTTTACGCTGAACACTCGCTCACGGGCACTGCCGTTAACCAGGTGCTTGTATTTGTCTAATCAACCAGTCAGGGCTCTTCCAAATGTAAAAATACGGCCAATTATCCGTATATAATACTAAAACAAGGATAGTCTGATGGTATAGCTGTTCGGGCGTGAGGTGCACCTCTTCGAACGATGGTGCGTCTTGATGGCCATATAGCTGCTGCTGCTGCTCTCTCAGACTAAACTACTGTACTGTATGATTGGTTTTAATGAGCAATCAAGTGAGCACTGGTTTTGAACCATTTATGCGATGTAACCCCGAATGAATACATGTACGATTTTTACATCAAGTTTTCGCATTATCTTTGGTGTTCTCGTGCTGTGATTTACATATGTTTCAACGTGTAATCGACCGTAAGCCTTTCCGGCTTTTCGAGTAACAATATTTATCTGGGGTTTTTCATCTGTACGCATTTAACCAAAATTAATCTGTGTATAAAATAATGGAAGGTCCAAATATGCGAGATATGCATTTGTGTATTATACAAACTTTTAATAGTCAATAGTTGTATGCGCCAGTGTTCAAGGGCGTTGATCCGTTGCTGACCTGAAACTGGCCAAATCTGGATGTCTTTATAATCAACCAATAAATGGCATGGCATGACTGGACTCAACTAAGGGTCTTGGACAAAAAGCCAAGGTGCGATATGGAAGTCTCCTTTTTGTTTAAAAGTGTACGTTCTATAACAATTATCTTTGGCCATTTTTTGATGCACCCTGATCAACAAACTTACAATACAAATGATTATAAATAACCTTAGGGGAAAATTTATTTTTTGAAAACGCCAAAGAGAGGGGGGAATTTCATGTTTCCCCAACCTTTCTTGTCCGATAGTGTATAACACATGGATGAGACTACAAGTAGCATTTATATTGTTTTGTTATTCTGTTTGTTGCTAGTATTTACACAGAACAGAAATGATAAATTTCCAGTATCTATTCAGTTGAGTTAAACTGTGAAACATTACAGCTAAAGATAGCCAGACCGGAGGCCCATTAAGTCCTGCAGCCATCTAGAATATTTATTGTATTTTAACTAGGGGACCACCCGTGGAACAGTTGAGACGGAGTCGAACAGGAGTAGGGCAGGAGTTTAAGATTTCAATTGAAAGACCCAGGAAAGAGGATGTATATAGTTGGGTCCGTAAGCAAGTGAGAGCTCAAGAAAATAAACAACATTTTATTAATTTTGTTTTGTTATATTTTTTCCGTTTTTGACAAAAGGGACATTATTTTGTTATTTTGATATGGTGTCCTTTTTTGAAGAAAGGGACAAAATTTACGTCAACATCAAGATATCCAATTCTGGTATTCTTTGATTCTTAAGCTTTATTGCAAAAGTGTCTGTTGGTATTGTTATCATTTGTGATGGAGCTGCTGTTGTTGTTATTTCTGTTTTTGTTTAATATGTAGGTTAGTTTTTATTTTTTTAAATCATCTCCATTTCTTATGTTACTAACAGTATATATATTTTTAGAAACTGTAACATTCTTAAGATGTACTATATAAAAACAAATATAGTTATATATATAAACAATTCATCAGTGTTAATATTCAGTTGTGGTATGTGAAAGTTTGTTACGTAATCACAATAACGAAGCAACATGGTAGTATATAATAAACAATTATGGGAAAATGAAATGAAATTATCTGTGAAATTAAGCGAAATAATTTTTTCCAAACACTTTCAAACAGTGTCGTTATCATGCAAGATTTTGAAGTGTCTTCAAGTTACTTTAAATATTTAATAGCATATTAGCATAAAAATAATAATGTGTAATTATTATCTGAACATATATGTATGAAGAGTAAAAGAAAACACGTACAATATGTGATATGATAACATGTGTTTGGAATATGAAGAGTAAAAGAAAAAACGTACAATATGTGATATGATAACATGTGTTTGGATAGAACCCAAGGAAGGAAAGCATCCGGAATGGCAATCATTGATATGCGTCCGAACCCGTTTAACCAGCGTCCGAACCTGTTTAACCAGCGTCCGAACCTGTTTAACCAGCGTCCGAACCCGTTTAACCAGCGTCCGAACCTGTTTAACCAGCGTCCGAACCTGTTTAACCAGCGTCCGAACCTGTTTAATCAGCGTCCGAACCTGTTTAACCAGCGTCCGAACCCGTTTAACCAGCATCCGAATCTGTTTAACCAGCGTCCGAACCCGTTTAACCAGCGTCCGAACCCGTTAACCAGCGTCCGAACCCGTTTAACCAGCGTCCGAACCTGCTTAACCAGCGTCCGAACCTGTTTAACCAGCGTTCGAACCCGTTAAACCAGCGTCCGAACCTGTGTAACCAGCGTCCGAACCCGTTTAACCAGCGTCCAAACCCGTTTAACCAGCGTCCGAACCTGTTTAACCAGCATCCGTTAACTGTCCAAAAATAAACCGAGGATGGCACATTACTACAATGGGTTTACTCAAGTTTCGATGGGTTAAAACCATCTGATAAAATGTTGCCGGTTTTTGAAAGTTTGGATTTGAAAACACGTACAATATGTGATATGATAACATGTGTTTGGATAGAACCCAAGGAAGGAAAGCATCCGGAATGGAAATCATTGATATGCGTCCAGCGTCCGAACCTGTTTAACCAGCGTCCGAACCTGTTTAACCAGCGTCCGAACCTCCTTAACCAGCGTCCGAACCTGTTTAACCAGCGTCCGAACCTGTTTAACCAGCGTCCGAACCTGTTTAACCAGCGTCCGAACCTTTTTAACCAGCGTCCGAACCTGTTTAACCAGCGTCCGAACCCGTTTAACCAGCGTCCGAACCTGTTAACCAGCGTCCGAACCTGTTTAACCAGCGTTCGAACCTGTTTAACCAGCGTCCGAACCTGTTTAACCAGCGTCCGAACCCGTTTAACCAGCGTCCGAACCTGTCTAACCAGCGTCCGAACCCGTTTAACCAACGTCCGAACCTGTTTAACCAGCGTCCGAACCCGTTTAACCAGCGTCCGAACCTGCTTAACCAGCGTCCGAACCTGTTTAACCAGCGTCCGAACCCGTTAAACCAGCATCCGAACCTGTTTAACCAGCGTCCGAACCTGTTTAACCGGCGTCCGAAAATGTTTAACAAGCGTCCGAACCTGTTTAACTTGCGTCCGAACCCGTTCAACCAGCGTCCGAACCCGTTTAACCAGCGTCCGAACCCGTTTAATCAGCGTCCGAACCCGTTTAACCAGCATCCGAAACTGTGTAACCAGCTTCCGAACCTGTTTAACCAGCGTCCGGACCCGTTTCACCAGTGTCCGAACCCTTTTAACCAGCGGTCGAACCCATCTTCGACTTCACTTCAAAGTCATAATATTAAATGTATGCAGCGAGTTCATACATCTGGGAAAAAAGTGCGTTTTTCCACGGGTGGTCCCCTAGGACGAGTTCGCACAAATCAGCCGTTCTAATTCGTTCGTTCTCAAAAACAACTCGGGGCGATTGCGTAACTGTCCAAAAATAAACCGTGGATGACAAATGGGTTTCCTCAAGTTTCGATGGGTTAAAACCATCTGATAAAATGTTGCCGGTTTTTGAACTAATAGTGAGCGTGAAACGTGAACAGTTTTTCAGCAGCGGTGCGTACATACAGATTTAATTGTCGTTCGTTTAACTGTGACCCAGCGCGCGGTCACGCATTTTCACGTTCGCGGAAATATAATTCAAGTATGGAGATCATAGTAAGCTTATGTTGTTCATCATGGTCAACTTGATAGTAATCTTGATAAAAAAATTTAAGTCATAACATTGAATGTATGCAGCGAGTTCATACATCTGGGAAAAAAGCGTGTTATTCCACGGGTGGTCCCGTAGGACGAGTTCGCACAAATCAACCGTTCTAATTCGTTCGTTCTCAAAAACAACTCGAGGCGAAACATTAAATGTATGCAGCGATTTCATACATCTGGGAAAAAAGTGTGTTATTCCACGGGTGGTCCCGTAGGACGAGTTCGCACAAATCAACCGTTCTAATTCGTTCGTTCTCAAAAACAACTCGAGGCGATTGTGTAACTGTCCAAAAATAAACCGAGGACGGCGTCCTCAAGTTTTGATGGGTTAAAACCATCTGATAAATGTTGCCGGTTTTCGAACTGATTGTGAGCGTGAAACGTGAACAATTTTTTAACGACGATTTTTCACAATTCAAAAATGTAAAAATGTTTCAGGCGTACGATTTAAAATGTACCGAACCCGTTTAACCAGCGTCCGAACCCGTTTAACCAGCGTCCGAACTTGTTTAACCACCGTCCGAACCCGTTTAATCAGCCTCCGAACCCGTTTAACCAGCGTCCGAGAATGTTTAACAAGCGTCCGAACCTGTTTAACAGGCGTCCGAACCCGTTTAACCAGCGTCCGAACTTGTTTAACCACCGTCCGAACCCGTTTAATCAGCGTCCGAACCCGTTTAACCAGCGTCCGAGAATGTTCAAAAAATACCAATTACTGGCTGAGCTCTTGTCCCTTTTGGGCAAAAAGTACAAGTTACGAAAGACTCGATGCTACGCACGAGTTCACACAAATCAACCATTCTATTTCGTTCGTTCTCAAAAACAACTCGAGGCGATTGTGTAACTGTTCAAAAATAAACCGAGGATGGCATCTTACAAAGGGCTTCCTCAAGTTTCGATGGGTTAAAACCATCTGATAAAATGTTGCCGGTTTTTGAACTAATAGTGAGCGTGAAACGTGAACAATTTTTCAACGGCGGTGAGTATAAACAGATTTAATTGTCGTTTAACTGTGACCCAGCTCGTTAACTGTGACCCAGCTCGCGGTGACGCATTTTCAAGTTCGTGGAAATATACTTCAAGTATGGAGATCATAGTAAGCTTATATGGTTCATCATGGTCGACTTGATAGTAATTACAACAGAATTTTTATAAATCGAAATCTTGATATAAAATTCAAGTCAAAATATTAAATGTATGCCGCGAGAAAAATGTAAAAATGTAAAAATGTGTGGCAGACACCTAAAAATGTATGGCAGACAGACACCAGTTTCAATGTATTATTAGATTTACATGTAGAGGTTTTTTTATCACATGACTATACGGAACTCAACAAATAATCATTACGTTATTCCACATTAGTTATTCCCTCGCATGTATGTATTTATGTAAAACACTTCAGTCAGTCAGTCAGTCAGTCAGTCAGTCAGTTACATAGTCAGTCAATCAGTCAGTCAGTCAGTCAGTCAGTCAGTCAGTCAGTCAGTCAGTCAGTGAGCCATTCAGCCCACGAACATACCACAGTCAATACATGAACATACAGTTACATAACGTCATGTGCATATCAAACAGTCAAATGGTACAGATCGTAATTTGATTCACACCTTACATGTACAAACATGGTGCTCGAAAAAGGCCAATGCGCCTAAGCCAATCTCGTTGTATAAAGTACCACTAGCGGACGAGAAGGGGTGGGAACAGTGGAATTCCCCCTCTTTGGCGAATTAGAAAAGTATAATTTGTCCCCTATAAGGTGTAGGTAAAATTACCTATTTTCTGCCAATTCCCCACTTTTTAGAGAAATTCCCCTCCCTTTGGAGGATTAGCTCGTCCGCCAGTGTAAAGTACTGTGCACTCACATAACCGACATCTTCTTTGGCGGTCGATTGCGGTATATATGGCAAACTGTTTGTTGTTTGAGATCAGATTTAGTATTAGTCAGCTATAAAACCAGTCATATAAAAGTGGGTATTTATTCTCAGCGCAACGATGAGATGGAGTTGAGTACGAAATCCGGTTCCGCACCCTTAAAATACACGGGTTTTACACAACATGAGGTTTTCTGTACGACAGGTCGAACTATTGTTCGAGTGTCACGGAGGGTATTTGTTTAGAGATTTAAATGTGACAGAGACCGTTCAAAAAATGACTGATGATGAAGCACTATTTGTACCTGTTTTTGACAGTGAATTAAAATTGAAAACTGGCAAAATAGTTTTGATGTAGAGTGGATCTGGTTAGAACACATATATATGTGAATGTGCATATATTCGGAAAATTCTTTAGCATTTCTATTCGACTTACTCTCTCAATGGTAAGTTTTTTACTTGAAATCTGTTATACAATTTCTGTGGCAGTGTATCGAATTGGCACTCCGTGCTTTATGCGTGCTCAAGTACACCATTTTTAGGTATGGCGGCTGAAATCAAGGAATAAGCGGACGGAAGTGATAATGGGGTAGCTCCCACTTTTTCGAGAAATCAGTAAAATAATTAATTTTGTTTCCGGCCGTCAATAAATGTAATTCCGTCTTGTCGATGAAATTGCCCGAAATTTTCTCTATATTCCCCCGTTTCTAGCCGTCAATCGGAACGGTAGAGGAAAATTATTTTAACCTAGCCTCTCAGATAAATCAAAAAGTACACAATTGAAATTCCAAACTGGGTGCATCCCAGACTGAATTGACCTCTTAAATTGTGAGTGTTGATGTATGAATAGCAAAGTCAGTTGCAAAGGTCGCAAAATGTGAAACCATATAAACAGCAGAGAACGTTAATCTGCTTATAAATATAACCATCACGGTTTTATCGTTATTCGATTAATTCACTGATACACGATTCATTATGTAACATAAGGAATCCGCAAAAATAGTATAGGTGGCTGTCGTTCGGCACTCTTGATAAGTACATAAACATGTAGCTTTTTTAGGTAAAAATAAAATCTGAGTTCACTAGCGTTGTCGCTGTATGAATAGTTTTCAATAGTTATTTAGGAATTATTTCCATTTCCATATGAATTATGCGCTTAGCAAACCATGCACCATGCAAAAGCGTTTCCCGACTTGTCAGACTACCTGCAGTGATGAACCGATGTAGTTTGTTTTATGAATTTTCAGTATTTATTTAATTTCTTTATATTCATTCTGCTGCTGTGGATTTCGCAGGTTTAAGATGAAAAAGGTGGCTGTACCGAGTGTACCGCAGTGCTTCAAGTTGTGTACTCTGTACTTCAGTACGTGTGTACCCGTGACTAAGTACAGCAAAGTCGTTGCAAACGGAATATTGGCCCAACTCTGAGCAGGTTTCGGTTGTGGATCAGACGGAGATTTTCAGATGGTACATAATTACCTTCGTTTATGTAGTTTCGTTGTGGTGGACATTTCTGAAGTAGTAGTGAGAATAACTTTTATTTCACGTGTGAAGATACGTTTCCGATAAACCATGCTCAAATTCATTTCTAGAAAACAATGTTCTCGGTTTTTAGTTTGGTTGGTACGTTTTTTGCTGTTTTATTGTTCCCATTTAAACATACACTTAATGTCTTTCAAGCTCACATAACTCTTTCTTTGGCAGATTATGGTTAACCAACGATTCGGTCTAAATGGCCAGCCAAACTGGATCAAGCAATGATATATCGAAGTCTCATAAAAGACATATGAAGACTGAATTGACCATTAAATCCGTTATTTCTGAGTAAGACAGGAGACAGTAGAACTTTACAATATTGTAAGTTTGAGAAAATATCACGTCTTTGAGCACAATTTAGGTACCATTGATGTTCAATATTCATCCATGAACAATTTTTTGTGTACGTATATTACAATAGTGTTGTAGTACAAAAGTACACTGCAGAGTTGCATATATTCCATTAATGCTGATAATTCCGGTTCATTTATTTCTCAACTGCTGTGGCATGACGGATATCCCGTATTGCCGCAACGTGCCGTCTTACCGTCATGTTCATTTTACCATAACGTTGCTTTTATGGGAGAACTTCGTCGTAATGACTCGAACGCACATCCGGTTTGTACATGTTCAGGAGCAATATTAAACTGTATATTTTATTGCCAGTTACATTGTCTGACAGTCAGTCAGTCAGTCAGTCAATCAATCAGTCAGTCAGTCAGTCAGTCAGTCAATCAGTCAGTCAGTCAGTCAGTCAGTCAGTCAGTCAGTCAGTCAGTCAGTCAGTCAGTCAGTCAGTCAGTCAGTCAGTCAGTCAGTCAGTCAGTCAGTCAGTCAGTCAGTCAGTCTGTCAGTCAGTCAGTCAGTCAGTCAGTCAGTCAGTCAGTCAGTCAGTCAGTCAGTCAGTCAGTCAGTCAGTCAGTCTGTCAGTCAGTCAGTCAGTCACTCAATCAGTCAGTCAGTCAGTCAGTCAGTCAGTCAGTCAGTCAGTCAGTCAGTCAGTCAGTCAGTCAGTCAGTCAGTCAGTCAGAAAGTCAGTCAGTCATATGAATGCATGGGAATGTAACATAGAATTAGAGGCATCCAGCCGCCGCCAATGACCACGAACGTTAAATGGATTTATTACCGGCTTATGCCATGGATTGTACCCGACCGTCTTGTGAATAACATTGCAAGTGTCAATACCTTAACCAGTCATTACATGTGCCATTAAGACTGTCAGTCGATAGATCGGGTAATCAGTCTCTAATCCAGTCGTCAGTTTGTAGTTTGTTCCTTTCACTTTGCTCATACAAATTATAGATATCGCGGCATGTATTGAGCATGCTACAGAAATTTCTCTACTAATTTTTTTACAATAGCGGAAATATGAACCCCTAGATGTTTATCTCCTTTTTAAACGGTTTCTTTAATCCAACAATCCGGCATCCATTATTCATCAATTTTCGACATGTTTTTTTGGGCAGATTTCCGAATTAGATTAGAACTCGTCGGGAATTGGGTGGTGTTGCGTTACTCATGATGACCCCGAGGGGCTGCTTCAGGCTCGCATAACAGTAGTGAGAGGGGGGGGGGGTAGAGATGTGGATCTGCTGCTTGACTAATTGTTCAGCAAGTAGCCATGTCCTATAAAGCTGCTTTTTATTTTCAAAAACTTCAGATTTTAATATTTTGGAACTTTCTTGAGCGTTTAGACAATGTTGCGGTTACTGTTTGCGCTGACCCCTGGAGACTAGTGTGACATTCGGGGGGTCAATATTGGGGGGTCTACCGCTTGATTAACTCCATTACGATAGTACGCACGCACACATTCCCCGAATCTACTCTCATCGAGCTTTCATCACCCCCTGCCCCCACCCTCAACTCAGTCGCAATGCTGCAACTAACCAGATATCAGTACTCTAATGTGGAAATGTTTGAAATCCATACCACATTGCAATGTACGTTGGATATTATGCATGCGAGTGTATAACACTGTACAACGCATAAAATGAAATACTTGATATAAAAATGAATTGTGAATATGTGGTCTGCTGGCAGATTCACTAAAGGGCTTCCTGGGATTCAAGTAAAAGTTGTAGTGTTAACTACTCCAACTTTGAATCCTTAGCTGCATCACATGAAAGAGAAGGTGATGCATAATAGTCGGCTGTTCGACTCAACTCAACCCAACAGTTGTATGCTATAACATGCAATCATCATGTTCAGTGGGTGTTACCCGGGTTGGACAAGTTAACGTGTCATTTTTTCACATGAATCTCAAGAAGCTTTTTATATATAGAACTCTGAGAATCTAGTGAATAGTTGGTGTGTTACATTTTTCAAACCGAGCAACTGAACATGATGATTTAAAGTAAAAAATATGGCTTAGTGATGTTGTTCTAAGTTGAGTTGTACAGCCAGTTCGAGCATGCGTCTTTTCATGTATTAGATGCATCTGACGTTTCAAAGTTGAAATAGTTAACATTCCAACTTCTTACTTGAAGGTGAGACAGTCCTTTACATAACTGAAGGATACTAGATTCATTTCAAATTGTTAGTGTTCCACGAACGTCCGAGCAAACTTCCAAATAATGGAAAACCGGCATTTCTCCGTCATCAGATTCTGCACGCTGAGATCTCACATCGTGCACCCCTCATTGTGCACAGGAACACCTCTCAGATGTTCCAAACCAGTAAAATGTCCAAACCGGTCTCTTACAAACATATTATGTATTTAACCATCGTCCAATAGCCCGGCCGTTAAGTCAGCTATGTACTCACTGGCGGAAGAGCTAATCCTCCAAAGGGCTAATCCTCCAAAGATTCTCTCCAACGAGGGGGAATTTTGATTTATTAGGCACTTTAACCTACACCTTAGGGAACAAATTATATTTTTTGAAAACGACAAAGAGGGATGAATTCCACTTTTCCCTCCCCTTCTCGTCCGCTAGTGCATGTACTATATGTCCTACTAGTCGTGTGGTCAGGAAGGCATCGTCCAGTAATCTGACCATCGTCCGACTTCCGCTCACTGAATCCGTGCCCGTGACGATACGACATGTCAAACTGTTTTATGTGCTCGATTGCCTGACATTTCAACGTCCCAGGCCCGGCAATCGGCACTAACCAAATGACAAATTTTGCGATGAGAGTAGGCCGGTTTTATGGGTTCTTCGAAACGAATTGACTTTACTATTAGACTTTAACTGGTAACTGCTTCCATGGATTTTGGTGATCTGACTACTCAAACACTCATTATGTACATGCCCTATGATTGAAACACTTTTGTTGTGGATAAATGTTTCATGTAATCTGTCCTCCCCTGATGTCGTTCATGTTTATTTACGGGTGTCGATAAGTTTACAGGCTAGAAATCTATACATCGTCTTTATGAAAAACTCGCTTCATTAACTTTATATATTAAGCTCTAAACTGAACTCAAGATATCATGTTTTATGGTAATGAACAAAGTATAAAAATGGCGTTAAACTAAACTGGCGTAAACTCCGTTAACAGGTTATCTGACAAGCTTTAGATTTGTTCCTTTTCACAGTTCACAGAAGAATTTTCTTTTTACAATGTGTATCACTGAAAATGAAGCATAATGCAAAAAATAGAATGCTTCAAATTAAAATGCAGTGTATTTTTATCCCACAATTTTTTATTTGACGTTGCATCCTATTACAACTGAAGTTTGTATGGTGCATCCATTTCTGTTGTCAACAATTCACCGAACTACGTAGAAAACATACAAAGATGCCCTTTTATAGCAGCTGGCCTGGGGTATGAAAGCACTTGTCCACTACATTTCTCAGATGCAAGTTTCTCATGTCTAAAAGCCATGCATCAATGCCCCAGTCAAGTGCTGTAGAAGCAGTTGGGAAAATGCATTGATGAACTGAACTTATATAGTCTGTTTGTATCCATAGTTCCGAATTCAATTCAATATAAACTGTTTAATTATTGTCAAAAAAACGCTTCAATAAATTTACAATGACCAGGATCCAGAGAAGTTGACAGTCAGTCAGTCAGTCAGTCTGTGAGTCAGTCAATCAGTCAGTCAGCCAAACAGTTAGTCAGTCAGTCAGTCAGTGAGTACGAATTTTTATACACTATGAATGCGATAAATTCCAACTCCAATGACAGCTAAATTTGACTTGTTTTGAATTTCAAATCCCCAGCCATGGCATGTCAAAAACTGGTCTCAAAGATGTCCATGTTTCTTGTACTGATGCCATAGAGATTGATGTTCTGTAGCTGTTGCATGCTGGTGGGTGTACGTCATACATATGTATTTCTTGTTTGACTTGTACAATTCCATGTGTAGTTTTCTGGATGTTTTGTAAGGAACGAACCAGTGCTATTGAGGGACATAATTTTTATGTAAGTTTGTTTCTGCTGGTTTATGTAATGCTGGTTAATTATCCATTGACCATTTATTAAGCATTACATAAAATGAGGGATGGATGTTTGGAATGCAAGTCTGTAATTGCAACATTTCATGGTCTCCGATCGGGATACTTGAGATCCGATCGTCCATCCATGACTCATCGAAAGGAACTTCGATGAATCACATCACTAAGACGTCTATTCATTGATTCTGTCGTGTTGAACACCATGTTTCGAAATCTTGTGGTTGGCTCCGGATCGATTCACGATTTCTTTGAGTAAGTGTTTGTAGCATCAGTTCGACCTTTTTCTCACTGGAAGGCTGAGTGGTTGATAATGACACTGCTGTGAACAGCTTTCAGAAAAGTTATACCATTGAATACAAAACACTACATTTCTCGTAAATCTACAGTATCGCAACCCCTTCATTTCAAATCGTTAGAAAATGCTTCCGCTTCACTGACCAGATATCAGAATCATGAATAATGCAATTTTTGCTTGGAAGATGGAACATGTGGCTGACTATAACGAGTTAGTAGCTGGCTGGTTATGACTGGTTTTGTTGTTATCCCATGAGAATAACGTCGTCACAAGTTCTACTTGTGGAAGTGACCGTTTGTAGTTTTTGTTCCTAAAAATGTTGTCCTTCTTGTATCGAAAAACTTCTTACTACATAGTTTCGTTTCTCTCAAATAAACTAATTTACGTTGGGGGTTTTTAATTAAAACTGGTGCTCTAATATCCGGTGCTGCGCCTGCCCCACAACAAGTTTGCCATTTCCTTGGTAGGGTGAGCTGAGCGTACTTCCTGTCTGTATCCCGTACTTCGGGTCTGGTACAATCATCTTCTGCCAGCTGCAAACTTTTTATTACTAATTTTTATCGATTTCTAAAGTCTTTTTTTACTGTGAGAAACTGACTGGTGACTGATCTTCACCGTTTGCTTCACCTCACTACAAAAGTATTTTCCGTAAGTGTTTACCGTTAAATGACTGGTTTGTTATTTGTCATTCACTACCAATCCCTACCAAAGTAGTTTTTATGTGTACATAAGTATTTTTTTATATCTTTATTGTACCACTGTAGTAGTTGCCAGAAACTAATGAACAGCCTATACGCAGTATATCGCTAGGCGTGTTTTCTGCGACGTGCTAATTACGGGATCTGCCTCTCATTGATCGTGTTTTCAGTTTCACCCACAGCTGACAGCCACAACTCAGGCTGTATGTTTCTGACGTGTATTTTTAGCCAAGTTACTGGCTGAATGGCGAATCATACGATCTCTATAACTTTATAAACAACCTTCTAACTCTATAGGCAACTTGATAACGTTATAAATCGTTTAAAGACTTGAATATGTTACGGCAGATGTGTTTATTTGAAAAAATAGTAATTATGGGTGTAATAAATGGAAAAATCCAAAGATGGTAATTGGCGTTTTCGTATGCCTGAATCAAACAGCTATTTTATCAAAGTGCACTAAAGCACTTTGACAATCGGAGATCCTGCCTGATTAAACGTAGATTACCCATAAACCATTCACGAACACCTTTATTTTCGTACTCAATTGATAGTTATGATGTCATATAGAAGAAATAAACACGCCAAGAAGTTTATTTGATCAAAATATTTTTTCCCGAAGTTACTCGATCACATTTTTCTGACTCGGCTTTCGGGTGGCAGTGCATAAATTTGCAGAAGGAATAACGTGTGCCGCGGCTTTCCATGAGAACAGGCAATAAAACTCGGATGCTTAGCCATCCAATACCCCCAACGAACGGATTTGTTTGTATCACTCGCTTCTTTTGTTTGCCAGGCAATGGTGTTGGCTTCCAAATACTGGGAGGAATGAGTTTTCGGTTTTTTAGTTCAACAGTCTTTCTAATGTTCATACTATGGGAATGTAGTCATAGAAAGATTACTGCATAACTACATAACAGTTCTGCATAATCGTAACAGTTCAGTATAACCATAACAGTTCAGCATAACCATAACAGTTCAGCATTACCATAACAGTTCAGCATAACCATAACAGTTAAGCATAACCATAACAGTTGACCATATTCTATAACAGTTCAGCATAACCATAACAGTTCACAAAATTCCATAACAGTTCATCATATTCCATAACAGTTCATCATAACCATAACAGTTCAGCATAACCATAACAGTTCAGCATAACCATAACAGTTCATCATAACCATAACAGTTCAGCATAACCATAACAGTTCAGCATAACCATAACAGTTCAGCATAACCATAACAGTTCAGCATAACCATAACAGTTCACCATATTCTATAACAGTTCAGCTAAACCATAACAGTTCACCAAATTCCATAACAGTTCATCATATTCCATTACAGTTCAGCATAACCATAACAGTTCAGCATAACTATAACTGTTCACCATATTCCATAACAGTTCAGCATAACCATAACAGTTCAGCATAACTATAACAGTTCACCATATTCCATAACAGTTCAGCATAACCATAACAGTTCAGCATAACTATAACAGTTCACCATATTCCATAACAGTTCAGCATAACCATAACAGTTCACAAAATTCCATAACAGTTCATCATATTCCATAACAGTTCATCATAACTATAACAGTTCAGCATAACCATAACAGTTCACCAAATTCCATAACAGTTCATCATATTCCATAACAGTTCAGCATAACCATAACAGTTCAGCATAACTATAACTGTTCACCATATTCCATAACAGTTCAGCATAACCATAACAGTTCAGCATAACTATAAAGGTTTACCATATTCCATAACAGTTCAGCATAACCATAACAGTTTAGCATAAATATATCAGTTCACCATATTCCATAACAGTTCAGCATAACCATAACAGTTAAGCATATTCCATAACATACATAGCAACTCATTCTGAATCGCATCAGTCAAAGTCTCACTACCCAACGATAGACCAATCGACTGGTCGTATTTGTTCCTGGCATGGTTGGGTGCCACGGTCTCAATGTTTTTATATTCCCCCAGGCGTCGGCTACTCATGCAGGCACCCATCTCAACAAAAAAGTATACGATGGCATATTATAAATTTATAGGCAGATATCGTTTAAGAGCCTGAGGCGAGCTAAATGTTGCAACAAACTACATATGTTGCTCGAAGATTTTTTTAGGGTGACGAATAGTTTTCCGTATAATGGGCTAGTTAATATTTTTACTAAAACTAAAAAATATCTGTGAAATAATTACTGTAGATTATCGTGTGCTCAATTGTTGTCCAGTTGCATTTTTTTGGCCGAACAATAATCGGTCGAATAGATCTCATAGATCATGTGTGCCAGTTACAACAATTGCTGGATGCATAATTTATCTAAGGACCAGAAATTGTGAAGAGAATATCACGTTGCACAAAGGACATATAAACGATTATCATAGAATACTGCAACATGCATGTGGCATGGGCTGTCACTTTTTCATGAAGATGATGTTTTTATCTGTTTCATGTACTGTTTGTACCATACGGTGTCGTGGCACAGATTTAGGTACACGGGTCAGGGTAACTGTGTCAGTCACTCAGAATCTGTGAAAGAATAAGTTAATCGGCCAGTCGGTCAGTTCATTCATTCATGGAATACATTATACTAGGTACTAAAAAAGAATAAACATTCCCGTTTGAGTCACTATCGAGTACCGTACAGAACAAATGGAATTGATTACAAGAATGTTTCATTTTTCTAACAGCTGTTTGACAAAATTTTAAATTTATTTATTCATACTTTGAATAATATTCAAGCATTTGAAACATATATAAATAATTGCAGAGAGTAAACATTTTTACCAAAAAAAATTTGTCGTTATTACAGACCACATGAAATTATGCTACAACCACGATGTAATGGTATCGTCAGATTTGAACAGACCTATGGTCTCTCAGCTAATAATCATCAACACACCTCGCAATCAGCACTCAACTACAATACGTGCTGCCAATACAAATCTCTTCAAACTCTGATCAAAATGCTGCTAATATTATCGGCTATTGTAACATTATTACCTGGCACCAATGCTCGACAATGCCAGAAAATACAACGAGTGCACAGTTGTGAACCGAAGGAGTTGGGTTATAATCTTACATCACTGCCTCATGATGCCACATTGAAGCTGGCTAGACAACACGTGCTCAAGTATCAGGATCTGATTCGGGTGAGTGAGTGAGTGAGTGAGTGAGTGAGTGAGTGAGTGAGTGAGTGAGTTGAGTGAGTGAGTGAGTGAGTGAGTGAGTGAGTGAGTGAGTGAGTGAGTGAGTGAGTGAGTGAGTGAGTGAGTGAGTGAGTGAGTGAGTGAGTGAGTGAGTGAGTGAGTGAGTGAGTGAGTGAGTGAGTGAGTGAGTGAGTGAGTGAGTGAGTGAGTGAGTGAGTGAGTGAGTGAGTGAGTGAGTGAGTGAGTGAGTGAGTGAGTGAGTGAGTGAGTGAGTGAGTGAGTGAGTGAGTGAGTGAGTGAGCGAGCGAGTGAGTGAGTGAGTGAGTGAGTGAGTGAGTGAGTGAGTGAGTGAGTGAGTGAGTGAGTGAGTGAGTGAGTGAGTGAGTGAGTGAGTGAGTGAGTGAGTGAGTGAGTGAGTGAGTGAGTGAGTGAGTGAGTGAGTGAGTGAGTGAGTGAGTGAGTGAGTGAGTGAGTGAGTGAGTGAGTGAGTGAGTGAGTGAGTGAGTGAGTGAGTGAGTGAGTGAGTGAGTAGGTTTAAAAACCACTCTTTTGTTTCAGACGGAGTGCAGTGACATGGTCAAGTTCTTCATTTGTTCTCACTACATGCCAATTTGTATGCCAACGCATCAATATCAAGTACCACCGTGTCGAAGGGTTTGTCTGGCCGTTACTGCGCAGTGCGATCAGGAAATGCGGGTAAGGGATTAATTGAGTGACTGAATGACTGATCCACTGATTGACTGACATACTGACTGACAGAGTGCCTGACTACTGGACTGACTGACCGACTGACGGGACTGACTGACTGACTGAATGACTTAAAGCTTTCCAGATGGGATAATTGATAATCATCAGTTATTCAGTAGTTCAGTAATTAACTGAATGCCTCTGTTAACACTCACTCACTCACTCACTCACTCACTCACTCACTCACTCACTCACTCACTCACTCACTCACTCACTCACTCACTTACTCACTCACTCACTCACTAACTCACTCACTCACTGACTCACTCATTTTGCAGAGACTTGGCCTCAACTGGCCGCACGACCTTACACCCTGCAGCTACCTGCCCGATGACAACGACCCAGCCACCGACTGCTTCGATCCGTGGGTCGGTCAGGTGCTTCCTGGCAGAACCCGACATCTGACGTTCGATGGTACCTCGGATAACTACGAATCAGGAGCCTATATGAACGATGCCAATTCCAGATGCCATGTCGTTGGTGTGATTTCCATATTGTCCATTGGGCTGGCTTGGTTGTGGCTTAGGTGAGGTCAAGTTTCGATATTAGTTCGGAAGTGATAGACAATCATGTGAGTTCCTTTCATGTCAGTGGATATCGTGGGTTTCGATTAAATGAATCCCAGATTACGAACTCTCATTCTTTTTACAAATGAAGCAAGATCAAGCTCCGCAGTTGAAACAACCAATTCCACAAAATAATCTGCCAAAAGTCGTCTCAGCGAATAAGGCAATACCCCTCGTATCTGAGATACACAAATTTATCAATATTACATTCATTTATGAATAATATTCTTATATTGTTCTTCTTGTTGTGTCAGTTTTGTTGTTACATCTTTTTCTGATTATCATGTACTTCACTTTGGTGTTGAGTTTTATAACTGTATTTCAAAATATTTGTTATAAATTTTGTTCGCATTAGCTGATATTCCTTCACATGATCAATGTATTTCTGTCAGCCAAAAATTCTCTTGATTATCTCAACCCTCGAAGATTATTGTGTGCTAAATATAATAACGTACTTTAACATTTTCTGACAATCAATCCTTATGACCGATCAATAAAAAGTGTTTATTTCAACAATTACATTCGTTAACGTGATCGTATGCCAAAGCTCACGCCGTACAAGTTTTATCAGATTAGAGCCAAAAACTGGCAGAACTAACCGATGTGTCCTATGTTTTTTTCAGATCAACACACCGAAAGACTCAGATGGTTTGCCCTAAATCAATGAACCCCGAGCTGGAGACAACAGTTTTCTATTTCTTCAATCTTCATAGTCCTGAATAGAAACAAACTATAAAACTATGTAAATGTCATGATTATGGCGTTATTTTAGTTACATCAAAGTGGGTGTTAACTGTAAAATATGCCACTTAGTAGGCACGCCTCCATTCTCTGATTGACCAATTGTACACTCACTGGCGGACGAGCTAATCATCCAAAGGGAGGGGAATTTTGTCAAAGAGGGGGGAATTGACAGTTTTCAGGTCATTTTACCTACACCTTAGGGAACAAATTCAACTTTCTGAAAATGCCAAAGAGGGGGAATTGTACTTTTCCCCACCCCTTCCCGTCCGCTAGTGTGTATACCACAGACCATATGCGTGACCATTGACCTACTTATACCGAGTTCTGAGTGCAATCTTACTGTAACTACAGTAAACTTATGAAAAACAAATAAATAGAACTCAAGTTATTTCTCTTAGTGGAATGGTCAATAATAAAGATTTTACGGTGACAACTCAATAAAATGTGAGCCTGCGACCAACCTGCGAGTTTTTGTACCCGTGATTTTGGAGTAATGGTACGTCTGTCCATTTTGTATCAGGTGACCACTCTCTTCCGGAATTCGCAACACTTGAAAATCATCCTATCGAGTTTCAGAATACAAACAAACAAATCAGGTCTCTACAAATTCCCGATCATTGGAAACGCATGTCAGATAGAGATTTTTACAATCATGTTGTAAAAAACTGCTGGATCATTGGCCGTGAATAAAAAAACTAATCCATGACAGTGCTAATCATGCATAGGTTTATTAACCTATCATTCATATGAAATTTCCTATCATTGTCTATGTACTGAATTCTAAGGACAACACCTATAGAAATGATAATTGAGATGTATTTGGTAAGAGATAATGCTTTCTTTACGATGAGTTTCACATCACATGGAAGCAGGAAATAGGAATTATACGTGTATAAACTTATCATGTGGAATTGAGTTGCTACGTCGTCAACCGTATGTAAAATGAACGGCCAATTCACATACAGAGTGTGCCACTATAAGGGGTTCGCGTTTGACGCTCCACACTTGAGCTGTGAACGACCTGTTAAGTTATACAAAAAAATTGATCGTCCGAATACATTTATCTTTGTCTAATAAAAAATATTTTTCCTATTCGTTACTGCTGTAACATTACTTGTGATCAAAAACGTGGAACCCGTGAAAATCACAGACAATATTTGGTCCACCCTGTATATCGATATACATTCCTGTTTGTTATACGGTCTTCATCTTTGTGTACTCGTCAGAACAGAAGGCCGGTTTTTTAAAGCGAATACTGTTTTATCACATTCAAATCAATACTTGAAGTAACGTTTAATTAAAATCTGAAATTCAAGCTGAGGTAATTTGTATCTATTCATTACAGGGTTCATGCCCACAGTTTCTAATTTTCATCTGGGCTGCGGCGCCGAGGAAAAAGCGTCGATTTGAGCCCTGGCTGGTTTCTCGTTACACAGCCGGATTCTGATATTTATTTGGCATTGGGATTATCAAGCAACGCATCGACGTGAATCAGAATGTGTGTGCCGGCAAAAAGGATTACACATTCGGAGGCTTTTTGCAGAGTTTTGTACTTATAAGTCTCGTAATTTGGTTATAAGAAAAAAATTAAATTCGGTTCCCGACTATTAAATGGGGCTGAATAAGACTTTTCCCGATCATGATTCAGGTGAGTACTGTAAGTGGAGGCTCTGGTTCTGAGTATTCCAGAACGTGCTTCTGATTATTGGTGCTTCTATGCCAGAAATTAGTTCTAATCTTCTTTAGTAGCCAGAATTTTCACATTAAAAATATGTATGTACGTATTCTGGTTGCTATGTACAACGGACAAAATATTTTATTCATTCCTTACGGTGGAACAAGGCATGCTGCTATCAAACCGTTCTCAGTTATTGGACAGACACCTACTGCTTTATTTGCATCTTATCTTATTACCATGAGTGAATGTGTATTAAGTATTTTTTCACCTTGCTAGCACCGGCAATGGACTGTTTCATTTCAAGATGTAGGTTTCCAAAAATACAAGGTAACAATGTTATTATAATACATTGTCCATTGCTTATAAAGCTGTATAATCAAATTATCGACATTAAAAGTCCAAAATGTCAGCCCAAGCAAAGTTGAAACAGTAAAAGTTACTGGAATGAAAGACAACTACTACTGTATTTATGTAGGTCGTAGAAGGAAGCATATCAAGTCTGAATCAAAAGTTGACGATGACTGGAACTGTTTTTTAGTTACACAAAAGTACTTCCCAAAAAAAATTTGTATTGTAATTTTTGCTTAAGTGAGAGTCTTTATCTGTGTACTGCATCGTGTTCCTGATTCGCATCTGCTACTAACAGTTGACTGGTAGACCACGTGTGCCACTATATAACCAAGTCTTCATAGTTGTTTGCCGAAAACTTATTGCATTTGCGGGGGCTCTACTGACCTTCTTTACAAACTATGCAGACAATTCTTTAACTGTCTGCATAGTTCGTAAACGCAACTGCAACTGAACACGAATGATCGGGAAATTTGATTTCCAATAATCAAATCATTCTCCATTGACCTTCATCCACCCTCATTCATTCTGCTTAATACCTACGTTTGGGAAGCCAGGCGTCCATTGAAACGTCATTAACACATAAGAAGTCGGAATTTGCCAGCCATCTTCCCATCTTGTTTCTTACGGTAATGCCCCCAGACAGTGGTGGTCAGTCAGTCATCACTTTAGTATAATACCATACCATACCATACCATACCATATAATACCATATTACAATACCACGTACGCCCCTGGGCTATTAACGCACTTTCCACTGGCATTCGGCCCGGACCATGAAGAAACCATGGTTAGGCTGTTCAACGAAACATGTTTGTCGCCTGTCTAGTCTAGTGCGTAGAGCTAGAGCCTCGGAAATTGATGGTCCTATAGTTCGAAACTTGACTTGAGACACTGATCATGACGCATTCCTTATTATATAATAACTACATGTACATAATTGAAATGTTCCAATAAATTGTTAGATTAAGTTATCCATTTACATGTACATACATATGTAAATTTCTTATAAATCACGAGTCCAAGTTATCTACATAATTCAGGTTATCTAACGCCAGGTTCGTTACATCAGAACATTTCTCGATAATGCAGGTTTTTTGTGCAGCTTTTAGATGATCAATCTCTGGTCAATCCATTCGATTATAAGAAGTTGTTCAATCAGCCGAAATTACTCCTGTGATACGATGTTGTATTTACAATAAATCTGTAGTTATTGCTACCCGGTTCATGTTCATTAAGTAATGATGAAGTGGGTAGAGTAGAGAATGTGTGGGTGTTACTCTTGAAAAATTATTCAGTGCACTTATATTTATAGCCACTATTCGTTGTCTTAAAAGACTATTTGAGAGTTATTTACGTCGCCTCACATTCAACTCAAAGCAACAGGTAAAAACTTCTACAGGGTGGTCCAAAATAATGCCAACAGTTTGGCAGTGACTATCTTTTGACACGAAGCACCGATTTCATTGCGCTTTTCAGGGATTAACACCAACAAATTAACTTAGCAAACTCTATAACATCAGAAAAATCGGTCGATCACAGCCGCCTGATTGCATAGAAAACTTCGTGTGGAGGAAAAACCGAGGTAAAAGCGCGTGCTGACACGGAGCCTGTTATAGACATTTTAAATGAAACAAGATTGACAGAAAGCTATTAATTGAAATAAACATTTTTCTAGGGTCTTACCTTTAATTTTAAAGTGGTTTTTTGATTTTTTTTGCTCAAGAATGTTACAAAATTTCTGTTAGTCTAAAAGAGTCATTTTATTGATTCTGCCAAAAAAATTTGAACCAAAAATTTTATACGGAAAAAAGCAAATTTGAGCATTAAAAAGGGTTTAAAACAAACACTGACACCCAACGAGCTTTTACTTGCTCAATCAGCTAAGGTTGATGATTACCCGGACAAGTGAAAACAATATAATAGTATATTCAACAAGTGATGTAGACCTCGGTTTTTCCTCCATGCGCGGTTTGTGACGCAATGAGGCGTGACGGCCGCTGTGATTGACCAATCTACTTGATATTATAGATTCATCTAAGTTAGTATGTTGATGTTAATCCCTGCAAATTTAAGCTTAATCGAACATCTGTGTCGCAAGATATTCCGCACACAAGTGTTGGCATTTTTTTGGACCACCCTGTAGAGGAGCTAAATTTTGGTGGTGCTTTCCGTAATTTAGCAAAGTAACTTAGAACAAGAAGCTGGACATGTAGTGATCGTAAACACATCGATGTAATTACTGTAATTATTGATAGTGAGTGAGCTGGCTTTCGTATCCCCTAGTTACATAGTGTGAACTGTCATTAGGCAGGACACTAGCGGCCGAGAAGGGGTGGTAAAAGTGAAATTCCCCCCTCTTTGGCGATTTTAAAAGGTTCAGTTACTTCCCTAAGGTGTAGGTTAAATTACCAGAAAACTGTCTATTCCCCCTCTTGGACGAAATTCCCCTCCTCTCGAATATTTAATCTCGTCCGCCAGTGAAGCAGGGTGTACCATTTACGAAATGAACTGGGAACCTGCAAATACTGCGTATTCGTCGACGTCTGATAAAAAGCGGGCAACACAAACGCGCGGATGAACCTTCCGGGAGGGGCAATTTTAAAATTGACAATTTCAAAAAGGATGAATCGGATGTTTTGAAGGGACTTTACCCACGCCTTAGAAACTAATAACATTGAATCAGTCAAAGAGTGGAAAATTTCCCTTTTCATTCCCCTTCTCCCCTGCTGATGGTAACAAATAATGTTCTAGGAGTGACAAATTTATGCTTCATGCACTTTGATAAACGAACGAACCGGTTGAGCTATGTCTACATGCAGTTTGAGATAATGCGAACGTTCTTTTTATTTCATTAAATCATCGACAAACATACTAGTACTAGACATCCAACCGATTTTACATGTTTCACATTTTCGTCTGAATTTCACATTATCAAGACGCAATAGATTTGCCAATGTGGTTAATTCTTTTGAATACTGGTTCATTAAGGATACACTGAGAAATCCTGTGAACCAGTTGATTACGTCGGTATAGTGTATCCAGCGTTTCTTGTTAGCCAAACCTTTTTGACGCGCAATTTTTAAATTCAAATCTGTTTTGGCACGCTTTCAGAATTTCGAAAATTAAATACTTTTTCACATAACGTTTGGACAACATACGAAATTTGTGCTTAAATTTCTCTGCACGCATGCGAAGCCGACCCGCAAAATTAATTTTTGATAACAAGAAACCCTGACCGAGCTTTATCAAATCAGAAGTATAGACAGCCAAACAGTAACATTTAATGTTCATTCTACACAAGCATAATAAAGCATGATGACAATATGTTTGAATAAGCATCCATGAAGTCGAACGACCGGATGACCAAATTAAACTTTTATTATTACCGAAACAATTATTTCACCCTTCTGTTTATTTATCCATGAACTAATCTGATCTCTGGTCTTAATCAAGCTTCTTATGTACAAACAGAATACGGTATCGATCATGTTTTGATTGATTCCCAGATAAATAAATCCCCGTCACGCTATCGTACCAGTTCTTTTAATATTCTGATTTGACATACGGATATACAGGTTAACTAGGGGTTGTTTGCTCCCGGGGAAGTATAAAAAAGTTTACTCAGACAGGAGTGTTGCTCAAAACCGATACATACAATAATATGACCTAATTTTTTATTCAAAATGCCTTCAAAATCGAATTTGCTATACCGCATTGTCAGAGCTGCTCTACAACTTTCACAATATCGGATCAAAAGTGCCACGTTTTTTTTGCCATCCTGTATAACCCAACACATGCTATAACCTAAGCGACGAATCAGTTCGTCATAAATATTGCTCATAAATACAGTACTACTCATATTTCTCAAACTTTCCACCATACGTTTCACCGTATGCAAAGCTGAAATCGCATGTGATTCTCCTCACATAATACCAATCAAAAAAACATCGCCCCAGAGAACCGTGCAACTTTAATCGAATTTTTTTACCAATAGCATTAAGTTGTTGATTAGCTTTTTTCCCGTCCTTGATTAGTTAGAAACGCTTATGTTTGTTGCCTTCTTGTTGACGGTCTTTCTATTTAGAGAACATAATTTACCACCCTGTGTCGGGGTTGACTTCATGCGTTGAGAAACCGGCAAAAAACGTTGTATTATCCTGTTTTGACAACCAACCAAGTGATTATCCTGGATTCTTCGACTATCCTCGAGTTAAAGAACTATTCCGATCCGACTTATGAAGTTGCCGGTTATATTAAGAAACGCAATTCAGGTGGCTTATAGCACCGAACTGACGGCTAATATCAAATTAATTGCTTTTGATCATTAATCCGATAAACTTGTAAAAAATTCTAGACATTAAACCACATAAAGCACAACACTACGTACCTTTATTAAAAAGTTTATATTGTGACATTATATTCTTCTGTCAACGAAAATATAGACACGAATTTCTTGGTTTCGAACCAAAATATAAAGTCTAGACTCTAGATATAAATATTATTTATCCGTCCAGGTTTACACAGACTTCGTTTAACTTAACGCTTATTAAGCCTTCATTGTCATTAACCTCGTATTTTTACCGCGTGTTTATCGAGTTTTATTCGATCTCTCCAACAAAATGCCAACATGTTTCTTTATTTGGAGTCAGAAGAAAAAAGTTCTCAAAGGAGACGGAGAACATTATTTGCAAATTTTTATTGAATGCAGTCAGATAATCAGCCAAATATGCTACCAAAGAAGAAATCGAGTGCCAGCAACGGTACATCAACGAGCACAACAGCAGGCAATGACCACTTGCTGTTGAAGCTGAATGGAGTGTTGACCAAAGCCGATATACACATGCTATACCTCGCATGGTGCAGACTCGGTAATGAATCCGTTAGTCATAAAACTGGCTTATACTTTTTGAAACATATTTCAATCTTTTCATCATATATATGTACAGAATGTGGACACTTTTACGGAGTTGGGATGTAGTCCACGGCACCACTGGCGGACGAGTCAAACCTCCAAGGGGAGGGAAAATTCGCCAAAGAGGGGGGAATTCGCAGTTTTGAGGCCATTTTATCTACACCTGAAGGAACAAACTCTACTTTTTAAAATTGCCAAAGAGGGGGAAATCCATTTTTTCTCACCCCTTCTCGTCCGCTAGTGCACGGCACGGGCGAACAAAAATCGGAACATGCACCGAAATTTGTTGAGAACGTTTACATTACACGTTCTGAGTAACAATAAACTCTATATACTCGGTACGTTTCTGATGTATGAATTGACATTGAAAATCATTTCAGAAAAATACATGTAAAATGCATGTAAACGAGTCCATCATATTCAATGATTTATTGAAGTTACGAAGTAGTAAGTCAGAACTTTAGAAACATTGAAAGGATGCAGAATAATATGATTTACTCTAAACTAAATGTGATGTTTGCCGTCGAAACATAACATCACGCGGTTTAGTTAAATCATCGGGCGTATAGCTCAGTGGTAGAGCGCGCGCTTTGCATGCGCGAGGTCTGGGGTTCGATCCCCCATTCGTCCAAGACATTTTTTTACTGAAAATTATAAGTTTCAAACATTTACTGCAGGGTCGATGTACGATTGAAGTATGTCTCAAGATCTTCCAGCGACTACTGAGGTTAGAGAAACAAGTACAACATCATAGTGTAATTTATTCATTTCATTCGTTTTATCATCACTTTTTATAAACAAGTACATGATCATAACGTGTTATCTTTCATTTAATTACTTTCTCATCATCACTCTTTCTTTGTTGCTATTTCAACTAAATTATTATTTAAAGAAAGGATTCGTCATGTGACAAAATGTTGGATGAGATGGTCAGACGCAAAAACTTGTTCGGTGACCCGATCGACAAGAACACCTTCCTTCTCGATCACGCAAAGAAACTCGCTGAGGTTATATTATATTAGTTTTTATGATTGTATTGTTTTTTTTGTATCAATTTTTTGAAACCTTTACATCTATTGAATCCAACCAAACTTTTAACTTTTTTCCACACAAGCCAAGTGTGACTTGAAAAAATCCGCCTAAAATCAAAAGCGTGTATCTGCCGATTTTAGAACCTGACCAACTGCCAATAAAAATAATTTAATTTCAGCTATTCCAACGGGTTCTGTATGGCCTGAAAGATGGTCTGACAATACCATTGAATGGCATCTCTGCAAAACAACTGGGTTTGTTTCGGTCGGGTTTGGGTTCGGTCCATAGTTGTAGTAATCAGTTTAAGTTAAGTACGGTTGGGTTCGAATGAAACAACTTTTTTTCAGTTTTACGCGTGGTATTGTCACACATATCAACAGAGGATATCGATGAATGAAAGCCACATTTTTCTTTTTTTAATAGAGTGAACACTTCTGTTTTTAAAACCATCAATGATCCTGTCAATGCCGTTCGAAAACATTTACAGTGGAATGAATAGCTGGAAACGGGAGGCAAAACAATTCATTCTGAATGTTGTACACCCTGTAGTTAGTCGATGATAATACTGCAGGTATTGTGCACGCCCAGAACACATTTTGTGGTCAACTGGAGCGGTCAGCGTTCGAGCAACTTGGCAGTGCGTGTGCAGAGCTCCTAACCAATCATCAGGTTGGAGTGACACTGAAACTGGCCCCTTCCATTCCGTAGTGCAAGAAATTAAAATTGTGTCTGACTGTTCGTTGTCAGTCATTGTTCATTGTTCATTGTTCATTGTTTTCACGATTCTCACATATATGAAAATGACGATCGATGTTCAGCCAATGGTAACGACTTATTTTATCATCATGCCCTATGTATTTCAAGGTGAATCGCAACCAACGTCTGGTGCAGCGAGCCTGGACCAACCTGATTGCCAATATCACTGACCAGATGCTGCTCGGGTATGACACTGGTAAAGCCGAGTTGCGTAGATCCAATGGATTCTATCAGACTGTCGCCACCGTGTCTCATATTAAGAGGTAAGGATGGGCCGTGACTGACACTCACTCACTCACTCACTCCCTCACTCACTTACTCACTCCTCACTCACTCACTCACTCACTCACTCACTCACTTACTCACTCCTCACTCACTCACTCACTCACTCACTCACTCACTCACTCACTCACTCACTCACTCACTCACTCACTCACTCACTCGCACTCACTCACTCACTCACTCACTCACTCACTCACTCACTCACTCACTCACTCACTCACTCACTCACTCACTCACTCACTCACTCACTCACTCACTCACTCACTCACTCACTCACTCACTCACTCACTCACTCACTCACTCACTCACTCACTCACTCACTCACTCACTCACTCACAAAAGGACTGCCAAAATGCTATTTTGTGATTTTTAACGTTTTTTAATCTGTGGTATTTTATCCGTATGAAATTCTTGTATTTTGTACTATCTCAGGATTGGTGATAAAGTGGTAACGTAAGTACACACTTTATGACGTTACGCTCCTACCCCCTAGATTCAACTGCTTGCTTGTGGTCCCGTTAAACTTATATAATACATGTACATACATACATACACGTACATACTGTATGTATAATTTATAACTGAATTAAACTAGACGAATTTTGCACATGGAAGCTACTGTATGTATGAACCAATAAACAGACAGAAAGTAAAATAATGTACGTACATATGTATGTAGCTTCCATTACTCATCTCACTCTCTCATTTATACTGACAGTCATTTATACCTTCCTCCCGCAGGTTACTGTAGGTTGTGAATTACTATCGTAGTGTGAGGATGCCGTGTGTATTAAATTCCATGAGTCCAATTATATGTAGTTTGCCACTATTATTCAGAAAATGCCTGAATTCCCCGCTCATCACAATGCCACAGTTTTACCGGGGTGGGGTATTTGGACTTTTTTTTCGTGGCATTTTGACGATAGGGGAATTTCCCCACTGTGGTAGCAAAAAGTAAACCCCTGACTTTACACAGATGGCGTCAAGCAGCAGCGGCAAAACGAGAGGAGCGTAGAGCCAGTGTTATGAGTGGTGGCGGGCGTCAAGCCAGTATTGAGCTGAGTGACCATAGTGAAGCCAATGGACACGATGACCAAAGTGAGTGAGTGAGTGAGTGAGTGAGTGAGTGAGTGAGTGAGTGAGTGAGTGAGTGAGTGAGTGAGTGAGTGAGTGAGTGAGTGAGTGAGTGAGTGAGTGAGTGAGTGAGTGAGTGAGTGAGTGAGTGAGTGAGTGAGTGAGTGAGTAAGTGAGTGAGTGAGTGAGTGAGTGAGTGAGTGAGTGAGTGAGTGAGTGAGTGAGTGAGTGAGTGAGTGAGTGAGTGAGTGAGTGAGTGGATGGCATCCAGTACCAACGGCATATTTCCAGACCAAGTAGTGTGCCTCCAACAAGCGTACTCCTCCTCACCCCAACTGAACACGCAGCGTCAGATGCTTCCGACCAACCCGTCTCCGGCCCCAGCAAACAACATCCAGTACGATAATACGGTAAGACAGCTCGTGAAAACATGTTATGGTGTTTTAATTGAAATTTTTTATATTTTAAACAAAACTTGAATGAAGGAAAATCGAACAATCAGTTTTGTAAATTTGCACCGCCGACATAACCACTGTGATCGCTGAAATAACCATGACCTCATGTATTCAGATGCCGACGATTGATCGCAAAGACTCGGTGAACCAGCTAATTGTACCGTATCAGATGTACCATCCAGTGCAGTCAAGTACGACCGTCATGTCACCACCACATCCACAACCACCGTCCAGCACTGCAAGTCTGGAAACCGAAATTTCGGGGCTGAATTTTCAACCAACGATGCGACATCGCCACTCACGAGGTTGGAGATTACGGTAATGGGTTTACGGTAATCACTATAGCGGATGAGAGAAGAACGAAGAACTTGATCTTCCCCTTCTTTATCAGTTCAAAAAAATTTAGTTGGCTCCATATGTAGGTAAAATGGCCTCGAAACTATAAATACCCCCCCCCCCCCCCCTCCCCTCATCTTTGAAAGAGTTCCCCTCCCGTTGGAGAATGGGTTCGTCTGGTATTGGAATGAATGAACTAATGATAAATAATCAACGTTTTAAACGTAGTTAAACGTTTCAGACGAAGCGATGTTCCCAATAAGCGAGTTCCAACTTGGACAATAAGGTAATGGTGCAAACTCTTGAATGCCTGACAGCACACAGCTGAGTCTCATGCATACCAAGTTGAATCAATTTTTTTTACAGTTGTGTTGTTTTATTGCAAGTCTATTTGTTCAATATCACAACTCGTGCACTCTTGCACCGATTGCCCAGTTTTGTGCATTATATCTACTTGATTACCTTTGATTCAGTCCGTCGTCCACGTCAACTCATGTTCCGTTACGGTAAGACAAAACTGCGTGCGGTGGAATGTAGTTTTTTGAAACATTATCAAAAGTAGAATGAATTTTTTATTAAATTTATTAAAAGAGATTTAAGTTGGTTTTTAAATTTAATTCGTTTAACTTCCGGCGTGTCGTAGTGAAATTTGTCCGTTATTTGCATTATTTGACTCAGTTTTTTTGTTTAAAAGCTTTTACTTGACATTTCTGCTTCTTTGTTGTTCCAAGACACATAGTTCATTATCAATAAAGTATGTAGAATAGTTTTCAATGAGGTGTGCCATTAACATTATTTGTCAACTATGAAACATTATGTTGTTCATCACATTGCAGCCAACTCCAACCATGAGTGCTCTACCGCAGCACACGCGCCTACTCTTAACCATACGAACAGCTACAATCAATTGGACTATAACCATCAACACAACTATCATCATCCACGACAACAACAACAACAACAACAACAACAACAACAACAACAACAACAATGCTCATCACCATCACCGATTAACAACATTATTCACGGTAGCCACACAAATCTGACCATCGCAGATCGCTACGTCCCCGAAGATCTGCACAATTCTGTAAGCAACTACTCACTACAAAAACAACAAAAACAAAAACAACAACAACAATGCTCACCCTCACCTTCATCGTTTAACAACAAAAACAACAACAATATGAAAATTAACGGTATCCATACCAATCTACCCATTATAGATCGCTATGTCCCCGAAGATCTGTACGATTCTTCAGGCAACTACTCACAACAAAAACAAAAACCACAAAAACAACGTCAACAACAACAACAACAACAACAACAACAACAACAACAACAACAACAACAACAACAACAACAACAACAACAACAACAACAACAACAACAACAACAACAACAACAACAACAACAACAACAACAACAACAACAACAACAACAACAACAACAACAACAACAAAAACAACAACAAAAACAACAACAACAACAACAACATAGCGCAACCTCATTCGCATCGAATAGCAACAATAACAACACTAAAAACATAAGCATGAACGGTAGCCACACCAATCTACCCATCATTGATCGCTACAACCCCACAGATCTATACGATTCTTCACTCAACTACTCTGTGACCAACACCCAATACAGCTCGAATCCGCAGAGTCCGCCCTCTCCATCGCGCTATATCTACGCGGGCCGAGAGCTACCTGCGAGTAATAGCAGCTACGCGCTGCCCCAGAAACAACCCGTACGTCCAGAGTCTACGCTTGAGTCTGCGGCGCAGTTTGACAGAAAACTGAACGAACGACCGGAGTCTACGCTCGAGCCTGCGGTGCAGTTTGGTGGCAGTGAACAGTCTACGCATGAGTCTGCGATGCAATTGGGCAGCCGGACACCGATCATTGATAGAATGACCATGTCTACGCCCCATAACAGTTTGTCTCAGGTTCTGCAAGTCGGCAGAGAACCCAACAGAAAACTGACTGCCGACGGCAGGATTGAGCCTTACGATGCGAACTGCGATGATTCGTGGTTGGAAGCACCGCAGCCTCCGGTCATTATCGGTCAATCGACCAGTTCTTATGAAATGGGTGAAATCAAGCAAATGCTGCGGGCTCATGTTAATAGGTATCCTTTATAATTAAAGTAGCTAAACATTCTTTGTATTATTTGACTACGATTATCTACACTGGTGTGTTCAATTCATTGAAAGGGGCCCGTGGAAGAATGTAACGGTGTGAAACTATTTTGTGATTTTATGTTTGTTTACTTCAGTACTTCTTAGATGACTGTACAAAATGCTTATACATTACTATGCTACATATACATTACCTCTACTATAATGCTAAAGAACTTAAATTTTTGGGAATATTTATTTATAATGTGAAAAAGAAATGAGTAATTCAGTTATGTAGCTTTGTAAAGCGAGTGTTTTACGATTATTTTCATGATGATATTATGGATATATTGCTCATATTTTGGATACTTAATTGCCGTCTTGATAGCATAAAGCTCTTATTTTCGATGACTGTATGTAAATTTGTTTCTTGTTTTTTTTTCTTCAAATATATACACTAAAGGTGTTCATTGAAATGAAAAAAAACAATAGGTACAGTTTGTCATCAACGGAAATTTTTTCATGGAATTCAAATTTCAATGTAATAAACCGAATTAACTGAACATAATTCAATGATTAATGTCTGTACAACAAATCTCATGACAGAAAACACATGAATTTTCGAGTAAAGAAGTCGATATTTCTATAGTAGATATTTACAAAATTTTACGGTCATTATCATCTGAATTTCATAGATACCAAGCATTATCATCTGAATTTCATAGATACCAAGGTTAACAGTCGATTATCCAATACTTCCTGGTACATTCCAACCAGCTTCATATCCTCAACACACCACCCAGCATGACTGTAACTGCAATCATCAACATCCCATGTCTGTCAATACCACAAGTTCTCAACGCTCTCTTTACTGGTCTCACTGGCTCCTTAACATCCGCATATGAAATGGCCTTGGAGCGGCTAATCCTTTCCTTTTCGATTCGCTCCAGCCGTAAACGCTCTTCGTTTGCTTTGGCCTCCTCCCTGAGTCTCCTCTGTTCAGCCATGTTCTCGTAGTCTTTATTGTAGTCCTGATTGCGCCATGGCGAGTACTCCTGAGTTGTGGTGAAAAGGGTGGGGTAGGTCGGTGACCACGGGTCGGGGGCCATCGTGTTCAATGGCGTGGACGTCACTGTGGACGGGGGTTGCAACGCTGTGGACGCTGCTGTGTACGGTGACGGCTGCAATCAGTGAGTGAGTGAGTGAGTGAGTGAGTGAGTGAGTGAGTGAGTGAGTGAGTGAGTGAGTGAGTGAGTGAGTGAGTGAGTGAGTGAGTGAGTGAGTGAGTGAGTGAGTGAGTGAGGGAGTGAGGGAGTGAGGGAGTGAGTGAGTGAGTGAGTGAGTGAGTGAGTGAGTGAGTGAGTGAGTGAGTGAGTGAGTGAGTGAGTGAGTGAGTGAGTGAGTGAGTGAGTGAGTGAGTGAGTGAGTGAGTGAGTGAGTGAGTGAGTGAGTGAGTGAGTGAGTGAGTGAGTGAGTGAGTGAGTGAGTGAGTGAGTGAGTGAGTGAGTGAGTGAGTGAGTGAGTGAGTGAGTGAGTGAGTGAGTGAGTGAGTGAGTGAGTGAGTGAGTGAGTGAGTGAGTGAGTGAGTCAGTCAGTCAGTCAGTCAGTCAGTTATCGACCTCATATTTATTGGCTATTCTCCTGCTGTCCTCTGCTGCATGCTTTCTATCGATCACATTGTTTTCTTTACCCGACTGAGAAGGACTTGCCGTTATGATTGACTGCGTGTCGTGGTTGCCTCCGTGGTGTCTAATCGGATGTTGTTGTTGTTGTTGTTGTTGTTGTTGTTGTTGTTGTTGTTGTTGTTGTTGTTGTTGTTGTTGTTGTTGTTGTTGTTGTTGTTGTTGTTGTTGTTGTTGTTGTTGTGTCTGCAATGAGACGCATGGAAATTTCGCTAACTGAATACAATAACAAACGTTGTATAGGGAAAACTACATTGAAGTACAGTATGTATGAGCTAATGTAGACGGACTTACAGACTTACCTTTTCGCCAGATATGTACTTGTCTTTCGTGGCAGCCTGATCGGATATCCTCAAGTTGTCCAGAGTGGCACCGGCAGTGGCACTGAACTTGACGAACTCATTCTTACGTGCGAATTCGCGAAGCTGAAATTTTCGAAGTTTTAGTGTTTCAGAAAAAAATTATTAAGAAAAGATTAAAGGTATAAAAACGTACATCTTCATTATTGCACAGATCCTGACCGGTGCAGAGGCAGTAATTGCTACGCAGTAATGCAGATCCCGTCGACTCGTCCTTGTCTTTGTCCATCTTGTAACAACGTTTTGGATCCTGTAGGGTGAGTGAGTGAGTGAGTGAGGGAGTGAGTGGGTGAGTTAGTGAGTGAGTGAGTGAATGAATCAGCCACTAACGTTATATGTTTCCGGATAGCAGCCAGTAAGCATGAGCTCGATGGCACCGAATCCGTGTTCCGTGTGTATCTTACCGTAAATACACGATCCTTCATGTGGCAGACAATCGATTGGTTCCAGCGGGCAGTTGGAGTAGGAAATAAATGTACGACCTGGTGGAAATGATTGATTAGTTCACAAGCTTGAGAATATCCTCTTGCCTTGCTTTTTTCTAACGTAATGGTCTGACTGATTGACTAACACAGTGCGATTCAGGTACATACTGTGAGTGTGGATGACTGAGACTATATATTTGACTGAGTGACTGACTGGCTGGCTGGCTGAGTGATTGGCTGACTGACTGACTGACTGACTGACCAACTGATTGACTGACTCACTGACTAATTGACTGACTGGCTGACAGGCTGACAGGCTGATAGGCTGAGTGATCGGCTGACTGACTGACTGATTGACTAGCTGATTGACTGACTGAAAAACTGACTCATCCAACACACCGATGTCCATATTGAGCATTGGTGTGCCATGCAAACACGCGTAGCATTGGCTTGGTTTCCGTGGTGTTTGCTTCAGAACCGGCAGACTTGTGGAATAATCTAGAACATTTCGTGAAATAAATATCGATAAGTAAGGAAAAGAATTAGCCGTATGTTATGAAGTCGATAAACCAACCCCAAAGATGCAGAAAGCTCAGCACGTGCCAAACGAATCTGCTATACTCCATATTGACTCAATACCATTATTATCATTTTATGCACCATTGGTTGATCATTAAATAATCGAGTCGCAAGACGATCATGTTTAATTTAGACACTGAAAATCGTATTTTTATTATCTTCCAAAACTCAGTTAAGCAAAAAAAACAGACTTTGTCGTAGGGTGATCAACAGTAAGCATGTACATCTAACATGAAAACGTAACCTTTAATAATGTATTCAACTGACAGTACTTCGATACCATATGAACCACGTGTATTCAAACTAAATGCCATACCAATGTCAACACGGAATTACTACTTCTACTCTACTACACGAAAATGAGTACACACTTTTTGAAGTCAAAATGGTTGTGTAAATGGTTATGCCTGGTCATGTATTTTGTCCTCGTTTTATTGCAAATGTGCATGTTACTTGAGAAGTTTTATCACATGTCTTATCAGTTTCATAAAGGCCTGTCTGCATTCAAGTTCCCGATCAAGCATGTCTTAAGCACATAATATTTAATACTGCAGTTAAAGATAACATGGGTTATGTATTTTTTGTATCCACGAATCCACATAAATATACATGAAAAGGGTACAGATAAATAGACCTTTTCAAACAGATGAAGTATTGTCGCATCTGGCAAACAGTTAGTGAAAATTGTTCGCTGTTGGATCAGATTTAGAAATAAGTTGTTTGGTTCATGTCACATTGAACATCGCGAATTCAACACTTGAAAGGTCATACCGGCAAAAAAGAACAGCAGATGCAAGATTCATAGAGATAAAACACGGAATGAAATGTTTTGCGCCACGGCTCACCGTATAAAATGTGGTATAACGATCATTCCAACTTCGCATACCAATGAGAGCTCGACACTGACCACTTGGTGACTGGCACAAAAATACGGTAAATTAGTGTTTGACCGGTTGACTGACGACTTACAAAATATTCTAGAATAAAAAGAACGTTATGGAACTGTCAATCACTCGTTCTTCTGAACAGTAAATATTGGCTCCTTGTGCGTAAAATTTTTGTCATAATTCCTTGGGTGGGAAACATGCGTGTCACGAACTCGAATTAACGATGAATAAAAGTATCACCCGTCATGGATTTGTTGTTTATGCACGATTGCTTTACTACGGTGAACCGACTCATTGTCGGGAGGTTCACATTTAACGAATGTTAAAAAGCTTTATCTTGTCTCGCAGTTCAACTGATTATTATGTAGCTGTTCGCCTATGACATTATTGCATGATTTGTGTTTCTTAGCAATAGTTGCGGAATAGTTACAGTTGTGAGTGACAGAATATGTAATTTGACGCTTAATTTTCTAAGCGCTGAAACCAATGCATCAGAATATTACATACTCTACAATAATAACCTCTGCGTATGTAAGCGTTGGGCGTTGAGTGGCAACCTCTCACAATTGCCGTTTTATGTTGGGAGGACATGATGGGAGGTTTTGTACGGGGCAGACACATCACTGAATCTAATTATGCACACACCCTGTACCCGGAGGTGCATACCACTTTATGGCATACAACAAGTGCCACGGCCTTGTGCCCCGAGGGCATACAGTCTGAGAGTTCGTCACTGCTTTTTAGGTGACCACGTTATTATTGCTGTTTCTATTCTTAAGTGGCTTATTAGTAATAGTATTCAATGGGAAAGCTACTTTTATGTCACATTCAGTGGGTAGGAAAAACAAACGAAACTAGGACTCCTTCGGAGTTAGGAGTGTAGGAGTTTTACATCCGTGGTTTCCAGCTGTTGTTGTCATTAAGGGGTGGGCTGACCGAACATAGAAATCTAACACCAAAAAGATTTTGATTGATTTAAAACTGCTCTTTGCTAAATCTGTATGTAAGGATTGAATGACAATGTTTCTATATTGCATTGATATAATACCCGTTCCTATTCAACACTGACTGACATCATAGTTTTCTACATTACTTCAGTATCGAGAAATATAGATATATAACATTTCGTCCCCAATAAAAGTTTACGATGTGTAAAGGTTTGCAGGACAGCAAGTTTGGGAGATATTGGGTAACAAACGTTGGTTTGTGAACCGTGACAACTTTGAACAGGGAACACGTAACCAGAGATAACAGCTTTAACAAATGTGCTAACAGACAGACACCATTACTCTCGACTGTTCCCCTCGATTCGAACAAACGACTTTCAGCACCGTGGGGGATTCCCTGTAACCTTTCAAAATGCAAATATCGTGTTCGCGCCTGTCGTACAAGTTGTTAACATGAACACCGACAATTCAATTTGTGACCGAAGTCAAGGTGAGAATTGGAACCCTTAAGGAAGTTATAAAAAACCGGAGCAAAATAACATGCAAATTTTCATACGTAAACAGAGCGGAATAGTGACATGAAGGTGAGAAGTGGTTACTCATTGACAAGATAAGTATAGGCTCAAAGATGCAAAACCCATGTAATTTGCAGCATTACGCCACATTTTTGTTTTCCACGAGATTATCCATTGAAGGCGATATTTATTGTAAACAGCCTTATGAAACAGTAATGAAAAACGATTATGCGGTTGTTTGAAAGAAACTTCTTGATCCGATGTTTCTGTATACCAGATGATTGTGTAGATATGTATACTTATACTTATCGGATTCATCTGATATGAGAGTGCCACAGTGAATACAGTACGATACGATCGCAAGTATAGGATAGTATATGTAGTAGACTTTTTTGGTGATTACGACTCCTTTCAGGGAGTTTTTTGGGTGTAAAACCTTTTCATCAACCCCAAATTGCTGCTTCCGACCGCCGATTTCGGGGTGAGAGAAAGGTTTTACACAAAAAAGTTCCTAAAAAAGTCGTAACCAAAAAAAATTCTACTATAATGATGCAGGCATACGACATGATGGGATACACATGCTTGACACGTAAATGTGATTGTTGAAAACAAATTTCTGGATTCAATGTTTTTGTATAATGTGTACACAGTGACTCTGTGATATACTTATACTTACACTTATCTGATTCATGTGAGTAGTACAGTAGGATGGTAGGATAGTAATGATGCCCGCATACACATGGTTGACATCGTGCCACTGTACTGATTTTTACGAGGGCAATTTACCGGCGACTTATGGGGTGCAAGGCACGGACTTGTTGGCCGGACACTCAAGTACGCAAACATGCGATGACCAAGAGGCTACTCCTTGACATAACAGGCAACAGTTTCGGATTGAGGTAAACCACTATGAAGTATAGTACATACGGGCAATCATAGTGTTGTTGGCTGGTAAGGTGACATGTTGACTCACATACCCACCGAAGCACTAGTTGACTCAACTACGCAGTGACTCACAATGAGTCACTGGATGAGTCAAGTACTCACTGACTTACACTGAGTCACTGGATGACTCAATCACTCACTGACTCCCACAGAGTCACTGGATGACTCAATTACTCACTGACTCACATTCTACCGCTGGTTGACTCATTTAACGGAATTACATACTGATTTTCTGACAAGCAGATAGATTGAAGGGTTTAGTCAGATTCATGGACTCAGAATTTGTAATGGTTTCAAGGCAAAAATGAGTTCGCAAGCAATACAGTTGCTGAATGTTTGTGAACAGTCGTCCCCATACGACCCGTGGCCTCGAGGCATCCGATTAATGGAACCACTTTGCTCGTTTTATGTCTTTAGGTGGACCATCAGAAAGTTGTGCCATCTGACCGGCAGTTACCGAATGTCTGATCATACTTTTTTTGCCTGTTTATAAATTTTTCTTAAAAATTGTTTTTCAAGGATAAATTAAAAAATTAAAAACTTCTTGGAGATTCTGAAGTGCCAAACCGGACTCATCTGATTTATCAGACGAAGACAAGGAAGAGACAGAGTTGAATCACGTGGTTGAACTCATGACGAAATAACGTTTGTGGTAAACACGTCTTGCGTTTCTGATGTCTGGTATGTATGTAAATACTCTATGAATTGAACTCAACAGTACCTTTAAAATACTGCACCAAATGACTTAACTTTGTAAACGAGGCTAATATGCGCATCAATACAAGACAAGTAATTTGTAGTCAAGTAAACGGACTGTACTGCACTGCAAGTACGGTACAATATTGTAAATTCAGATTTCCGACTGTGTGTCAAAATTAAAACTTAAAATTTTTTCTGACTAGAAAAGTTTTTATCTGAGTTACAGCTCATCCTATTTGAGCTACTTTGATGCAAAGCGTGTTGTCTGATGCACTGGCGGAGCGATCCAAACCTCCAAAGGGAGGGGAATTTCGTTAAAGAGAGAGGAATCCGCAGTAAGAAGGCCATTTTACCTACACCTTAGGTACCAAATTCCACTTCTTGAAACCGCCAAAGAGAGGGGACTTTTCTCACCCCTTCTTGTCCGTTAGTGGTCTAATGAACGATTATGTGAATAACGTTCGAGAAAAGTCTGTACTTGCACTGATATGCAGCATGGAGTCACATTATTGAATGAGAATGACAATGACATTGAGAAATATAGTTTGAGACGAAATTCCCGTGTTAAAATAACATGTACTCAAGGATGATTATAGGTGTGCAAATTGCATCTAACATTCGAGCAGATTTTTGTAATGGGCAAAGAGTTCCGTGATAAATTGGACATTCACTCACTTTGACTATTCAACCGTGAAACTTAAAACCAAGCCGCTTCGCTTCAAACATTGAATAGTTTCTGATTCATTATATTCTGGAAAACTGTTTCTGATTAGATGAGGAAGTTCCGATTTGAGTGGAACAGTTTTTGAAATACATATTCAATGTTAGCTGAGAAAATTGTTTATATTAACGATGACTAAGGGATGATTCCCGGTAGCTTTCTTTAGGCGGACTTGAGATTGGATAATCTGACTATTTTTAGCTGACTTTTGATTGTATGCTTATAGGCTATTATGCACTTTATTACTTGACAGTATTACATCACTAACTATACTCAAAAGTTAATGTTATGTGATATTTGTCTTAATTCAATAAAGTCGAAGTAACTGCAAGGATAGTTGTCACAGCTGTATATTGGTGTTTACTGTATGTATAAAACATAATTTATGCAGAACACCTACTCCCAAAAATATGTCATGGTGAAATTCATGCTTCAAGCAACCAGACATACGTGCATATGATACATGGAAGTGGAACATGATAAATTGAAGCACTTTTGCCATTTGACACGCGCTATGTAAATTCGATAACAACCAGTTTGTGATGTGATACCATTATCATCCATAATGATAAGGGGGAACATGATGTCAATCACTATTCAAAGTCAAATAAAAGTTATATTCAACATCCTTTAAACGAATGAATTGGCACACGATTGGGGAAAGAACAAGAAAATATTCGTTTATTTTATTCGCTAAAATTAGGGTATTCGTTAAAATATATTGTAACAATGTCTTGAAACAAACTGTAACAAAACTGTCTTAAAAACTTAAAGACATTGCAATGCCAACTGAATGCAGTAAATACCATTGAGCCACCGCGGAACACCGAATGATTACTTTACACTGTATGTATGTACAAGTACATACATCATCATCATGACCAGACTAATTAGTGGTGGTATGTCAATGTAGTCAGGGTCTACAGACGTTCCAAATGTCATTCCACAAGTGTCATTTCCCATTTCAAATGGGCCTTTTCACGAGTTCCTTTATGCGCAGCGAACATTTTATATACAGTATGTAACTCCAAATGAAGTGAACCCCAAGAAGTCAGTGGTTTTCTCGGTAGTCAATCTGAAACTACAATCTATCGCTATTTATTTCGGGACACATTGATTGCTACTCGGTACATGATTGGTAGTAATTAGTTGTTAGTAGTACTACGTCATAGTACTAGACTGGGTTATGTGCCATTTGGATGTTCCCAGGGACTGGCAACCTGTGGAATGCCATCCCGTGGGATCTCGGCACGTCGGAACCCACAGACACGCAACGGTGCCAATGGAATGCAATTGGTAGATATATATTGAGTACATTACGAACGACGGAAGAAGGACAAAGTGATTTATGCTTCTTTGGCAGTTCTAAAAAATACAATTTGTGCCTCAAGATGTAGGTAAAATGACCTCAAACTGCCAAATCTCGCTCTATGGGAAAGTTCTCCACGCTTTGTAGGATTGACTCGTCCGCTATTGATAGAATAGTGTAGGAAGGATTGTCTCAGGACTACACCATACTCTGTGTATTGTTGAAACAAGTCATTAAGATAAAACGGTAATTAAAGTTCAACGGTATAAACTCTGGGCTAACTCTGTCTGAGTAAGGAATACTACTACATACGTGGTAAGAACTACGCAGTTGAAGGTATCAACCGTAGAACAAACAGAATGATGCATCTGTTCATATCATGGAACAAAGGTTACATCGACCAAGAACGACAAAAAAAAACAGAGAAAAATCTCAGTAAAAAATATATTAATAAATTGGCCGAATACATTAACGATGAGAATAACGTTCGTCTTCTTATAGAAGCTGAAAAACTTGTTTTCTTGATTTATTACAAACATGCTAGTCTGCCTGCTAATCAACATGATCGTACCCGCAAAAACAGATGTACATATAGATTACTGTATGCTAATCATGATATTTTGTGTGATCCAGCAAAGGATTAGGCCTGATGACAAGTCCAGATGGCAATGCAGTAAGTCCTAAATCCCGAGTCCGTTTATCCCTCCGTCAAACATCTGGACGCCCGGCTACTGAAACCAAAAACACATGTAATTGTTTTTTTCGTATTCTACTTCGTTTTTTTCAGACTTGTTCATTATTTTTGGCAACATTACTATTCAAATTGGTTTGTTGCAGTGGATATAATGAACAATAATCACAGAAACTCCAGTGAAACGCGTCAGGTTCTTTGATGACAAGTCAGGTTTCGAACCGACCGCACCACCGATCTCCGAGGCTGGCGCTCTGACCACTAGACTAAGCAAGCAAAATAAGAAACTGTTTTCAAAGAAATTGTCGCTTGGACACAACGAGAAGAAAACAATGAAAACAAGAGCATACGAGATAGATGTAATCACGTGAACAGACGTTGAAACCAGTATTATATAGACATGAGTATGTTTCAATCAGTGCACATCAATGCTCATGTGAGATTGTAATGAGAAAACATGAACTACAAGTTGCTTGTAAATTTCAATGTTGCTGGACGGCAGACAAGATGTCGTGACAACAGAATATAAATATGAAATCTGAGATTAAAACAGCTGGTTTGACCATATGCGATCTCAGAAGTCTGATGAAAGCTTACATGTATAGAACATGACTGAAGGCGGATAGGAAAATTTTCGGATTTAATAAATTGTTGGATGAATAATTTTATCTCGACTCAATTTGTAACCTTATATTTGAGAATGATAAGTTAGAAACTGACTGACCGAGAAACTCTGTAACTGTCTCACAATAACGATGAAGTTTAATTCAGGCTAAGCATCGCGAACTTTCGACAGTTGTGCCCATCTGAATGGTTCCAATTTGAGTGGCTCATATTTTTGCACAGTGGCGCTCATGGTAATTTATAGTGTGCGGCATGTACTTGATTTATTGGTGGTATATGAAACACTGGACGGCAAGCATGAATCCGCAGCCAGATAAAACTCACACTCACAGTTATCGGTCAGTTTGAAAGGAACTTTCAAAGAGGAAGTGGTGAAATAGACATCACAGAACATTAGAAAGTTTATCATGATCATGACTTGATGCTGTAACACCAAATGAAATGCGATGATTACATTCAACTGATAAGAGTATTGCTGAACAGATTTAAGGAGATGAAAATTCCATGTTTGCATTTCAGTTTCTCATAGTAAATATGTATGAACCCCTACATATGTATGTACCTTGCAAGTTTACCATTTCCATATGTAACTGAATGCCTTGCAAGTTGAGAATATATTAACTTCAAAAACATGTGAATACGCCAATGGCAGTGAGTGCCCATAAATACTGGCGTAGTGACAGCGTGATGAGAGCCCGTCAATTGACCGAGGATATATGCCATTTTTTATGCAAATCCATTTTCACTTAACGGATATTTCGCATAACTAGTTCAACAAACTTGATATCTACACTTACACATTTAGTTCACGAGTTCATGAAATTCATTATTTAAATAACAGTAATTAATGTTAAATGTGGACTAAGGAGCGTAGTGTATTCTAGATGACAGTGTACTGCAGTATGAGATTATAGTATTATAATACGCATGGTCTAGTAATAACGGCCTAACGAAAAACAAACAGAAAAAGTTTATTGCACTATTCTAATTCGTATCACCATAATCCTCATACAAAGCTTATAACGTAGGAAACGGAACCTCGGAAATCTAGCAAACTTGTTTCACTACTGTTCCTATCCAATCCAATATTGATCGGAAGTTATGAACAGTGCCAGCAGACAGAAACAAAACGTTCCGTCCACCCAGCCAACAAGCAGAAATGGTTCACCACCACTGGTCTTGGGAGGAATACTTATTTTAATAATTCTATCCTTCTAGAATCTGCGAAAGTCTATTTCTTGTTTCAAAAGCCACAAAAAGGAGTGTCTTTTTCTATTGTTTCTCGTCTGTAAATGTGTTTCAGGCGTAAACACGGTAAAGTGTACCAGCAGTATCACCACAACCACAAATACTACTGAGAAAGAAGTTTATATCTCAAAATTTTTACGGGTAATTTAGGGGTCTCTTTCCATACCCCACCGAAACCTATGCAACTTTTTAAACCACAAATAAAAGTGTCCTTTTCTATTTTTGCTCGTCTGTAAATGTGTGTCAGGCGTAAACACGGTAAAGTACACCAACACCAGCAGTATCACCACAACCACAAACACCATTATCTCCACCGGGACCGTCTAAATTGTTTATCCTCCTCTGCCGCCCGGCGGTGAAACAACTTTCAGCAGCTCGTCAGTGTTTTTGTGTTTCGGCGGCGCCGATTATGCCAAACGGGGTACTTTCGGCGATTGCGGCTATTTTTGGAAACAAGTCCATGGTGAAATGAGCTCATCCCTCCCACTATACAGACTATAATTTCATGTATTTATATGTACAGCTGGTTGGAGAGGTTACGTACATATACTCGAAGAATTATGGAGGAAAAAGCATAAACAACCATGTAAAATGCTTGATGAAAGCATTGGGAGTTAGTTTGAAATTTGGAGACTGCAATGTAAATACGTTTGTACATAGCAGTGAGAAAAACGAACGCTCAGATGGTATAACCACGAAGAAAATTGTGTAGTAACGAACCTTCCACAGAAAAACAACAAATTATAGGTATGAAGACAATTTTTTTCACACTGACAAAAATAACGTTAGACGAAGAAAGTGTTCTAGTACATTTGTCCATATTGTGTGCGGTATAATCAAATAGAAATGCAGAGGAACAAAACACCCACGTAACCTACATTCCCAGCCAGAGTAATTGAAAGGCACTCCACGACTTATTCTTAGTTCAGTTTTTTTCCAACTGATTGGAACTGGAACAAGTTTGGGAGAACAATCGACGATTTTGTAATTATGCTTATCTCCGATATTCAAGACAATGTATTTCCACGCTGCTTCCTTTCGTGTTTCGGGTTAAAATTGGAACGAATTAACATCTGCACTTGACAGTTTTTACTTGCGTGTTTCTATGCTACAACGAGAGTTAATTATAAAGTTCGAGGAGCTACAGAAATAATTAAGGAAGCTCTCCGAAAAGATTTCCCTTTTTATATATAGTTCGGTCAAACAAAGCTGTAATTTCTGTATTCGAAAGAATTAAAACAAAATTTTCGTTTTATTTTGTTTGTAAGACAGTCCCAAAATATTGATCTGCATCTGGCGCCCAATAAATCACAAAATAAGAATCAGAGTGCTTTCAGTGTCGAAAGGAAAGTGAAAAGCAAATGTAAAAAGGAAATGGTGGAAGTAAAAGGAATAAAAAAACTCCAAAATGTTTCACAGATTGGTCGCCTTTTCCTTTCTTTTCCCCCTTCTTTTTACCTTCCTTCCGATTCTGAAAGCAACCTAAACATGATGAGTTCTATTCTATGTGAACGAGTCATACGGCAATCCGACTTGGTTTTTGCGCAATAATGAATCGTCCGTGAATGAGTCCGTTCCATTGAACATTTTACAAACAATATGCATATAAACATGAATGATACGACTAGTCAATGTCAAGCTGCTGGATCATAGAAAGTTTTTTAATGCGTCTAACGACGGTTTGTAACCGGATACGGTAAGCCTGGCTGCACTGGCGGACGAGAAGGGGAGTAAAAAGTGGAGTTCCCCCCTCATTGGCGTTTTCAAAAAGTATAATTTGTTCCCTAAGAAGGTGTAGGTAAAATGACCTGAAAACTGCCAATTCCCCCTCTTTGGCTAAATTCCCCTTCCTTTGAGGATTTGACTCGTCCGCCAGTGGCCGTCCGGCTGCATGTCTGTGTTTGTTCGAGGCGGTAACCATTTACGGGGCTGGTTAATGTTACGATACTATATAAGCCGCAGTAAACACCCAATAAACACTATGACGCAATCCAATTCAATACAGTTTCCTGGTTTTCTAGTTAGAGTTAGAACATTAGAGGTCCATACTGATCACATAACTTTCTGATGTAGAACATTAATGCTACAAAGTCTAAAATCACTCTCCACATTAAGGACAAAACTTATTGAAGATATTTGAAAATAGCGGACTTTGGAGCTGAAAATTCCAAAATGTTACTTCGGATAGAACATTTTTCTGTTGTCTACGATTTACTACAAATTTCAATCGTTAAACGCGACATTTCAACTAAGTAAACAATTGAAAGTTCAACGTCTTAGATGTCATCAACATTCAGTCAAGCACATGTCAATCAATCAACGATGAGGGAAGGTGGGACACATTCAAGTGTTGCTCATAGTAATATAATAGTAATGTCTTATAGTTGTTGTTGTTGTTATCCGTGTATATGGTAGGATTGAGGTAGAAATTATCTCTACTACACGACCACTGATTTAATAATAAGAATTATCTTTCCGGTTGTGAAAATAGTAGTTAATCCATTAGACTTTAATTCAATCCACATTTCAGGATTAACACTCCATGAATGTTAGAAGTTTGATCTAATTTATGGAACAATGGCATCCCAATTGGTCACAGATGGCTTAATAACAGGTAAACTAGGTCAAACGTTATTCATCACCCGGGTTTAGTTTTGGTGCTATGGCAGCGTAATAACAGGGGATTAGTAAAAATAGAGTGTGCTATGCCGCCAACCAGTCTATCTGATTATTTACGAGTATCCGAGCATAAATACCGGCC
>OZ038448.1:16902907-16927324 GCA_964036265.1 Daptonema setosum
GCAATAAATTGAGAATAAAAGTATAGTATAGTATGCATGTAGGTATGTAAATGATTAGAGTGTAAGTGAAAGCTCTTAGGGAATGAATCATTCATCGAAAGAGTGAATAAATTAGTTTTCAGTGTAACATCATAGTAAATATATCAGTGAGTCAGTTGAGCATCATAGTTAATGTTTCAGTAAAATTGTTGAGCATCATAGTTAACTTTTCAATGAGTCAGTTGAGCATCATAATTAATGTTTCAGTAAGTCAGTTGAGCATCATAGTTAATGTTTCAATGAGTCAGTTGAGTATCGTAGTTAATGTTTCAATGAGTCAGTTGAGTATCGTAGTTAATGTTTCAATGAGTCAGTTGAGCATCATAGTTAATGTTTCAATGAGTCAGTTGAGCATCATAGTTAGTGTTTCAATGTGTCAGTTGAGTATCGTAGTTAATGTTTCAGTCGAGCATCATATGAAATACATACTAGGGAGTCGGATGAATGTATTATATCTAACTGACCGCATTGAAATCCTGTCCCTATTGCTCGTTCATAGTAGATGATTGTGCCGTCCTTCTCGTTTTATGGGCTTCAGTCCAAAACAAGATGTGCCCAGATATCGACCGTATTTCCTGAAATTGTTTCATTACAGCTAGCCGAACATTTCAGATCAAAAGTGAACAGTATGTAAAAATTTGGATGCAAGCAGATAATTTGAACAGTTTCAAACAGTTGGAACATGAAACGAACAAAAGTCTACGTGTATGTTTCCGTTTTTTTGGTGAAGACTGAAGGTAAAATTGAAAATAAAGAAATTGGGACTTGACATCGTGTGATGAAGCTAAAACGTAAACGGCACAGCACGCAAGGGGGATAAAAAGCCGATTTAACTTTACATAGCCTAAAAAACCAGCATGTATTGTGGTCCTGTGCAAGTAAAAAAACTTGGCAGCCGACTTTGCCCTTGACGTTTCCAGCTCGCTGCAGAGTTTTTGTCAAGCGCATTAACTACAAAAAACTGGAATATTCCATATTGTGAACGTTTGATTTTCTGAATGAAAGCGTGGGTAAAAAACGGCACAACGTGGTAGCAAACTCACCAAAATGGATTCTCCGGGGATTTTTTACTCCTGTCAAGAAAATGTGCATGAGAAAGTGAGCTTGAATGAAAAAGACCTTAATAACAATTGACGAAACAATGAAATCCTCTGATACAAGCCAAAATTGGGTGACCGTTCTTCCCCTATATTTGTGAATTGGTATCCAACTTTGCCCATGTGGCATGATACATAACTGAATAAATTTGAATTTTGAATTGAAAAAAGTTTTAAGACTTTTTTTAATTTTTGTTGCAAAATTAGCCAACTTTTGGTAAGACTGGAAGCGTTCGTATTTGTACAGGTCAGTGCCGTCCAAGCCCATACAGGCGCGTGATTCGCAGTACTTTTTGAACTCCTTTACACCAACTTCCATGCGATCTTTGAAAACCTGCAAGACATGTGACTGACTTCTGGTCTGACTTCTGGACGTCTTATGGACTGACTGACGGACGGACTGACTGACTGACTGACTGACTGAATGACTGAGCGATTGAAAAACACCAACCCTGACGAATCGAGCCAAAGCGAAATCAGTATCCAACTCGGTTGGTATCTCGTAGTCTCCCAACAACTCTCGGAACGTCTTCACGAGTTTCTTCTCTTCGTCTGTCAGTCCGTCACATGGAAAACTCGACATTCTAGGGTAAGTGGGTTGTTTGGGCTGGATTACGTTCAGATTGGTGAGGCTGGAATCAGAGATATGAAAGTGATTTAAAATGAAAGTAAGTTGATAAATAAAAATTTGAAGGCTAATCAATGGCAAAATTTTGTGGTCGTGAGGCAAAGAATGAAAACCATAAGATTTCGTAAAAATGTAACAGTAATAAAGAGACAAACACGTAAATTTTTAAATTAAACGGAATAAAGAATAATAATTAATAAGAAATACCAATTGTTATTTAAGTGTAGAAGTAAAATAGGAGCAGGGTGGTTTCATCTCAAGCTCTCTATTGAGTATGTATGTTTGTGCACATATTCTACATACATATGTACGTTTATTGGATTGAAATAAAACGGACAGAATTTGAAACGGGAACATTGACACAGCTGATGCATTTTCAGTTCATGCACCATTGACGTTCCGATATGGAAAAATAGATTAAAAGTTATCGCTGAGAAAGAAATTGGTACATAAATACGTATGTAGATATGGACATGTATCGGATCACCTGAATGTGGTTGCATACGACTGCAACTGATTCAGTGCACTTCTCATTTCAGGTTTCTCTTCTGGATAATAATAAATTTATTCATTTACTTATTGTAATTATGCACCATTATTCTTTTTAGTTATACATATTGCAACTTTACTATACATGCCTGTTATACGAATGTATTTTCAAGGTCACTGTTGAGCTGGCGAGGAAGATGAGGCCAGTAAATATGAACATAAACTACAGTGTGTACCCCAATAAATTGGATTGGACAAGAAAAGAATAAAAGTACAACAATCGATCGTTACTATATTTTTATTAAGGGCATTCAAGTATGCCATCTATGTAGTTTTATGAGAAGGAATGAAAAGTTGGCAGTTATTGATAACACAGTTTTTATCACTGGATACATCCAGATCAAGGGTAATGTTGTCCAACAGAGTTGAACTCACTCACTCACTCACTCACTCACTCACTCACTCACTCACTCACTAAACCATGTTTATCACAAACAAACCAGTAAATAAATAGCAATCACAAACAATCATGTACATTTTGGTAATTCCCTCGTGACGTACATTACCAGTAAATGAGTGTCGCAAATTGGCATGTATTATTCATTTGACCGCAGTTTGGACGAAACTTTTTGGGCGTTTGCACAGCCACTGAAAACCAATCTTTTGGTTCGAGTCGGAAACCTATTTTAGCAATTTTGCTCCATAAATATCCGGCTGCACAATAGTTTCGCAATTTTCCACAAGTCACTTAATTCATTTTTCTTAGCCTATCCTAGACCCTGTTGTTATATAAACGTAGTATGAACGTAGTTCTCTACAAGTATAGATGCAAACCCAAAACATGCCAAAGTATTACTGTGATCGGTCAAATATGTAGAAGAAAAATAGGGAAAATCTGTTGTAACAACATAAATGTTGTAAGAATCATTAAATCAATCGTTAAAGGCCAACATGGGAACTCTGACTGTTGTCCGATTGACTTAATGTATTCATGTCACTCAAACGGGAATCGGTACAGAATCGAATGAATGAAACCAACAACAATGCCCGAAATCACGTAGTGCGATAACGTACATAAATTGACGTGAACAAAACATGTATTCAGAAAAATCGTGCATTTACGAACATGAAACATGCATTGTAGTTTTTACGTCCACATGGCCAACATAGAACTCAAAGTCAAACCATCACATGCAATATTGATTTGGAGTCAGCTGGATGGACGTAAAGGAAGGAGAAAATAACCAGACTGGTAATGACTGACCAAATGACTGGCTGTCACATATTACAAACATGTAGCTGACAGACTAAACTGAAGAGAATGGAGTACTGGTGAATGACTTACTAATAGCTTCGACATTGCATTAGATTTCATAAAGGGGAAATTGTTTTCAAACGCTTAAGTCGTTAAATCTTGATAATTGAATCAGTTTTTAGTGTTGGTCAGGTAGGAAGTGGAAGTGGCTGAGCATGTGACGCACGAAAAACGGTATCACACATGATGATACATTACTAGGAATAATACTAAACAGTACTGAGTAGGCATGACGTGCATGCGTTGGTGTTTTACAAGTAAAACACGTCACATTAAAACATTTAGAGCTGGGGATTCATTGTAAATTACAATTATACGTTTGTATTCTCAGGTTTAAACGATGAGAAAAACGACAATTTCAATTTGACATATAATTTTATGCACAGTCCATGCGGAACTGGAAATTAAACAAAATTAAGTTCACATGCGGTAATTTAAAATTACAGCTCTAGAGTAAAGGTTTCATGTGTACCGCTCGATTCGTTTTCATAACGAATGAAATGCAGTTGTCGAACAATCAAAAATACTGCTCGTAAAATCTATTGCTCCCATATTTATGATCAATTTCAACCACCATAAAGTTATGACTCCAATGTTGTTCAGGTCAATCTAAACCCTTTTTGATGGAGAACAGCTACCTAAATTATAGTGAAAAGATCAGCGTTTTTTCACCGATCCAACCATTTATTCAGCATTTTACTTCCGGCTCACGGCCAATTGATAACTGATGAGCACGGTAAATAACAACGATTAACATTGGATAAATAAATTAAATAGAATTGGTAAGAAAAAAAATATAAAAAAATTTCACTCAATTGTTTCCTTAGATTTTACTTTACAGAGATGTTGCCAATCTTTAGAATTCTATTATTTCAATGCCTGAAATGTTGTAATCAAAACAGGGTTCGGTAGAACTAAACCTCTAATCTGTCACGAGGATCGATTAAGTTAAATATTTTAGTGAAAAATCTGCGCACACTAAAGCACAATAATATGCAAGTTAACTGGTTTGTTTGATAATCATGACTACAGTAGTTTGTTTTACTAAAACAAACCCACCGAATAAATCGATTCTACTAATTTATGTACCTTTCAATGGTCATACCCAGAGCGTAAACAAAATATTAAAAGTCAATGTTATTTCATTATTACACGACGCGACCGAATGAAGTCAACCTACGTGCATGTAAAACGATGATCGTCAGGTTATGTCCTCAAGCCGGCCGAAGCGTACACACGTACATATGTACGTACGGTTCAAGGTTCAATACACATCCAAACATGATCGCGTACGTTACAAGATCAAGCGGATGATACTGTAGAAAACTAGATGGTATGTTTGTTCAAATAAAACTACAGCTCAATATTTAAAAACAGAAAATTAGGTAAGTTACCATTATTAAGGGAACATGCACTTCTGAAGAAATACCGTTTTGGGTAGATTACAGATGCATTAACGACCATAATGACAATCACGAGTCTCACTGTACACAAGTCAAGTCCAACATAAATATGTAGTACGTGTGCAGTGGTAATGTTATGGTTATGTTCGTGTGAAACGTGATCGATGGCAGAAATGTGAAACGTGAACTATGCGGATTTAGATTTAGATTTTCGGAAACCTAAAATGGTGAACAAGGCAGACAGTTCGGGAAATAGCCACATTTCATTTTTTTCAGAGATTGGGTTTTCAAGACTAACTATGCACGGCTTCCAGGCTTCAAAAAACTCACAATGATAACAAAGGAAAGACAAACAAACATAAAAAACGAAGATAATATTATCTTCCTCTTCACTCGCACACGTGTACTAGAAAACAGGCGACCAAAAAAGTATGTAGGCATTACGGCTTATTGAGCGTAGTTGTTATACCAGTGCGTACATAATAAATGTGAGCATTGGCACTTCTGCAGTATACCAACGAACCATGTACAACTTGCCGTTTCAGTATTCACATTCCACATTGCAACAACAACAACAACAACAACAACAACAACAACAACAACAACAACAACAACAACAACAACAACAACAACTCCAACAACAACAACAACAACAACAACAATAACAACAACAGATGGGTCATCTTGGCATGGATTGCCAAAAAAAAATGAAAAAAAAAAAAAAAAAATGAAAAAAAAAAAAATTTGGTCTTTTTTTTTTTTTTTTTTTTTTTTACAAAGTTTTGAAAATGTCTCTGTAATACGTTAATAAACGTTAATAAACACCTCTAAAGTGTAATATAAAATGTCAGAAGTGTGAGAAAAGTTCTAAAAACACATTGCCCACTAAACGAGGAACACATTTTGTCCCCATTTCATAAATGGGGACAAAATGCCGTCTCCTCCAGTCAATATGCTAAGCCGCCAAATGAATTAATTTTTATATTCAGTCATGGCCAGCGCTCACACGTGTCACACCTACACGTGTCAGACATGATGGTGCAAGCCTACGGTGATCTGCTCAATCGCCAGCCCGAGCTAAAGAGCTTCTTGAGATTCAAGTGAAAAAATGACACGTTAACTTGTCCAACCCGGGTAACACCCACTGAACATGATGATTGCATGTTATAGCATACAGCTGTTGGGTTGAGTTGAGTCGCACAGTCGACTACTGTGCATCACCTTCTCTTACATTTGATGCAGCTATGTAACGATTCACAAGTTGGAGTAGTTAACACTACAACTTTTCACTTGAATTCCAGGCAGTTCTTTACCTTACTTTAATCAATTATTCCTTACGAGTTTGGGCTCAAAACTGTTATCTAAGTCATCAGAATCATTAAATAAATCTAAATGAGTACCCTACTGATGATTTGGGACATGTATGGTCGATCCTGGATGTTTACCAAAAATTTGTAGAAAAAAAAATGAAAAAAAAAAAAAAAAAAAAAAAAAAAAATGTGCGATTTTTTTTTTTGGCAATCCATGCATCTTGGTGTGATCCTCTTGTGTTTTTATTCTCTTGTTGAATGTTGAACCGTTTACGATTCAGAGGTTTGATTTTTATAGCACTTACAGAATTTTTGTTTACATACTTTGCGTACGTACATATTATATCTTTATTTTAAATTGGCGATTTTCGCACAAAAACCATGATACATTGATGACGGCAATAAAGCGGTTATGACAAACAATCAGCAGATATTATGGTTGTAAACTGCGAGTCAGCGATCTTGTGTATCTTTATGCATCACCACCCTTCGGGTTGCGACTGTCGAATATCAGCGTTACTGGCCCATCATTTTTAATGTCGACCTTCATGTACTCGCCGAATGCACCACCTGCAAATATAATAACAACAACAACAACAACAATAACAATATAAATAATAATAATAACAACAGTAATAATATAAACAACAACAACCAACACTGTATCCTTTTGTCATCGCCAATCTCCTTTCTTAATTTTTGTAGTAATGTTTCATAAACAGCCGGTGCCGCGTCTGGTCCCATGGCCAGGTGGAAATCCAGTTTGTTGCCCTTTTGTATGTGGTACAGGGTGAACTATAATAGGTGGCCGTCAGTTGAATAAAGTGATCTTGATGTGACATTGAAATTAAAAACTTGAAACAAACGTATTCTGGTCGACAAATGACAAGATGATAATATAAAATGGACCACAATGGCTTGACATCCGCCAATCACTGGCTGACGAGCCAACTCTCCAAAGGAGGGGAAATTTTATCAAAGAGGGGGAAATTGGCAGTTTTGAGGTCATTTTATTTACATTTTAGGCACAAATTAATATTTTAAACTGGCCAAAGAGGGGGAAATTCCACTTTTCCCTCCCCTTCTCGTGAATCCAATCCAACCTGACTGACCACCAACACCTCATAGCCCTTGTCCACTACGGATTTGTCCCATCTTTTACCAGCTTCACCATCAAATAGACGAGTGTTCAGGATCTTGCGAGCGCTATAATTAAGGTTCAACGATATTATGCAGTGGAGAGTAAAGGGTTTTTTAGGTTCTTTGGAATCTCAATAATGAAAGCATCTTGACGTATAGTAATTGTTATTTATTACGTAACCCCATGAACCGTGTCGATAAACTATTGTTCTGATCGACTGGAGGTTGTTTCATTTATTTGAAACCTACCACTTTTAAAAAGCCAGTTTCATAAAAAAATGCTCTAAGTAAAACAACAGTCTCCTACGAAACAGCAGCAATCAACATAACAATCCAACACTGGCTGACGAGCTAACCCTCCAAAGAGAAGGGAACTTCGTTTAAGAGAGGGGAGTTGACAGTTTTCAGACCATTTTACCTACAACTTAGAGAATCAAACTGATTTTTTGATAACGCCAAAGAGGGGGGAGCTCCACTTTTCCCATCCCCTTCTCGTTCGCCAGTGCAATACAACGATCGTATACGACCAACATGAACTCAACATCAGTGTCCGTATCCTCTCGATGTATGCCCACCAGCACACAAATGCCGGGGCCAATACTGCCGTGAACCACATCCGCTACCGTAACCGACGACGATATAACCCGTTGGATTATGGCACGCATTCTGACAACTGGCATTTGACCAATGGTCAGGGTTTATAACCATCACAGTTTATGTTCTTTTTATTCTCATCCTTTATTGCTAGACTCCTTAGTTTTTATTGCTAGACTCCTTAGTTATAAAATGAAAACGGCCTACACAGAATTTTTACTTTGATCATGTAGAAAAAGAAACCTCCATCACAACGGAGTAGGACCTGGTAGACCGTCCGTTAAACACAACAGTGAAGCTCGTAAATACAAACAACCGATTTCATTCATTCATTTTCATGTATAATAAATCATTATATTAATTGTAACAAAAAGAAATGACATTGACTTAATAGACAAAACGTGTCGTAGGATCATCAATAATTATAATGGTGGGCAGTGAGACTCCTGACTCAAATCATGAAACAATAATATTATATTAACAGCTTTAATTTCAGAATAATAACTATATACGCAGAAAAGGCTGGACCATACCAGCTGGGGAAGACTACAATAATAGAAAAATACACGCATGAATGAACAATAATTAAAGAACGCGGTTTTTATAAGTATCATGGTGACATAAATTTTTAATGCACACACAGTTATTTGGATGACAAAAATGTACACACAAATTATTAGATTTAGAAGTAATAATGATGAAGAGGGACCGAACGAGGATCGAACTTGCATAATCGATATGATATCCATCATACATGTTTCGATTTTATCAGTAATCCAAAATGAAATCAGACATGAAACCGCATGAATGAACAAACAGTTATTTGTTATCATACAGAAGAAACAAAACTTATGCAACGAAGAATTTGCTTGTCTTGTTTAACAGTGGGTCGTGTGAAAAAGCTTGCCAAAAGGTTGATCGCCATTGCATATTATCTTCATTTTCTGATCTTCGTAAAAAATTCAGTATCACAAGTTCACTTGCTGGTCATTTGTTTGACGAGCTTGTCAACCTCTCGTTCCTTGCCCAGGTTTAAGGTGACTTGGCAGTCGGCCAAATCCTCATCGGCATGATGTTCATCGTAGTGGTTGATCATCTCACGTTGACTCACAAACTGTAAAATCGACTCCGCCATTAATGTAAATTTTTTTATCTAATGTTTTTTTCAGGTACTTACTCAGATTGTCACGTATTCATTTAAGTGTATGAATGTATTCCGTATTTCTCAAGTTGGACTGGAAACAAAACAAACAAACCAACTACTTTAATAAACACACATCTTGATGTGAATGCGTCATTATATTCACTCTATTCAAACAGTTATTCATTTCTTACAATGTACTTAATTTTATTCAAATTTCACAAATTTCACTTATCAAATCCTTTTATCATTCTACACTCTTTTTCGCTTATTTTCTTCTACGTACAAAACAAATGAGGAAAAAAATAATCTGGTAAAAGATCAAAATGGGAACATAAGTTGTACTTAAATCACTCTAAATAAACATAAAATCACCCACCTTCTTCACACAGAATCCACACTTGTACGGCCGATAATCGGGCATGTGCACCAGAATGATGTGATCGCGCAAGTCCTCAACTGATTCCACCTCCAGATTGCAGTTATCCTTGGTGCATACGATACCGTACGCCGTCGTGTTATGGGCGGTGCTCGCCTTCTGCAATACCAAACCAGCTATTTTAATGACTAGTGACACAGTTATAATCAGGAAACAGCATAACATTGTCTGATTGAAAAAGGGAGTGTTGACTAAGTTTAAGTTGTAAAAATTTTGGGCACGACAATTTTTAATGAGAAACGAGCCAACCAACCTGTATTGCGTCCTCATCCAACTCATCATCCATAACCACGATTGGCTGATGCTCGCCGCTTGTAATGATATCTTCTTTTTTGGGTGATTTGGATGCTCCTTTTTTCACCTTTGGTGTCTTCAGTCGAAATTTGATGACCGGTTGTTTCTGAGGCCCCCGTTTGCGTGGCGAGATTCGAGTTGTGATCCCCTGGATCTGAAAACGGAGAGACGAAAATTACAGATTTTTTTCAAACGGTTATATGAAGGTGGTTATATACTAGGTAACACCTCGACTAGCCCATAAAAATGTGAAACTTTTTTTTTATACAAACCCTCTTACATAATGCGAAACATTTTTTAACCCCATCCGAACTATTTATCCACGAGTTTAACAAGATAAACAGTGATACATTTGAATGATTAAATTCCCTGATTGAAGTTCTTTTTCTCAACAATGAACCAAAAAAATCTCACCTTTGAACTCGAAAGTGACGGCGCCGGTTTGTAATCATCGTCGTCGTCATCGTGCACAGCCACTGGCGAGTCTGGAAACCATTAACAATTACAACACTAATTTATGTCAGCCACAACACAGTTTAAAAAAAGTTCGGAAAAAACATTTCATAAAAAAATTATTGAACATTCTTTATTCTTTAAAAAAAAATCTCGGTTTGACAAGACAAATGGATACGTACACACAAAAATTAACGTCCGTAACAACATTAAATCATCATCACCAAGCTAGTCGCCTGTTTAGCCTAGCGTGTATGGCACCAGCAATAAGGTGGTCTTGGTTCAAAACCTGACGTATTGCTCCGAAAGTTTCTGTCATTGCCCGACAGTTTATTTACCTATCTGACCACTACGAAAACATCATTCTGATATGGTATACCTCCATGTGTCTGCCTTGAAGGCTTCTTGATAAAACAGTCTTAGTAAAAGAGATAGGAAAGGCAACAGGTAACACCACCAACCGTCACGTCTCCGATTCACCGGGCTCAACTCGTGAATGTCATTCTCTGAATCCTCCTCCGTCATCGACGATTCATCCGTCCTGATCGCTGGTATAGACTTCCAGGTGATGGATCGTTTACCCGGTGGTCGACCTCGACGAGGTCGTGGCACCGCGCGACTTGAAGAATCCATCAGGTTGGGCGGTGGCGACGAGTCGTTCTGCTGCTGCTGCTTCGGTGGACGACCGCGACCTGAACGGCCAATTAAAGTTTGCTGTTACTCCTCGATTCCCTCTGTGAAAACCTTCCTACCAGTGTGAGAAAGAAACAAGTGTAATGTAAATTATAAATATCCGATGTTATAATTCGTGAAAATATCGAGTCATTCAGCGTACCTCGTTTCACAGTAAGAACTGGTGGTTGATCCTGTGCTCGTTTGGACGTGAGAAAAGGTGGTTGATCGTGACCTGTCGGACTGCGTGACCTGACTCGGACACGTTTGGATGATGGCGATCTTGATGGATTGAGGTGGTCCACCCGTTCCAAACGGTGGGGACGTGGCGGCCATTTTCTTAAATAAATTGTATTGTATGCATTGTAGAAGATATTATAACCCAGAGTATAACTATAACTACCTATACCTAACTAACGGTAACTATAACAACTAACAAGTTTATAGTTACTTTTGCCCCATCCTGTTTATCTTAGTGAGCAAAATGTAAATGCGTATTTTGGTTGCCAAAGAATAAGGTTAACGAACTAGTTTTATGATAGTTAACTATTTCCGGAACCGAACAGTGTGGTTCATGAAAAATAACTAGTAGTTTTTTAGAAATAACTCACAAACAACTGCACAACCAAAACCAACAGTTTTTTATTCACTCGTACCGCGCTTCCTTCAGCCTCCGGTTTGAGATTGGGACAGCCGAGTTCGGGCGGTTGGTTATCGATGTCACCCGGTCTGATACGACGCTTCACCACCGCTCTGAAAAATGATTCAGAATTTTGATCGGACATTGGATTGTTCACGAAAACAAACTCGCTCGAAAAGATAACAGATTTTTTTCACCAAGAACTTTTTTCCGAAACAGCAGTAGCTGCAGTTATCGATTCTAATGATATTAGAAAATTAATGCTAAACTGAAGGTTTTCACTTTTACTGAATCTCAGATTCGCCAACTTTTTAGGAGACTCCATCGGACTCAATTGGCGCACGGGACTCAGTCGATCGGGAGCAGTAGGCGATTCATCGAGCACCGGGGGTCCGCCCTCTTCATCGCTCAGTTCCGGTGGCGGGGAACCGGCGAGAACGGGTGGTTTAGTGGATCGAGCTGATCGACGAGTGTGGACAGACGGCTCTTCTTTGATGGGGGAACGCTGCAATTGAATTAAGTGTAACCTAAAGAAATGCCAGAATACAGAAGAAGAAAGACAGATAAATAAAAATGTCAAATTGAAAACTTCTGTGACGCCCAGTAAAAATTTCCAAACTAACAAAAAATCTAAAGTTCCTGGAATTATCATAAACCACAAGGAGTTGTGGTATGTCTTATTTTACTTACTAACCAGGGCTGAGTTGTCCAAACGAGGTGGTTCGTAATCGTCGTCATCATCTCCGTACCGTTTCGGAGTTCGCACACGTCTTCCCGTGCTGGTGGTGGCCGTGGTCGTGAGCAGTGGCGGAGGTGAACCGTCGTGCACCACTGAAACATTACCTTCCATTAGTTTTATATTCGTCATTCAAACTATCACACGATATTATACAAAATTTATCGAAAGAGAACTTGCTCCACAATCTCTACCGAGACAGAGTCCTTCGCCCTTACCATAATCTACCGCGTATCTCTATCATAAACGAAGTACATAAAAAGATGCAATAGCCAATAACACATAACTGAGATCTCAAATCATACCCATACATACATGATTCAACTAATCAGAACCACTCAACGGTATGTGGCACATACTTCACAATCATCTAGTAATTAAAACGCCTTGCCTGAGAAAATCTACAGGTTGTGGCCCCTCTTATCAAAATTGAGTTCTATAGCGTTTTGGAACCACCCTGGGTAGTGTAACATTTCTGTAAGACCGTTCGGCTCAAAACCGTTTATTTCCAGAAAAATCGAGATTTTTAGATTTTCGACCATGCCCATTTTTCAACATGCGCCGACGCAACTTTAAACGAGTGCCCTGAACGATAGGAAGCTCGCATGACTAAACCGATAACATATTATGAAACTAGACTTCACTGCGCTCACTTTGAGCCCTATTCGGTGGTTTTTGGATAATTTTTTGAATATGTGACATCAGCTCAAACTTTTTGAATGTTAATTATTTTGACGAAAATCGTCAAATCTGAGTTGAAAAAGTGAATATAAAAAATTGTGCCCGCCGGATCCAGCCAAACCGAGTATGACACATTGTACCCAGATGATAGGTCGTCCGAATGGAACACACACCCCCCCCCCCCCACATACCCCTTCATTTTCGAGTTATGAGCCAATTTTTACAAAAAATCGCGAAAAAACGCGATTTTCGCCGTTTTATCGTTCTTGATCAATATTTAACAGTTCATATGTACCTGAAATGTTGTGCTCTCAGTTCCTCAGCATAACCGCGATACCGAACTGTGTTTCAACTAGACGAATAACCGATATACATTTCGTTCGGATTCGAAATTCACCATATGTTGTAGAAAAACAGTAAAAATTAGTGTGATTTCGGAGGTTTGTGGTACCTTATGTCAACTTACTTTCATAAAATACTGCATACGGGTTATCCTGAATGTGCTTCACTGACGTAGCGTGGAATAAACCAGTAAAATGATGAAAATGATTGGTTTTTGGAGTCATTTTTACAAATTTGCACATTTGCCACAAAATGCATGCGCCGACGCAACTTTAAACGACTGCCCTGAACGATAGGAAGATCGCATGACTAAACCGATAACATATTATGAAACTAGACTTCACTGCGCTCATTTTGAGCACTATTCGGTGGTTTTTTGGATAATTTTTTGAATATGTGACATCAGCTCAAACTTTTTGAATGTTAATTATTTTGACGAAAATCGTCAAATCTGAGTTGAAAAAGTGAATATAAAAAATTTTGCCCGCCGGATCCAGCCAAACCGAGTATGACACATTGTACCCAGATGATAGGTCGTCCGAATGGAACACACCCATCCCCCAACATACCCCTTCATTTTCGAGTTATAAGCCAATTTTTACAAAAAATCGCGAAAAAACACGATTTTCGTCGTTTTATTGTTCTTGACCAATATTTAACAGTTCATATGTACCTGAAATGTTGTGCTCTCAGTTCCTCAGCATAACCGCGATACCGAATTGTGTTTCAACTAGACGAAAACGAAGTGGTATGAGGGTATGTATGCAAAATGCCAAACCCCAAAAATTTTCCTAGAATTTATTCTAAACGCCAAAATTTTCTGCCATCGAAAATAAATTCCATATGAAGTTTTACTGTCCGTTAACCCCCGATTACCTATCATGAGGCTTGTTAGGCCCGCGCAGCGGTGATATTTCAGTGGTTATCCACCTTAGTATGCGGACATGAATTTCGCGTTAGGGAAAAATTCTAGGAAAATTTTTGGGTTTTGGAAATATGCGGTATGTATGGGGGGAGGGGGTTGGAGGGTGTGTTCCATTCGGACGGCCTTTTCATCTGGGTACAATGAGTCAGTATTAACTCGGTATTAACATGCAAAAAGTTTGTTCTCATGTCGCATATCCAAAAAATTATCCAAAAACCACCAAATACGGCTCAAAATGAGCGCAGTGAAATCTAGTTTCATAATAGTTTAGTCATTTCGGTTTAGTCATGCGAGCTCTCTATCGTTCAGGGCAGCCGTTTAAAGTCGCGTGGCAAATGTGTAAATTTGTAAAAAAGACTCCAAAAACCAATCATTTTCATCATTTTACTGGTTTCTTCCATGCTGCGTCAGTAAAGCACAATCAGGATAACCCGTATGCAGCATTTTATGAAAGTTAGTTGACATAAGGTACCACAAACCTCCGAAATCACACTAATGTTTACTGTTTTTCTACAACATATGGTGAATTTCGAATCCGAACGAACTGTATGTCGGTTATTCGTCTAGTTGAAACACAGTTCGGTATCGCGGTTATGCTGAGGAACTGAGAGCACAACATTTCAGGTACATATGAACTGTTAAATATTGGTCAAGAACGATAAAACGGCGAAAATCGCGTTTTTTCGCGATTTTTTTTAAAAATTGGCTCATAACTCGAAAATGAAGGGTTATGTGGGGGGGGGGGGTGGGTGTGTTCCATTCGGACGACCTATCATCTGGGTACAATGTGTCATACTCGGTTTGGCTGGATCCGGCGGGCACAATTTTTTATATTCACTTTTTCAACTCAGATTTGACGATTTTCGTCAAAATAATTAACATTCAAAAAGTTTGAGCTGATGTCACATATCCAAAAAATTATCCAAAAACCACCGAATAGGGCTCAAAATGAGCGCAGTGAAGTCTAGTTTTATAATATGTTATCGGTTTAGTCATGCGAGCTTTCTATCGTTCAGGGCAGTCGTTTAAAGTTGCGTCGGCGCATGCATTTTGTGGCAAATGTGCAAATTTGTAAAAATGACTTCAAAAACCAATCATTTTCATCATTTTACTGGTTTATTCCATGCTACGTCAGTAAAGCACATTCAGGATAACCCGTATGCAGCATTTTATGAAAGTAAGTTGACATAAAGTACCACAAACCTCCGAAATCACACTAATTTTTACTATTTTTCTACAGCATATGGTGAATTTCGAACCCGAACGAACTGTATGTCGGTTATTCGTCTAGTTTAAACACAGTTCGGTATCGCGGTTATGCTGAGGAACTGAGAGCACAACATTTCAGGTACAAATGAACTGTTAAATATTGGTCAAGAACGATAAAACGGCGAAAATCGCGTTTTTTCGCGATTTTTTGTAAAATTTGGCTCATAACTCGAAAATGAAGGGGTATGTGGGGGGGGGGGGGGTGTTCCATTCGGACGACCTATCATCTGGGTACAATGTGTCATACTCGGTTTGGCTGGATCCGGCGGGCACAATTTTTTATATTCACTTTTTCAACTCAGATTTGACGATTTTCGTCAAAATAATTAACATTCAAAAAGTTTGAGCTGATGTCACATATCCAAAAACCACCGAATAGGCTCAAAATGAGCGCAGTGAAGTCTAGTTTTATAATATGTTATCGGTTTAGTCATGCGAGCTTTCTATCGTTCAGGGCAGTCGTTTAAAGTTGCGTCGGCGCATGCATTTTGTGGCAAATGTGCAAATTTGTAAAAATGACTTCAAAAACCAATCATTTTCATCATTTTACTGGTTTATTCCATGCTACGTCAGTAAAGCACATTCAGGATAACCCGTATGCAGCATTTTATGAAAGTAAGTTGACATAAGGTACCACAAACCTCCGAAATCACACCAATTTTTACTGTTTTCCTACAACATATGGTGAATTTCGAACCCGAACGAACTGTATGTCGGTTATTCGTCTAGTTGAATTACAGTTCGGTATCGCGGTTATGCTGAGGAACTGAGAGCACAACATTTCAGGTACATATGAACTGTTAAATATTGGTCAAGAACGATAAAACGGCGAAAATCGCGTTTTTTCGCAATTTTTTGTAAAAATTGGCTCATAACTCGAAAATGAAGGGGTATGTGGGGGGGGGGTGTTCCATTCGGACGACCTATCATCTGGGTACAATGTGTCATACTCAGTTTGGCTGGATCCGGCGGGCACAATTTTTTATATTCACTTTTTCAACTCAGATTTGACGATTTTCGTCAAAATAAATAACATTCAAAAAGTTTGAGCTGATGTCACATATTTAAAAAATTATCCAAAAACCACCGAATAGGGCTCAAAATGAGCGCAGTGAAGTTTAGTTTCATAATATGTTATTGGTTTAATCATGCGAGCTTTCTATCATTCAGCGCAGTCGTTTAAATTTGCGTCGTCGCAAGTTGAAAAATGGGCATGGTCAAAAATCTTAAAATCTCGATTTTTCTGAAAATAAGCGGTTTTGGGCCGAACGGTCTTACAGAAATGTTACACTACCCAGGGTGGTTCCAAAACGCTATAGAACTCAATTTTGATAAGAGGGGCCACAACTCCCATACAACCTGTAGATTCTCTCAGGCAACGCGTTTTAAATACAGTAAACTGTAATTTGATAAACCAACCGTCAATTATCTCGTCCTTTGTGGTCGGTGCTTTGGCAATGTTCAGATCGCATACGTGTTTAACGGGAATGTCAGGATTGGTGGCAAACGTGCCATTCGACCACGTGAACACCGTGAACACGTTCTTGTCCGACCGATCAGGCGCATTCTTCAACATTATTCATGTCATGTTCATTCATTTTTTTATTGAAAAGTGAGAGGAATGCAAGTAAATATAACACAAATTAATTGAATCGTTTAGTACAATATTCTTGTTTTTTATTTACCTTTGTGTCAAATTGAATATTTTACAATAAATTCTTTCATCATTCTACATTCTTTTCATCCATTGCCTTCTGCATACTACGCTACTGCTAGGTCGTTGTTACTCGTTCGGTGTGGCCTCCTATCCCTTCCGTCAATTCATTGATTAAAACTTTTGAACTTTGAAATTTGTATGTGTATACGAAACTGTAGGCATGAGGTTGGGCCGTAAAAGAAGATGTAGAGTATGCGAGTAAGTGACGAGTATGCAATACTAACCAGACAGTCCGTACACCTGTATATGAACCCATACCGCCACTTTCGGAACGCGCGCAACCTGACTACGCGCCCCTGCTCGTACAAAAAATGCGAAAACTCCTTGGGACGGTCAGCAGATTTGTAGGCTTCACCGAAATTGGTACTGCAATAAAAGACAAATAAAGTTTATCAATCGATAATCTATAAAGTTCAGAAGCAACCTTAAGAGAAAGTTAATCTTCTCAAATCCAGATGAAATTCAAAATCATCCATAACAATAAAAATAGTACATTTTTACGAAAAAAACTCACTGTGACTAACAGTTTAATTTGACGTCCTTTCGGCGCTGATTCGGCACGGGCGCCACCGATTTTCTCCAGCGAAGACAACGTGGATCGATAGACGGACTTTGACTTTTGGCTGGACTCTTCGTAGCTTTCGTTGGACGATGTGGGTGACACCGAACGGACTCGGGTCGCACCAGATCGGGTCTGTTGACGGATGACACGCAGGTCTGACAATGTTGAAGTTAGGGTGTTAGTCATAGTCATTAACAACTAACTCAATTATGACGCAAACACTTTATCGTGTATCTTTATTGATCAAACTACACTTGAATCAGTAAAACACATGATTCCATGCACATATCAATGACTGTCTAACCCAGTCATTTCCCACCAACCAATCGCTTCATCATTATCCACGTCCACTTCCTGCAGGTGTGGCATCATGTTCTCCAGATCCTCATCATCGTTGTCCTCGTCCTCTTCACTGCTCGTGTCCCGCCACAGACTCTCCACCAAGTGAATGCCCATTTCTGCAATCATTGGTTCATCATTTAATTTCGTAAAGAATGTTAGGATTGCAGAGTAAGTTTGAGTTGAGAAACTGAGGAAGATTTTGATAGCACGGGTAAAAACATCAGAGTATCGATAGCGTTTACTATAGGCAGTTAAAAGATACACAAATCGTAAGTTACTATCTGAGTATCCAGCTGAATGATCAACTGGTCCAACTGTTACAAGTGACTTGATCAGTGGCAGGGATCGACCGTTTATATGACATGACTGACTTACTGACACGGCAATAATCAAGTACCTGAATGACTGATTGGGTGATAGTGGTTGCCGGACTTGGTTCGGTAGGTATGAGAATACTTAGGTTATTTCTTGTGTGTGATGTTTCACTCGAAGGAAAAGATTATGATCCTCAACCAGTTGTTAACTATTCTATGTGATGTATCACTAACGTAGGCTGAGATTAGCCGCTGTGCGATCCTTCTTCCTTCGTAATTTTTTAGGCGGATTTGTGAGGAAGGTGGTGGTGGGCATGACTTGGTCATCACTGTCCGAACACTCTTCGTAGTCCGAGTTGTTGATGCCGTCCGTGTTGCCCAGTAGTTTCCACTCGAACGTCTGTAATAAGTTGAAAACTGAAATAACGATAACAAAAAAACAGTCATCACAACAACAAAAAAATAACGACAACAGCAACATGAACAACAACAACATTAACAACAACAACCACCAACATCGGCGACTGGGTCCTCGTTGAGCATGCATCCGTGGTCTTCGGGTGCGTCTGGTTCCACGCCAAATGTGTCATCGGCCCTGGAAAAATTTCATCAAAAATAACCACATAAAAATAGAAATTAAGGAGAAATATGCTCTGTCGAATCGAAATTTGGTTTAATCAATCTCATGTCTCTTCAAATAATGTTAAGCGACTGACCAGTCTGTAACTGAAAAGAAGTCTCAACTCACCACACATGGGAAGTATATATCAAAGATATTTACATGATCACAGACTGACGTCAACGGCTTTTTACATCACTCTGATATGGTATAAGTTTGCCTTGGTGGCTTCTGTAATAAACATGTGCCAGTGCCAGTAAAGAAGGTGAACCAACCACGTGTACACCTTGGCCACATGGGGCACCTTCAGTTGTTCGTTTCGCAGTCGTCGCTTGTTCTCATTGGCCACCATGCTCGCTGAATTCTGCAAAGTATTACATAACCTTGATAACATGGTGATCACGGTCTGGACATGTGCGGGAAAGCGTAGCAAAAATGAAATGGGGTAACAATAAACTCATCCAACTACGAACGAGCTATACCGAGCACTCAATTCTCACACATTCGACTGTTATATTGTTGACTCATTTTCTGCAAGGAGTGGCACACTATACCTAATGTTTAACTTGCAAATTGCCTGGTTTAGTAACAAATCGCGTGTAACAAACTGCCGTTTATCAAACTGACAAAAATATATACGAAACGTTTGTCGCAACTCAATCGAACCAAATAATCGGCTGATAATGTCAAATGAGTAGTAAACAAACCAACCAGACAGTCCTTACACTGGTAGTAATATCCTTTACCGCGCACCCAGCGTCCGTGTCGGACGAACCGCCAGACGGTGCCGGGCGCCTTCTTAGACGTCACATCGATGAAGGCACGATGGAACGATTCGGACGATGGATCTGATAAGTTCAATAAGTTTGCCAGATAACAGTAATTTTTTCATGGTCTAAATTTTTGCATTTTATTCATTGGTTGATTTTATGATCATAACTGAGTCAGGGTCAACGAACAACAAAATTAATAAGAAAACAAAAAAAAATCTACCAGACACTTCTCTTGTCTGAAAAGATGGAGACTAATCCCAGCAACAACCAACTTTTCACGCCGTATCCGGACGTTGTGAACTGGATGTCGGCCGGGCCAAAGTTGCCGAATTCCTGTAAACCCACATTCCGTCAAGTCACTCCAGGTTGTAATGTAATCATGTGTAAACAACTAAACAAAGTTTGTAAAAAAGTGGAATTTTTATTCTTACAGTTTTATTATCGTGAAGTTATGGAAATTTTTAAGTGAAATCATGCGTTCGTTGAAAAAAAATTCCTTGAAAAATAGATAAAAAAAACTTAATAACTGCCACTTACCCTCTGCCTCGGTCGATACCGGCTGACGTGCGGCACGAGTGGCACAGTCTCCGTGATACCATCGACCAGTACCTCCAAATGCCTGCCCTTCTTGATCATAACAGGCAACGCCTCGTTGTTATCGCCCATGTTGAACACTCGCAGATCGGCGGGCACGGGCGTCTTGGTGCTGTAGCCAGCCACCGGATCGCCCATATTGGAATGCATTTTCAACTGCAAAAACATAGTATATGAAATCATTAGTGAAAATATTGATAACTCGCTTAACATGGGGGTTTAAAAAGTGATGAACGAGATCAAAAGACCAGAAACTGAAAAGACGCGTTTTTCTGGCTGTTTGAGTAGCACCATGTGTAATAAGCAGCCATTCAAGAAACCACACTGTACAGAGTAACGTTCTTGGCACAGTAAGGTCTCATGGACTTTTGTGTTAAAAATAGACTACTATTTTAAGTAATAATTCGCCTGACGAACCATAAGTTTGGCACGCGCCTTACAGTCAGGCAGATCGCGGTTCATCAGATCTTCGTACAGCTCTTCATTGGGATAATCCAGTGTATCGCTGCAAAGTAATGTGTAACATATGAATAACTTGAATATCAACTTACATAATTCAAGCATTTCTATATAGTTGAGGTGAAGCTGCATTGCCTTTGATTGTAGTAGAACGTAACTGACTGCATCCAGAAAACTACTGAACCGGCTGAGTGCCACCATAGCCTCTTTAGACTCATCTAACACTGAAAGTGAAGAAAAAGATGTCCAACTTGCGAAATCGTGACACGATTTTGTAAATATGACTCTTTTCCGAAAACTCCAGTTTGAGTTCTGTCATCAAATCCCTTACAGACTTGGTGCCCTCAATTGTGGCTCGAACGATGTCGTAGTGTTGCGGGTCAAACACCTGCAAAAAATCATCTACTAAGCCAATTTATTTATTTATTCTCACTTCAAAAAAATGTACAAAAAATTGAGAGAGGACGATAAGAAATGAGTGAATAAGTACTGATTTTGGAGTTGTTCATTCAACAAGAAAACCTATAGAACAATTGAATTGGCGCGAAAGTGGCAGTGGTTCGGGTATTGAGAACACTTTGTTTAACAGGCATTTAACATACAACGGTTATAAACCAATATAAATGGAATTACACTTAGTCTTGCAACGGAATAGAACAAAACAGTACGGGAACGACGAGTTTCATTTGTTTATTGAAACTGACTTACTTACGCACACAAAAACTGACTCAGTCAAGTCAATCATCCAGTCTGTCCCGAACTCACTCACTCTTACTCATTATTTCGCTAAAATGCTCACGCGCTCGATCATCAACTTATTATGGTATGTCCCTCATCCACTAACTCACTGAGTCAATCACTCGCTCTCTCACTCAACCGTTCACATAACCACATATTCCTATATTATGTCGCTTACTCGCTCAATGAATCAATCACCTCATCACTGCTCATAGTATGATCTGATATCAAGTATGCAAAGTCATAATGGTCAACTCAGCAAGTAACTGACCTTAACAGCTGTTTCGAGTATAGAATCTCCATTGCGTTTGCCCTTCGGCCCATGCCGGCGGTCCTTTTTTTTGGACTTGTGCTCAAAATATTCATCAAATAAATCTTTTTTCTTCGGCTTGTTCACAACCGGCGGTTTCCTATCACCATCAGTAGTGATAACGTCAATCTTCACATCAGATTCCGTTGTTTCCTGTAAATATGGAGCAGGTTAAATACCTTTCCGAGTACCGAATCGCCCGTATTCAAATTAGCGGGTATGTTTGGTGGCATTGCAATTTAAAATAAGGGTGGTAATTAATTAGATTCGATAAACATTTGAGTAGTTCTATAAAAAACACTACACCAACCTGTTCTTCATTCGTTTTTATTTTGTTCTGCTCGGGTTCCAGTTTGTATTCGCCGGTTCGAAATCGATTCAGCCAGAATGCCAGCACATTTTGCTGACTTGGAGCCAGATTCAGTCGGATGCAGAGGTGCGAAAGATTGACATCTTTTTCGGGCGTCTTAACGGCATGCCAAATCAGCGTCCGGTTCTTCTTGGCGAAAATAACATCCCGCGTCTTTATCGGCGACTCTTCAGACTTTTTGGGCGTGGTTTCAGCTTCTTCATCTTCGTCCACTTCTCTGTCCACATTAACGGGTGAACTTTCACGCGACATTGTGAACAACTACACTAATTCTGAAAAATCAAATTTATAAATCGTCTAATTAATTTAAAATTTATTTCACTGAAATTAAACGAAATTCTAGAAAAGAAAATTCTCGATTTCTGGAGTAAAAAATTTTCCACGCACCGAAAAGTGACGCCGTTTATTTTGGATTTTGGATTCAGATTACTGTAACCGACACGCCGATTCACCGATCGAATGTGAAATCGCAGAGCTAGAAGGCTGAAAATGAACCTAATCGAATAAAATATCGTAAAGTGGTCCTCTCCTTATGGAAATAATGGTTTCGTAGCGATTTGGATTTTCAGGATAGTGCAGTTAGTAATCTTGCGGCTTCGTACACGTCGACATTCAGGTCATATGTTTCATTCTCCGTGCGGACATAGATACATGGTTTATTCCACATCTTCTACTCTTTTTTGTACAATGTATTTGGTCGCTTCATTGTTTTCAGTTTGACCAAGTCATTGCGCTTGTTTTGAGAAAGTACTAAACTATACCGACTCGTCCGCAAACAGTTCATTCACAGCGATTGATTGAAAAACTATGTTCCACATAGTTCCGATGTTTCACAATGATCCAGTTTTGTTTAAAAAACAATCTGTTTGATTATAAGGTGTTTCGATTGTATGAACGAAAGTAAACAATAAATGAGTAAGTGAGTGAATGAGTGAATGAGTGAGTGAGTGAGTGAGTGAGTGAGTGAGTGAGTGAGTGAGGCAGATTTCCATAAACTACCCTTTCTCATGTTCAAGTTTTTCAAATTGGTCATATGCCTAAGCCTAAGCCTAATACGGAGCCAAAGCTTATTCCTAAGCCTAAGCCTTTCGACCCGTCTTTTTGGCCAAAAACAAATACATAGCAGAAAGTTATTTCTAAGCCTAAGCCTGATACATAGACATGTAAAAAAGCCAATGCCTAAGTCTGAATTGACTTAGAGAGGAGAAAATATACAAAAGAGAAAAGGGGTAGCTTTTGTAATTCTGCGTGAGTGAGTGAGTGAGTGAGTGAGTGAGTGAGTGAGTGAGTGAGTGAGTGAGTGAGTGAGTGAGTGAGTGAGTGAGTGAGTGAGTGAGTGAGTGAGTGAGTGAGTGAGTGAGTGAGTGAGTGAGTGAGTGAGTGCTTTTGTTTATACTGAATGGGTGAGTGCATGTACGTATTGCGGTTGCATTGCTGCATTTGCAGTTGGAAAAGGTTGAATGATTAAGGCTGTCCTTGCTTGAAAAAAACAGGCACATCGATTTCGCGGATCGGTAATTAAAAAATCTATGGTAGCCAATCTGATGTTCTATGGCATAATGTGTGTAGTCCCAATTCCAAAAACTGGTACCATCGTTGTTATGCGATCCAACGTGCTTGCCATTAGATCTATGCATGGATGGAGTAGCGGATGAAACCAATTATGACATGGGCGACATAAGTTTGTTTAAAATATATTGCAAAAAATTTGGTTATTTATTCTACCGATTATATATTTACCACAAAGAAAATGAAGAAAAAAATACGGTAATTTGTTATGTTTTTATCTGTCCAATTTTGGATTCAAAGTGATCTATTATAAATAAAGTGCATGATGGGGTCAAAACGGGCACCGTTGGTTACGGTATCGATTGTGGTAACGTGTGGCACTAATGGCTGCACCAATTTTGATGTGTCTTGTTTTATTCCGTATTTAAATAGCTCAGATTTGTTAGCGAACTTGATCCTCACGCAAACAAACAGTACTTTAATAGCTAGTATCCAAGTTGTTT
>OZ038448.1:16927524-16952524 GCA_964036265.1 Daptonema setosum
GCCGTCCTTCTCGTTTATGGGCTTCAGTCCAAAACAGGATGTACCCAGATATCGACCGTATTTCCTAAAATTGTTTCATTACAGCTAAATAGCCGAACATTTCAGATAAAAAGATCAGTATGCACGTAAAATTTGGATGCAAGCAGATTACTTGAACAGTTTCAAACAGTTGGAACATGAAACGAACAAAAGTCCATGTGTATGTTTTTTAGTTTTTTTGGTGAAGACTGAAGGTAAAATGGAAAATACAGAAATTGGGACTTGACGCACGCTGAAGCTAAAACGTAAACGGCACAGCACGCAAGGGGGATAAAAAGCCGATTTAACTTTACATAGCCTAAAAAACCAGCATGTATTGTGGTCCTGTGCAAGTAAAAAAACTTGGCAGCCGACTTTGCCCTTGACGTTTCCAGCTCGCTGCAGAGTTTTTGTCAAGCGCATTAACTACAAAAAACTGGAATATTCCATATTGTGAACGTTTGATTTTCTGAATGAAAGCGTGGGTAAAAAACGGCACAACGTGGTAGCAAACTCACCAAAATGGATTCTCCGGGGATTTTTTACTCCTGTCAAGAAAATGTGCATGAGAAAGTGAGCTTGAATGAAAAAGACCTTAATAACAATTGACGAAACAATGAAATCCTCTGATACAAGCCAAAATTGGGTGACCGTTCTTCCCCTATATTTGTGAATTGGTATCCAACTTTGCCCATGTGGCATGATACATAACTGAATAAATTTGAATTTTGAATTGAAAAAAGTTTTAAGACTTTTTTTAATTTTTGTTGCAAAATTAGCCAACTTTTGGTAAGACTGGAAGCGTTCGTATTTGTACAGGTCAGTGCCGTCCAAGCCCATACAGGCGCGTGATTCGCAGTACTTTTTGAACTCCTTTACACCAACTTCCATGCGATCTTTGAAAACCTGCAAGACATGTGACTGACTTCTGGTCTGACTTCTGGACGTCTTATGGACTGACTGACGGACGGACTGACTGACTGACTGACTGACTGAATGACTGAGCGATTGAAAAACACCAACCCTGACGAATCGAGCCAAAGCGAAATCAGTATCCAACTCGGTTGGTATCTCGTAGTCTCCCAACAACTCTCGGAACGTCTTCACGAGTTTCTTCTCTTCGTCTGTCAGTCCGTCACATGGAAAACTCGACATTCTAGGGTAAGTGGGTTGTTTGGGCTGGATTACGTTCAGATTGGTGAGGCTGGAATCAGAGATATGAAAGTGATTTAAAATGAAAGTAAGTTGATAAATAAAAATTTGAAGGCTAATCAATGGCAAAATTTTGTGGTCGTGAGGCAAAGAATGAAAACCATAAGATTTCGTAAAAATGTAACAGTAATAAAGAGACAAACACGTAAATTTTTAAATTAAACGGAATAAAGAATAATAATTAATAAGAAATACCAATTGTTATTTAAGTGTAGAAGTAAAATAGGAGCAGGGTGGTTTCATCTCAAGCTCTCTATTGAGTATGTATGTTTGTGCACATATTCTACATACATATGTACGTTTATTGGATTGAAATAAAACGGACAGAATTTGAAACGGGAACATTGACACAGCTGATGCATTTTCAGTTCATGCACCATTGACGTTCCGATATGGAAAAATAGATTAAAAGTTATCGCTGAGAAAGAAATTGGTACATAAATACGTATGTAGATATGGACATGTATCGGATCACCTGAATGTGGTTGCATACGACTGCAACTGATTCAGTGCACTTCTCATTTCAGGTTTCTCTTCTGGATAATAATAAATTTATTCATTTACTTATTGTAATTATGCACCATTATTCTTTTTAGTTATACATATTGCAACTTTACTATACATGCCTGTTATACGAATGTATTTTCAAGGTCACTGTTGAGCTGGCGAGGAAGATGAGGCCAGTAAATATGAACATAAACTACAGTGTGTACCCCAATAAATTGGATTGGACAAGAAAAGAATAAAAGTACAACAATCGATCGTTACTATATTTTTATTAAGGGCATTCAAGTATGCCATCTATGTAGTTTTATGAGAAGGAATGAAAAGTTGGCAGTTATTGATAACACAGTTTTTATCACTGGATACATCCAGATCAAGGGCAATGTTGTCCAACAGAGTTGAACTCACTCACTCACTCACTCACTCACTCACTCACTCACTCACTCACTCACTCACGCACTCACTCACTCACTCACTCGCTCACTCACTCACTCACTCACTCACTCACTCACTCACTCACTCACTCACTCACGCACTCACTCACTCACTCACTCACTCACTCACTCACTCACTCACTCACTCACTCACTCACTCACTCACTCACTCACTCACTCACTCACTCACTCACTCACTCACGCAGTCACTCACTCACTCATCCACTCACTCACTCACTCACTCACTCACTCACTCACTCACTCACTCATCCACTCACTCACTCCCTCACTCACTCACTCACTCACTCCCTCACTCACTCACTCACTCACTCACTCACTCACTCACTCATCTCACTCACTCACTCACTCACTCACTCATCTCATCTCACTCCCTCACTCACTCACTCACTCACTCACTCACTCACTCACTCACTCACTCACTCACTCACTCACTCACTCACTCACTCACTCATCTCACTCACTCACTCACTCACTCACTCACTCACTCATCTCATCTCACTCACTCACTCACTCACTAAACCATGTTTATCACAAACAAACCAGTAAATAAATAGCAATCACAAACAATCATGTACATTTTGGTAATTCCCTCGTGACGTACATTACCAGTAAATGAGTGTCGCAAATTGGCATGTATTATTCATTTGACCGCAGTTTGGACGAAACTTTTTGGGCGTTTGCACAGCCACTGAAAACCAATCTTTTGGTTCGAGTCGGAAACCTATTTTAGCAATTTTGCTCCATAAATATCCGGCTGCACAATAGTTTCGCAATTTTCCACAAGTCACTTAATTCATTTTTCTTAGCCTATCCTAGACCCTGTTGCTATATAAACGTAGTATGAACGTAGTTCTCTACAAGTATAAATGCAAACCCAAAACATGCCAGTATTACTGTGATCGGTCAAATATGTAGAAGAAAAATAGGGAAAATCTGTTGTAACAACATAAATGTTGTAAGAATCATTAAATCAATCGTTAAAGGCCAACATGGGAACTCTGACTGTTGTCCGATTGACTTAATGTATTCATGTCACTCAATCGGGAATCGGTACAGAATCGAATGAATGAAACCAACAACAATGCCCGAAATCACGTAGTGCGATAACGTACATAAATTGACGTGAACAAAACATGTATTCAGAAAAATCGTGCATTTACGAACATGAAACATGCATTGTAGTTTTTACGTCAACCAGGGCCACATAGAACTCAAAGTCAAAACATCACATGCAATATTGATTCGGAGTCAGCTGGATGGACGGAAAGGAAGGAGAAAATAACCAGACTGGAAATGACTGATCAAATGACTGGCTGTCACATATTACATGTAGCTGACAGACTAAACCGAAAGGAATGGAATACTGGTGAATGGTGATTGACTTACTAATGGCTTCGACAGTGCATTCAGATTCATGAAGTGAGATTGTTCTCAAATAAGTTGTTCCTGAAAATAAAATCTGTATGTTTATTCTTATGTTGGTTAGGGAAGAAGTGACGATTGCTTTGGTTTTAGTATGTGACGCAGGTAAACAGGTATCACAACGATGATATGTACGTTACTAGGAATCATACTAAACAGAACTGAGTAGGCATGACGCGCTTGCGTTGGTGTTTTACAAGTAAAAAACGTCAAATAAAACTTTTAGAGCTGGGGATTCATTGTAATTTACAATTATACGTTTGTATTTTTTTGGTGTAGAAGATGAGAAAAACGACAATTTCAATTTGACATATAATTTTATTTGTGCACAGTCCATGCGGGACTGGAAAATAAACAAAATTAAGTTCACATGCGGTAATTTAAAGTTACTGCTTTAATGTAAAGGTTTCATGTGTGCCGCTCAATTTGTTTTCATAACGGATGAAATGCAATTGACGAACAATCAAACATACTGATCGTAAAATCTATAGCTGCATATTATATTTTTTATGATCAATTTCAACCACCATAAAGTTATGACTCCAATGTTGTTCAGGTCAATTCGAACCCGTTTTTGATGGAGAACAGTTACCTAAAGGATAGTGAAATAGTCAGCGTTTTTTCACCGATCCAACCATTTATTCAGCATTTTATTTCCGGCTCACGGCCAATGGATAACTGATAAGCACGTAAAAAAACAACGATGAACATTGGATAGATAAATTAAATAAAATTGGAAAGTTGAGAAAAAAAATAAAAAAAGTTGTACTCAATTGTTACCGCAGATTTTACTGTACAGACATGAATTCTGAATTCTATTATTTTAATACCTGAAATGTTGAAATCAAAACAGGGTTCGGTAGAACTAAACCTCTAATCTGTCACGAGGATCGATAAAGTTAAATAAGGAAAACTATGTGCACACTAAAGCACAATAATATGCAAGTTAACTGGTTTGTTGCTTGTTTTTATAATCATGACTAGTTTGTTTTACTAAAACAAACCCACCGAATAAAACGATTCTACTAATTTATGTACCTGTCAATGGTCATACCCAGAGCGTAAACAAAACATTAAAAGTCAATGTTATTTCAGTATCACACGACGCGACCGAAATGAAGTCAACCTACGTGCATGTAAAACGATGATCGTCAGGTTATGTCCTCAAGCCGGCCAGAGCGTACACACGTCTGTACGGTTCAAGGTTCAATACACATCCAAACATGATCGCGTATGTTACAAGATCAAGCGGATGATACTGTAGAAAACTAGATGATCAGCTTTTTCAAATAAAACTACAGCTCAGTATTTTAAAACATGAAAATTAGGTAAGTTACCATTGTTAAGGGAACATGCACTTCTGAAGAATTACACAGTTTTGGGTAACTGCCAGTGACTAGATACATTAACGACCATAATGACAATCACGAGTCTCACTGTACACAAGTCAAGTCCAACATAAATATGTAGTGCACAGTGTGCAGTGGTAATGTTATGGTTATGTTCGTGTGAAACGTGATCGATGGCAGAAATGTGAAACGTGAACTATGCGGATTTAGTGAACAGATATGCACGCATGCGAATTTTGATAAGAGATTATGGTTTGGACTTTGGTGGAGTTTCAGTGTATTTCGGTCTGATAAGTGAAAAACAGAAGAGAATAACTTAAGACTTAACTTACTTTTAATTCGGAAATCTAAAATGGTGAACAAGGCAGACAGCTCGGGGAATACCCACATTTCATTTTGGTCAAAGATTGGGTATTCAAGACTAAGTATGCACGACTTCCAGGCTTAAATACTCACAATGATAACAAAGGAAAGGCAAATAAACATAAAAAACGGAGATAATATTAACTTCCTCTTCACTCGCGCACGTGTACTGGAAAACAGGCGAGCGAAAAAAAGTATGTAGGCATTATGGCTTTTTGAGCGTACATAGAATAGTTGGTATACCAGTGCGTACATAATAAATGTGAGCATTGGCACTTCAGCAGTATATCAACAAACCATGTACAACTTGCCGTTTCAGTATTCACATTCCACATTGCAACAACAACAACAACAACAACAACAGCAACAACTGATGGGTCATCTTGATGTGATCCACCTGTGTTTATATTCTGTTGTTGAATGTTGAACCGCTTAAAGTTCAGAGGTTTGATTTTCGTTGTACTTTGAGAACTTTTCTTTACACACTTTGCTCGTACATATATCTTTATTTTAAATTTGCGATTTTCGCACAAAAACCATGATACATTGATGACGGCAATAAAGCAGTTATGAAAAACAATCCGCAGATATTATGGTTGTAAACTACGAGTCAGCGATCTTGTGTATCTTTATGCATCACCACCCTTCGGGTTGCGACTGTCGAATATCAGCGTTACTGGCCCATCATTTTGAATGTCGACCTTCATATACTCGCCGAATGCACCACCTGCAAATATAATTACAACAACAACAACAATAACAATATAAATAATAATAATAACAACAGTAATAATTTACATAACAACAACAATAACAAATAAATAATAATAATAACAACAGTAATAATATAAATAACAACAACCAACACTGTATCCTTTTGTCATCGCCAATCTCCTTTCTTAATTTTTGTAGTAATGTTTCATAAACAGCCGGCGCCGCATCAGGTCCCATGGCCAAGTGAAAATCCAGTTTGTTGCCCTTTTGTATGTGGTACAGGGTGAACTAAAATAGGTAGCCGTCAGTTGAAAGAAGTGAAATCAAAAACTTTAAACAAACGTATTCTGGTCGACAAATGACAAGATGATAATGTAAAATGGACCGGTGAAATGAAATGGCGGTCGAGCCAAACCTCCAAATGGAGGGGAATTTTATCAAAGAAGGGGAATTGGCAGTTTTCAGGTCATTTTGTTTACACTCTCAAGTACAAATTAATATTTTAAACTGGCCAAAGAGGGGGGAATTCCACTTTTCCCTCCCCTTCTCATTGTAAAGAAGGAGGATTTTACACCCATGAAACATTAGGAACAACACAGTGGAACATTACGTTCCAGCTGACCAATAAGAAACGAAAGGCGGAGTTTAGTGACAATAAGTGACATCTAGTGATGTCATCTGACGTGTCACCAATGGCACGAGTGGAATGTGCTTATCGGGAGCTCATCAGTGAGTCATCCACATTCCAATCCACCAGAAATGACAAACATCCCAATTGAGCGTGGGATTTAGGAATGTTCTGGAATGTGACGCACGACAACGTCATTGTCAACGTCACCGAATGGAACCCTATATAAGGAGAGTGCCTCTGGCATACAGACACCACTTATAACCTCATATATACTTACACCACCATTATACTTTCATCTATTGTCATCACCTATCATCATCTATACTATATCTACTACACACATCGAGACTGAATAAAGTATCTACATACATACGGACGTAGCGGACTTGGTTTATTTACAAATAAAGATTATCATAAACCACGATCTTTACATGGTGTCCTCGCCACTCGTCTGTGCCAAGTAGATACAGTGTGAATTTGTTTTCACACGTTCGTGCAAAACTGATCGTCTGGCCAACGATCGGTAAACAGTGAATCTCCGTTAGGGAACGGAAGAAAGAAAAAACGTGTACACGTCTGAGAGACGGTGTTGATCGGACGGACAGTCAAAACAACACATGTGTGAATCGCAACGCAGTTGGATTCATTGAATGCCTGATTACTGCTTGTTAAATTGAACATTGACAATTAAAAAGCTTGAAGAATAAAACAGTTTAAAAGCTTTTGTGATAATTCAGAAAGATTGAATTATATATTTTGAAACCACCTTGTAGAAGTCAAACAAGGATACATAGAGCGTCTTTTAGGACAGCATATACAGAAAAGACCAGATCCATTAAAGCAGAAGGTGAATCAAGGGCATATAGATAATCTCTCAGTGAACAAAAAAATACAGCTAGTTTAGAAGTAGAAGCTGTTTAGAGTCAACAGACTAAATTTGAGAATCCGATAATGGCTGATTTCAAAAATATTCAATTTGTTGTTTCCGTGCCGAAAATTGAGCCATTCACAGGGGCAGATACGGAAGTCAATATAGAAAATTGGATTGATGAACTGGAAACGGTAGGTTCCAGTCAGTGTATAAGTGACCAACAAAGATTAGTCATATTGAAAATGTTGATAAGAGGACCAGCAGGTACCCGCATGAAAAGATACCCTATAGACGTCAGTGGAAACTTTGAAACACTGAAGAGTCGACTGATTAATGATTACTCAAAAAAGAGGAACAAGACTTTGTGTATGTTGAATTTCCAAAATAGGAAGCAACGATTAAGTGAATCGGTTATTGAATTTGCTGGTGCGGTGGAGAACTTGTTCACAACAGCTTTCGGTCCAATTACTTCGAGTAATGACATGGCAATGATCAAGTTGCAATTTTTAAAAGGTCTGAAGCCAAGACTAGCACAAGCAATGAATCAGTTCCTAATGTTATCAGATGATTGGGATGAGTTTGTTCGGCTAACTCAACTACAGGAACAAAAACAGTTGTATGACTGGGATGGCAACCGTTATGATGATAACGAACTACAAACTCTCCGACGAGAGATCAACGAGTTGAAACTGCAAAGGCAAGACGTAAATGCTTTCGTTCAAAGTATAACCACGGAGTCATGTAACGCGTGCAGTGAAAGGAGTCACCAGGAAGAACAACTTCGTGAAAACCGTTCGATACCGAATCATTTGACTGACTCAAGAATAACGAATATGAATTGTAGGGTTTGCGGCGATTTAGGGCACAAAGCAAACCATTGTACGCACAAGAGAAAACATCGTCAAAATGGATCTCGAAGCAATGAAGATCGAGATAGTTTTCAGGTACGAACATGTCAGGAAGAAGTGTCTAATGAGCTTGTTGACACATACATAGCTACTGATTATTACGACGGCTGTTATGCTATAAGAGCTGTAGGTCAGTCTGATACTCCATTGGATAGTGATGAAATTCTCAATGAAATAGTAATAGAAGTAAAAAGTTTAAAAAATTGATTAAGTGGTGTTTCGACCATAAATTAAGACAAATTAAGCAGTTTACATTCGCCAAATAACGAACCAAGTGTTTGGAATGATTGTGAGCATGGTTGGCTCATAGGGAACAGTGCAACGTGTATCAACGTCCGAAACTACAAAAAAACGTGAAGAAAAGCGAAACAAATCGAGGCAAAAAGGATCAAGAAAATATGAAGAGATGCTGAATGTTAGTTTATTGTTTTCATAGGCATGAACTCATTATTTTGATGAAAAGCAAAAATTGAAAAGAAGATTGTCTAGCCATAGTAACGCTAATATGTTTATTATGTGTGTTCATATTTGTGTTATTACTTAATTAAATAGATCAGTGCAATATTTCAGTATTGTTGAATCGCGATTCATTAACGTATTGTGTGATTAATTGTGTATCGATAACCTAAACTATTTTGTGTTAAATTCATTATTGTGCTAAATTTACTCAGTGCGTACCGTAACTAAACAGTAACCACTGTTGGCAGAGGCCAATAACAACATCAACGGTGTTATGCAACGCAAGTGCATCAGGCTGAGTTACATTGGGTAAGCAGGAGGATTTTACATTTTTGATTGTGTCAATGATTTGAGGACAAATCTCCGTAAAATTGGGGGATGTAAAGAAGGAGGATTTTACACCCATGAAACATTAGGAACAACACAGTGGAACATTACGTTCCAGCTGACCAATAAGAAACGAAAGGCGGAGTTTAGTGACAATAAGTGACATCTAGTGATGTCATCTGACGTGTCACCAATGGCACGAGTGGAATGTGCTTATCGGGAGCTCATCAGTGAGTCATCCACATTCCATTCCACCAGAAATGACAAACATCCCAATTGAGCGTGGGATTTAGGAATGTTCTGGAATGTGACGCACGACAACGTCATTGTCAACGTCACCGAATGGAACCCTATATAAGGAGAGTGCCTCTGGCATACAGACACCACTTATAACCTCATATATACTTACACCACCATTATACTTTCATCTATTGTCATCACCTATCATCATCTATACTATATCTACTACACACATCGAGACTGAATAAAGTATCTACATACATACGGACGTAGCGGACTTGGTTTATTTACAAATAAAGATTATCATAAACCACGATCTTTACATCATGCATCAAATCCAACCTGACTGACCACCAACACCTCATAGCCCTTGTCCACCACCGATTTGTCCCATCGTTTACCAGCTTCGCCATCAAATAGACGAGTGTTCAGGATCTTGCGAGCGCTTTAATTAAGGTTTAACGATATTATGAAGTGGAGAGTGAAAAGTTAAGGGATTTTAGGTTCTGAGGAATCTCAATAATGAAAACCTCTTGACGTATAGTAATTGTTATTTATTACGTAACCCCATGAACCGTGTCGATAAACCATCGCTCCAATCGACTGCAGGCTGTTTTATTCGTTTGAAACCTAACACATGAATAGAGCCAGTTTCATAAAAACAATTGCTCGAAGTAAAACAAAATTCTCCTACGAAACAGCAGCAATCAACATAACACAACACTGGCGGTCGAGTTAACCCTCCAAAGGGAAAGGAACTTCGTTAAAGAGGGTGGAATCGGCAGTTTTCAGGGCCTTCTACCTACACCCTAGGGAAAAAATTGATTTTTTGAAAACGCTAAAGGGGGAGTGCCACTCTCCCCACCCCTTCTCGTCCGCCAGTGCAATACAACAATGGCTCCGTACTTTTTTTTATTTATATCTCTCGGTTGCATGTATCTATCGCAATTAATTTTGTGCTCACATTATCCAGTCTGTTAATTGACCAATAAAGCGACGATGATGGCATACGACCAACATGAACTCAACATCATTGTCAGTATCCTCTCGATGTATGCCCACCAGCACACAAATGCCCGGACCAATACTGCCGTGGACCACATCCGCTACCGTAACCGACGACGATATAACACGTTGGATTATGGCACGCATTCTGACAACTGGCATTTGACCAATGGTCAATCATGCTTTATGGGTTTATAACCATCACATTTCATGTTCTTTTTATTTTCCTCCTTTATATTCCTTTATTGCTAGACTCCTTAGTTCTTATTGCTAGACTCCTTAGTTATAAATTGAAAACGGTCTACACTGAATTTTTACTTTGATAATGTATAAAAAGAAACCTCCATCACAACGGAGTAGGACCTGGTAGACCGTCCGTGAAACACAACAGTGAACCTCGTAAATACAAACAATCAATTTCATTCATTCAATTTTATGTATAATAATTCATTATATTAAATGTAACAAAAATAAATGACATTGACTTAATAGACAGATCGTGTCGTAGGATCATCAACAATTAAAATGGTGGGCAGTGAGACTCCTGACTCAAATCATGAAACAATAACATTATATTAACAGCTTTAACTTCAGAATAATAACTATATACGCAGAAAAGGCTGGACCCATACCAGCTGGGGAAGACTACAATAATAGAAAAATACACGCATTAATGAACAATAATTAAAGAACGTGGTTTTTATAAGTATCATGGTGACCTATTTTTTAATGCACACACAGTTATTTGGATAACAAAAATGTACACACAAATTATTAGATTTAGAAGTAATAATGATGGTGGAGGACCGAATGACGATCGAACTCTCATAATCAATATGATATCCATCATACATGTTTCGATTTTATCAGTAATTCAAAATGAAATCAGACAAGAGAACACATGAATGAACGAACAGTTATGTTGTTCACATACAGAAGAAAACTTATGCAACGAATACGAATAAGTTAAGTTGTTCGTCTTGTTTAACAGTTGTGTTAAAAACTTGCTATAGGGTTGATTGCCGTTACATATTATTTTCATTTTCTGATCTTTGTAAAAAAATTCAGTATCACAAGTTCACTTGCTGGTCATTTGTTTGACAAGCTTGTCAACCTCTCGTTCCTTGCCCAGGTTTAAGGTGACTTGGCAGTCGGCCAAATCCTCATCGGCATGATGCTCATCGTAGTGGTTGATCATCTCACGTTGACTCACAAACTGTAAAATCATTTCCGCCATTAATGCCAATTTTTTTTAATGTAATGTTTTCTCAGGTAGTCAGTCAGGCATTCTGATTGTCACGTATTCATTTATGTGTATGAATGTATATGTATTCCTCAAGTTGTACTAGAAATAAAACAAACAAACCAACAAACACACATCTTAATGTGAATGCGTCAATCACCGAATAACTAGTCATTATATTCACTCTATTCAAACAGTTATTCACTTAAATATAAATAACTAATACTTATTTTTACTAAAATTTTCTTGTTTCACTTATCAAATCCTTCTATCATGCTACACTGTTTTTCGCTTAATTTCTTCTACGTACTAAACACACGAAGAGGAAAAAAATCTGGTAAAAATTCAAAATGGGAACCTAACTTTTACTGAAATCACCCACCTTTTTCACACAGAATCCACACTTGTACGGCCGATAATCGGGCATGTGCACGAGAATGATGTGATCGCGCAAGTCCTCCACTGATTCCACCTCCAGATTGCAGTTATCCTTGGTGCATACGATACCGTACGCTGTCGTGTTATGGGCGGTGCTCGCCTTCTGCAATACCAAATCAGCTATCAATGACTAGTGACACAGTTATAATCATGCATAAAATTGTCTGCTTGAAAAAGGGAGAGTTGACTAAGTTCAAGTTGTAGTTTTATATGCGTAAAAATTTTGGGCACGACAATTTGAATGAGAAACGAGACAACAACCAACCTGTATTGCGTCCTCATCCAACTCATCATCCATAACCACGATTGGCTGATGCTGGCCACTTGTAATGATATCTTCTTTTTTGGGTGATTTGGATGCTCGTTTTTTCACCTTTGGTGACTTCAGTCGAAATTTGATGACCGGTTGTTTCTGAGGCCCCCGTTTGCGTGGGGAGATTCGTGTTGTGATCCCCTGGATCTGAAAACGGAGAGACGAGAATTATTGAATTTTCATTCAAACAGTTACATGAAGGTAACTATAATTAGAAACTACTAAGTTAGTATGTTGGTGATATCACCTGAAACTTTCAATCAAATCTGATCTCTGTGCCGAGAGTTATTCAGTTTCAAAGTGTTGTCATTTTTTTTGGACCACCTTGTATGTAGGTAACACCTCGACTAAACCATAAACATGTCATGTGAAACTGATTTTTATACAAACCTACTTACATAATGCGAAAAATCGTATTAATTCAATCGAACTATTTATCCACGAATTTAACATGATCAACAGTGGTACTTGAATGATTGAATTTTCAGATTGAAGTCCTTTTTATCAACAATGAACCAAAAAAATCTCACCTTTGAACTCGAAAGTGACGGCGCCGGTTCGTAATCATCGTCGTCGTCATTGTGCACAGCCACCAGCGAGTCTGGAAACCATTAACAACTACAACACTAATTTATATCAGCCACAACACAGTTTAACACAAGTTCCGAAAATGACTTTATTAAAAAAACTTAGATTGCACAATTTCAAAACAAAAACACACAAAATTAACGTCCGTAACAACATTCAATCACCGAGCTAGTCGCCTGTTTAGTCCAGTGCGTATGGCACCATCAATAAGGTGGTCTTGGTTCAAAACCTGACGTATTGCTCTGAAGGTTTCTGCTATTGCCCATCAGTTTATTTACCTCTCTGGCCACTACGGAAACATTTTCGGATACGGGATATGGTATAGTGAAACTTAGTGGTATACCTTCATGTGTCTGCCTTAAAGGCTTCTTGATGAAACAGTCCTAGTAAAAAGAGATAGGAAAAGCAACACGTAACACCACCAACCATCACGTCTCCGATTCGCCGGGCTCAACTCGTGCATGTCATTCTCTGAATCCTCCTCCGTCATCGACGATTCATCCGTTCTGATCGCCGGTATAGACTTCCAGGTGGTGGATCGTTTACCCGGTGGTCGACCTCGACGAGGTCGCGCAGTGCCATGACCTCGACTCGAAGAAGCCATCAGGTTGGGCGGTGGCGACGAGTCGTTCTGCTGCTGCTGCTTCGGTGGACGACCGCGACCTGAACGGCCAATTAAAGTTTGATGTTACTCCTCGATTTCCTCTGTGAAAACCTTCCTACTAATGTGAGAAAGAAACAAGTGTAATGTGAAGTATAAATATCCGATGTTATAATTCATGAAAATATCGAGTCACTCAGCGACCAGCGTACCTCGTTTCACAGTAAGAACTGGCGGTTGATCCTGAGCTCGTTTCGACGTGAGAACAGGTGGTTGATCGTAACTTGTAGGACTGCGTGGCCTGACTCGGGCACGTTTGGATGACGGCGATCTTGATGGATTGAGGTGGTCAACCCGTTCCAGACGGTGGGGACGTGGCGGCCATTTTCTCAAATAATTTGTATGCATTGTATGAGATATTATAATTCAGATACACGCTCAACACGCTATAAATCCTGAAGCTTTCGATTGTGTAGTAACATTAATAATAAGTGTATAGTTACCTATGTCATATCATATGCTGTTTATCTCAGTAAGCTAAATGTAAATGTGTATTTGGCTTGCAGAAGAATAAGGTTAGGTTAACGAACCAGGTTTATGATAATTAATTATTTCCGTAACATTGTACTTCATGAAAAAACTTGTCGTTTTTAAAAAATAACTCACAAACAACTGCACAACCAAAACCAACAGTCTTTTATTCACGCGTACCGCGTTTCCTTCAGCCTCCGGTTTGAGATTGGGACAGCCGAGTTCGGGCGGCTGGTTATCGACGTCACCCGGTCTGATACGACGCTTCACCACCGCTCTGAAAAACGATTCAGAATTTTGATTGGACATCGGATTGTTCATTAAAATGAACTACCTTATCGGGAAGATAATACAATTTTTCAGATTTTTTCCAGAAACAGCAGTAGCGATCGATTCTAATGATATTAGGAAATTGATGCTAAACTAAAGGTTTTCAACTTTTACTGATATTCAGATTCACCAACTTTTTAGGAGACTCCATCGGACTCAATTGGCGCACGGGACTCAGTCGATCGGGAGCAGTAGGCGATTCATCGAGCACCGGGGGTCCGCCCTCTTCATCGCTCAGTTCCGGTGGCGGGGAACCGGCGAGAACGGGTGGTTTAGAGGATCGAGCTGATCGACGAGTGTGCACAGATGGCTCTTCTTTGATGGGGGAACGCTGCAATTCAATCAAGTGTGACCTAAAGAAATGCCAGAATACAGAAGAAGAAAAACAGAGAAATAAAAATGTCAGAATTAGAAATGAATTTTCTGTGACGCTCAGTAAGAGTTTTGAAACTAACAGAAAAATAAATCAAAAGGTCCTGAAATTATCATAAACCACAAGGATTTGTTGTCTGTCTCATTTTACTTACTAACCAGGGCTGAGTTGTCCAAACGAGGTGGTTCGTAATCGTCGTCATCATCTCCGTACCGTTTCGGAGTTCGCACACGTCTTCCCGTGCTGGTGGTGGCCGTGGTCGTGAGCAGTGGCGGAGGTGAACCGTCGTGCACCACTGAAACATCACCTTCCATTAGTTTTATATTCGTCATTCAAATTATCACACGAAACGATATTATACAACATTTATCGAAAGAGAACTTGCTCCACAAACTCTACTGAGACAAGAGTCCTTCGCCTTTACCATAATCTACCGAGAAGCGTATCTCTATCATAAACGAAGTACATAAAAAGATGCAATAGCCAATAACACATAACTGGGATCTTTTCAAATCATACTCATACATGATTCAACTAATCAGAACCACTCAACGGTATGTGGCACATACTTCACAACAGAGGTGGGCCGCTGGGGGGGGGGGTTACCCCCCCCCACACTTTTCAGGGTCGGCGGGTAGCACCCCCCCTAGACAAAAATTTAGGTCGCCTACCCCCTCCCCCCCCCCTACTCGAAATTTTTGAGAAAATCGGCCTCAAAACCTCGATTTTGAGGCTCATTTTTCAAAAAAATTTGGCTGTGAGAATTTTTTTTCGAACAAACACGTTTTCTGGGTCAATTTTCTTGGTTAAAACCTGAAAAAACCGGTACATGTGATGTTCATACCTTATAATAGAAGATTTTTTTAGCAAAAACAAGCAAAAAACTAGGTTTTTTTGCGAAAAATTTTTTTTCTACCCCCTACCCGACCTTACCCCCATACTTTTCGGGGCGGGGGGGGGGGGGGGTAAACTGAGATTTCGGAATTCTACCCCCCCACCCCCTGCAAAGTGCCGAAAAACCCGGCCCACCCCTGCTTCACAATCATCTAACAATTAAATAGAGTAAACTGTAATTTGATAAACCAACCGTCAATTATCTCGTCCTTTGTGGTCGATGCTTTGGCAATGTTCAGATCGCATACGTGTTTGACGGGAATGTCAGGATTGGTGGCAAACGTGCCATTCGACCACGTGAACACCGTGAACACGTTCTTGTCCGACCGATCAGGCGCATTCTTCAACATTATTCATGTCATGTTCATTCATTTTTTTTATTGAAAAGTGAGAGGAATGCAAGTAAATATAACACAAATTAATTGAATCGTTTAGTACAATATTCTTGTTTTTTATTTAACTTTCTCTCAAATTGAATATTTTTTTCTACATTCTTTCATCATTCTACAGTCTTTTCTCTCATTGCCTTATACACTCTACGCTATGGCTAGGTCGTTGTTACTCATTTGGTGTGGCCTAACCAATTTATTAAATAAAATGTTTGAACTTTGAAATTCGTAAATGTATACGAAACTGTGAATGAAGAAAATGTAGAGTATGCGAGTAAGTGACGAGTATGCAATACTAACCAGACAGTCCGTACACCTGTAGATGAACCCATACCGCCACTTTAGGAACGCGCGCAACCTGACCACGCGCCCCTGCTCGTACAAAAAATGCGAAAACTCCTTGGGACGGTCAGCAGATTTGTAGGCTTCACCGAAATTGGTACTGCAATTGAAGACAAATAAACTATAATGATATGATAAAAATATCGATATATAATCTCATGAAATTCAGAAGCAACCTTAAGAGAGAGTTAATCTCCTCGAATCTAGAAGAAATCAACAATTATACATAACCACGAAAATAGTACTTTTACGGAAAAAAACTCACTGTGACTAACAGTTTAATTTGGCGTCCTTTTGGCGCTGATTCGGCACGAGCGCCACCGATTTTCTCCAGCGAAGACAACGTGGATCGATAGACGGACTTGGACTTTTGACTGGACTCTTCGTAGCTCTCGTTTGACGATGTGGGCGACACCGAACGGACACGGGTCGCACCAGATCGGGTCTGTTGACGGATCACACGCAGGTCTAAGTTGAAGTAGGGTGTTAGTCATAGTCATTCACAACTAACTCAATTATGACGCAAACACTTCATCGTGTATCGTTATTGATTGAACCAGTCATTACTATAACTACACTTGAATCAGTAAAACAGTCAGTAAACACATGATTTCACGCACATTCAGTAAAACACATGATTCCATGCACATATCAATGACTGTCTAAACCAGTCATTCCAGACCAACCAATCGCTTCATCATTATCCACGTCCACTTCCTGCAGGTGTGGCATCATGTTCTCCAGATCCTCATCATCGTTGTCCTCGTCCTCTTCACTGCTCGTGTCCCGCCACAGACTCTCCACCAAATGAATGCCCATTTCTGCAATCATTGGTTCATCATTTCAGTTCGTAGAGAAGGTTAGTATTGCAGAGTAAGTTTGAGTTTAGAAACTGAGGAAGATTTTGATAGCACGGGTAAAAACCCCGGAGAATTGATAGCGTTTACTATAGACGGTTAAAAGATACAGCAACAGTGAGTTACTATCTGACTATCAAGCTGAATGATCAACTGGTCCAACTGTTACAACTGACTTGATCAGTGGCAGTGATCGACCGTTTATAAGACATGGCAATAATCAAGTGCCTGAATGACTGATTGGGTGATAGTGGTTGCCGGACTTGGTTCGGTAGGTGTGAGAATACTTCGGTTATTTCTTGTATGAGTTGTTTCACTCGAAGGAAAAGGTTATGATCCTCAATTAGTTGCTAACTATTCCATGTAATGTACTACTAACGTAGGCTGAGATTGGCCGCCGTGCGATCCTTCTTCCTTCGTAATTTTTTAGGCGGATTTGTGAGAAAGGTGGTGGTGGGCATGACTTGGTCGTCACTGTCCGAACACTCTTCGTAGTCCGAGTTGTTGATGCCGTCCGTGTTGCCCAGTAGTTTCCACTCGAACGTCTGGAATAATTTATAAAAATGGAAATAACGATTAAAAAACAGTTATCACAACAACAACAACAACATTGACAAAAACAACCAACAACAACAACGACAACAACAACAACAACAACAACATTAACAACAGCATTAACAACAACAACCACCAACATCAGCGACTGGGTCCTCGTTGAGCATGCATCCGTGGTCTTCGGGTGCGTCTGGTTCTACGCCGAATGTGTCATCGGCCCTGGAAATATAAATAAGCTTCTTCATAAAAAATAACCACACATAAAAATACTAATTCTGAAGAAATATGCTCTGTCGAATCGAAATTCGGTTTAATCAATCTCATGTCTCTTCAAATAATGTTAAGCGACCAGTCTATTAAAAAGAAGTCTCAACACACATGGGAAGTATACATCAAAGATATTTACATGCCTGGTCACAGACTGACGTCAACGGCTTTTTACATCACTCTGATATGGTATAAGTGTGCCTTGATGGCTTTTCAGCAATAAACAAGTGCCAGTAAAGAAGGTGAACCAACCACGTGTACACTTTGGCCACATGGGGCACCTTCAGTTGTTCGTTTCGCAGTCGTCGCTTGTTTTCATTGGCCACCATGCTCGCTGAATTCTGCAAAGTATTAAATAATAACTTTGATATCATGGTGATCATGGTCTGGACATGTGCGGGACCGGGAAAGCGTAGCAAAAATGAAATGGGGTAACAATAAACTCATTAAACTACGAACGAGCTATACCGAGCACTCAATTCTCACACATTCGACTGTTATATTGTTGACTTGCAAATTGTCTGGTTTAGTAACAAATCGCGTGTAACAAACTGCCGTTTATCAAACTGAAAAAAATATATACGAAACGTTTGTCGCAACTCAATCGAACCAAATAATCGGCTGATAATGTCAAACAAGTAGTAAACAAACCAACCAGACAGTCCTTGCACTGGTAGTAATATCCTTTACCGCGCACCCAACGTCCGTGTCGGACGAACCGCCAGACGGTGCCGGGCGCCTTCTTAGACGTCACATCGATGAAGGCACGATGGAAAGATTCGGACGATGGATCTGACAATGTCAATAAGTTTGCCAGATAACTGTAATTTTTTTTGATTGAACAGTGATATAAATTGTTGCATTTTATTCATTTGTGGATTTTATGACCATAACTGAGCCAGTGTCAAGTCAATGGCCAACACAGTGAAAAAGAAAAATATCTGCCAGACACTTCTATTGGCTGTAAGTATGGAGACTAATCCCAGCAACAACCAACTTTTCACGCCGTATCCGGACGTTGTAAACTGGATGTCGGCCGGTCCAAAGTTGCCGAATTCCTGTAAACCCACATGTGGTCATCGGTCACTCCAGGTTGTAATCATGTGCAAACAAAGTTTGTAAAAGAAATAAAAACTGAAATTTTTTTATATTTAAATTATTGTGAAATTATGGAAATTTTTATATGAAATCATGCGTTTGTGGGAAAAAATCTTCCTTGAAAAAAAAACTGCCACTTACCCTCTGCCTCGGTCGATACCGGCTGACGTGCGGCACGAGTGGTACAGTCTCCGTCATACCATCGACCAGTACCTCCAAATGCCTGCCCTTCTTGATCATAACAGGCAACGCCTCGTTGTTATCGCCCATGTTGAACACTCGCAGATCGGCGGGCACGGGCGTCTTGGTGCTGTAGCCAGCCACCGGATCGCCCATCTTGGAATTCATTTTCAACTGCAATAACATAGTATATGTTACATCCTACATGAAATCATTAGTGAAAAAAAAGAGATAAATCGCTTAACATGGGGGTTTTCAAAGTAGTGAACGAGACGAAATCAAAAGACCAGAATTTTGAAAGTGTGTTTTTTTCTGGTTGTTTGCAGGGCACTAGGTGTAATGTGCAGCCATTCAAAAAACCATAACGTAGTTAGAATTTCGCAGAGTGGAGTTCATAGAGTAACGTTGTTAGTCTTTCGTGTAACTCTTAGACTGCTCTAAGAAAAATTTCGCCTGACAAACCATAAGTTTGGCACGCGCCTTACAGTCAGGCAGATCGCGGTTCATCAGATCTTCGTACAGCTCTTCATTGGGATAATCCAGTGTGTCGCTGAAAAACAATGTGTAACATATGAATAATGTTAATATTAACTTACACAATTCAAGCATAACTATATAGTTTAGGCTACCTTGCCCTTGATTGTAGTAGAATATAACTGACTGCCTCCAGAAAACTACTGAACCGGCTGAGTGCCACCATAGTCTCTTTAGACTCATCTAACACTTAAGAAGAAGAAAAAGATGTCCAACTTGCGAAATCGTGACACGATTTTGTAAATATGACTCTTTTCCGAAAACTCCAGTTTGAGTTCTGTCATCAAATCTCTTACAGACTTGGTGCCCTCAATTGTGGCTCGAACAATGTCGTAGTGTTGCGGGTCGAACACCTGCAAAAAATAATCTACTAAGCCAAGTTTTCATTCAACAGAAAACCTACAGAACAATTAAATTGGCGCGAAACTGGCAGTGGTTCGGGTATTGAGAACACGTTGTTTAACATATAACGATAAATTATATTATACTTAGTCTTGCAACTGACTAGAACAAAACAGTACAGGAACGACGAGACGAGTTTCATTTGTTTATTGAAACTGACTTACTTACGCACACAAAAACTGACTCATTCATCATCCAGTCCAGTCTGTCACGAACTCACTCACTCTTACTCATTCTTTCGCTAAAATGCTCACGCGCTCGATCATCAACTTATTATGGTATGTCCCTCATCCACTAACTCACTGAGTCAATCACTATCGCTCAATCATTCACATAACCACATATTCCTATATTATGTCGCTTACTCGCTCAATGAATCAATCACCTCATCACTGCTCATAGTATGATCTGATATCAAGTATGCAAAGCCATAATGGTCAGTTCAGCAAGTAACTGACCTTAACAGCTGTTTCGAGAATAGAATCTCCATTGCGTTTGCCCTTCGGCCCATGCCGGCGGTCCCGTTTTTTAGACTTGTGCTCAAAATACTCATCAAATAAATCTTTTTTCTTTGGCTTGTTCACAACCGGCGGTTTCCTATCACCATCAGTAGTGATAACGTCAATCTTCACATCAGATTCCGTCGTTTCCTGAAAATATGAAGCAGGTTAATTACATTTCCGAGTACCGAATCGCCCGTATTCAAATTAGCGGGTATGTTTGTTTGATGGCATTGTGATTAAAATTAGGGTGGTAATTAATTAGATTCGATAACCATTTGAGTAGGTCTATAAAAGAAAACACTACACCCACCTGTTCTTCATTCGTTTTTATTTTGTTCTGCTCGGGTTCCAGCTTGTATTCGCCGGTTCGAAATCGATTCAGCCAGAATGCCAACACATTTTGCTGACTTGGAGCCAGATTCAGTCTGATGCAGAGGTGCGACAGATTGACATCTTTTTCGGGCGTCTTAACGGCATGCCAAATCAGCGTCCGGTTCTTCTTGGCGAAAATAACATCCCGCGTCTTCATCGGCGACTCTTCAGACTTTTTGGGCGTGGTTTCAGCTTCTTCATCTTCGTCCACTTCTCTGTCCACATTAACGGGTGAACTGTCACGCGACATTGTGAACAACTACACTAATTCTAAAAAATCAATTTTATGAATCGTCTAATTAATTTAAAAAATTTATTTCACTGAAATTAAACGAAATTCTAGAAAGGAAAATTCTCGATTTCTGGCGTAAAAAATTTTCCACGCACCGAAAAGTGACGCCGTTTATTTTGGATTATGGATTCAGATTACTGTAACCGACGAGCCGATTCACCGATCGAATGTGAAATCGCAGAGCTAGAAGATTGAAAATGAACCTAATCGAATAAAATGTCGAAAAGTGGTCCTTGTCTTATGGAAATAATGGAAATAATGGTTTCGTAGCGATTTGGATTCTCAGAATAGCGCAGTTAATCTTGCGGTCTCGTACACGTCGACATTCAGGTCATATGTTTCATTCACCGTGCGGGCATAGATACATGGTTTATTCCACATATTCTACTCTTTTTATACGATGTATTTGGTCACTTCATTGTTTTCAGTTTGACCAATGCATTGCGCCTGTTTTGAGAAAGTACTAAACGATACCGACTCGTCCGCAAACAGTTCATTCACTGCGATTGATTGAAAAACTATGTTCCACATAGTTCCGATGTTTCACAATGATCCAGTTTTGTTTAAAAAATAATCTGTTTGATAATAAGGTGTTTCGATTGTATGAACGAAAGAAAACAATAAATGAGTAAGTGAGTGAATGAGTGAATGAGTGAGGTGAGTGAGTGAGTGAGTGAGTGCGTGAGTGAGTGAATGAGTGAGTGAGTGAGTTAGTGAGTGAGTGAGTGAGTGAGTGAGTGAGTGAGTGAGTGAGTGCGTGAGTGAGTGAGTGAGTGAGTGAGTGAGTGAGTGAGTGAGTGAGTGAGTGAGTGAGTGAGTGAGTGAGTGAGTGAGTGAGTGAGTGAGTGAGTGAGTGCTTTTGTTTATACTGAATGGGCAAGTGCGTGTACGTATTTAACGTTTGCGGCTGCTGCATTTGCAATTGGAAAAGGTTGAATGATTTAAGGCTGTCCTGAAAAAAAACAGGCACATCGATTTCGCGGATCGGTAATTTAGAAATTATGGTAGCCAATCTGATGTTCTATGGCATAATGTGTGTAGTCCCAATTCCAAATACTGGTACCATCGTTGTTATGCGATCCAACGTGTTTGCCATTAGAGCTATGCATGGATGGAGTAGCGGATGAAACCAGTGATGACATGGGGTACATTAGTTTGTTTTATATATTGCAAAAAATTGGTTGTTTATTCTACCGAGTATATATTTGCCACCAAGATAATGAAAAAAAATACGGTAATTTGTTATTTTTTACCAGTTCAATTTTGGATTCAAAGTGATCTATTATAAATAAAGTGCATGATGGGGTCAAAACGGGCACCGTTGGTTACGGTATCGATTGTGGTAACGTGTGGCACTAATGGCTGCACCAATTGTGATGTGTCATTGTTTTATTCCGTATTTAGCTCAGATTTGTTCACGAGCTTGATCCTCACGCAGAAATACAGTAGTTTAATAGCTAGTATCCAAGTTGTTTATCAGTAGTTTGAATACAGTAATAACTTCCTTTTTGTATTTTATTATGTTTCTGAAATACTTCATGTGAAAATATGTTTTATGGTTAACCCTATTTTAAACAAACAACGGGTAACTTCACGTTTCTAAAGATCCGAATTGCCCAGTTTCTGTTTATGTTGAAGAAATTCTACTTCCGCATGGAACCAATGTTTTCGCATGTTAATCCCATTGAAAATAAATATTAATTTAATAAATTATACGGTAATAACAACATTTTTCATTGAAACTGTAGAGTTGTAACGCTATACACCCACTACTTGATTGCTAACAGCGATTGTGGCTGACAACGTCGAAAAAACTTTTCTTCACTGCTATCCGACTCGAACAACAACTATTGAATCAGTTCGATGAGTTCTCTGAAATCAGCGTGAACTAATTTTCGGCACATTTTTGCACGACACCACGCTCTTCAAGAAGCCGGATAATTGAAAATGACTAAAAGTAAAGATCAGTTAGGAATGTAGGGAACTATAAACATTATTAAACAAAATATTATCTCGTTTTTTTACTTGGACTTCTCCATTAACTGAAGCCATCAAGGCACACAAATACCATATCAGAATGGTGTTTTTGTAGTGGCCAGAGAGATAACCAGCCGGTACATGACTCGTTGGGATAACCACCCGGTTCGTCATTGTGTGGGTACTTAATGCCAACTTCATCCATGCCCACACATTAGCAGTGGTGGTAAAATACAATCGATTCAAAAAGATTAATTAGCCACCAATGTCTTGTGACATCGACCAACAGTTAACACCCTCATATGGCACAAGTTTTCCATACAATTAACACTGCTTTTTCCACTGGCAAATGTTTTTTTTATCAAACTGGCAAATGATGGCAAATGTTTCTTGGCCACTATATTTTTACCGAATTCTTCAGAATTACCTGAAATGAAGAGGTTAGTTGATTAAAAAATCATAAAAATGACATGTGTTACTGTAGAACTGCTAGTTCCGATGGGCACCACCCCTGATAATGATGATTTTTTTAACTCGAACCCATTTATCAAATTATATATTTTTAATAAGTACCTCCAAAAGCTATGTATACAAAATTTCATTTCAGGCAACTGAATATTTAGTTACTTGTAAAAATAACTAAGAAAAACTAAATACATCGGCGTATAATGTGGCTTGGTTAGTTCTAGTGAGTGAGTGAGTGAGTGAGTGAGTGAGTTTGTGAGTGAGTGAGTGAGTGAGTGAGTGAGTGAGTGAGTGAGTGAGTGAGTGAGTGAGTGAGTGAGTGATTGAGTGAGTGAGTGAGTGAGTGAGTGAGTGAGTGAGTGAGTGAGTGAGTGAGTGAGTGAGTGAGTGAGTGAGTGAGTGAGTGAGTGAGTGAGTGAGTGAGTGAGTGAGTGAGTGAGTGAGTGAGTGAGTGAGTGAGTGAGTGAGTGAGTGAGTGAGTGAGTGAGTGAGTGAGTGAGTGAGTGAGTGAGTGAGTGAGTGAGTGAGTGAGTGAGTGAGTGAGTGAGTGAGTGAGTGAGTGAGTGAGTGAGTGAGTGAGTGAGTGAGTGAGTGAGTGAGTGAGTGAGTGAGTGAGTGAGTGAGTGAGTGAGTGAGTGAGTGAGTGAGTGAGTGAGTGAGTGAGTGAGTGAGTGAGTGAGTGAGTGAGTGAGTGAGTGAGTGAGTGAGTGAGTGAGTGAGTGAGTGAGTGAGTGAGTGAGTGAGTGAGTGAGTGAGTGAGTGAGTGAGTGAGTGAGTGAGTGAGTAAAAGAGTGAGTGAGTGAGTGAGTAAGTGAGTGAGCGATTGTAATCGATGCTTGTCAGCTCTCGTAACCACCACACTGGTCGTATTGCCAGCGATAATATCTGGACAAATATCTTGTCGTCGATGCATCGGGTTCAGGGTGATCGGAAATTCAGATTTGGAAGCCATGTTAAACAGGCAACTGAATGATTCGA
>OZ038448.1:16957524-16960386 GCA_964036265.1 Daptonema setosum
TTTACCCGTAGACACAGACAGTGAGCACTTTCGAGACAAATTAGAACTAGTTGCTCCAAGTTTGGGTAGGTTTCCTTGAAGCAGAGTCAGTAATGTGACTTACACCTATTTCAGGTCCATTGTCGAATGGTACGACCCGTCAGCAAATGCGTGATCTGGCCAACCAGAAGCTTGTGTATCGTGGATGTGCCGTACAGGGTCTGGTCAGGACGTTGACCGAAGGTGATGTCCGAACAACTGCCGATTTGCAGGTAACAATTGAGATTCATTTTCAACAGTCTCTGTTGATGTGCACTGAGGAACTTTAAAACCACTCCTTTTCTTATTCTAAACCCTTTCCGCTCGGTATTATTTTTTAGTTAATTTTTTTATTCAAATTTATGCATTGAAATATTGAGCTAGAATATATCGCAGCAGATTGTTTGAAGCGAACAATAACAAGTTGCTTTTTCTAGTTTATTCAGAGTTTCCTGTTTCTTAGAATTCTTCATGTTAACCTTTTCATTGCCTAAAATTTTTGCGCGCACTAAACACTAAAAGTTTTCGGTAAACTGAGCATGTTGAGCGAACCGAGTATTAATTGCATGTGTGATAAACAGGTTGAGGAAATAACATCAAAAATTAAGTTATCAAATTCTACAGAGCAATGTATATTCTGTGAGTTGTGGAATGACTGGAATAGAAGAGATATGATCAAGTGAACACCGATATTTTTTGTATGGCAGACTCGAGTGGCGGACGCAACGGGTTGGGCCGGTCAGGTAACGAATCTGTTGAATACATTCACTGATGATGGCAAATGCACCGATGCCGAGTTCACCGTTGGTTAATTTTTAAGCTCCGACCATTTTAATACCGATTATTAATATAATACTAATTAAAATAATTACATAGCTGCATATACAAATTTTTTTCAAAATGTTTATTAACCCATACAGTACAAGCTATGTATCTGTGTCAAAACGTTCTATTGTTTCAAATATCGGCGTTCAGTGAGGTCTGAGACAGCTTGGGTATTGGCGTGCATCTAAAACTTGAGATATTTCTTGATCAATAACGAGGATTCAATTACTGATGTACGTTATTTGCTGACAGAATTTCCTTGGTTTGGCGGGGGCAGCACAGATCTGTGCCTGTTACACGGCCAACTGTAACGATCAGGCACCATCGTTGAATGCACCCGCAGCTGTCGAACCAACAACTGTTGATGACGCAGATTACACTGGTTAAATATTGTTTTTGTTATTGTTGTTGTTGTTGTTGTTGTTGTTGTTGTTGTTGTTGTTATTGTTGTTGTTGTTGTATTCTTGATTTGCAGCCAAGTGTTACCCGCCATGGTTCACGGAGTCAGACTTATCGGGCTCTTTGTCCTGCGAGTCTGCAACACTGGAGGCATTACCCTGTGATCCACCGACCTGTCCAGATCCACACTTATGCTGTCCCGATTACATTAAAAACTTTGAAACATCAGAAATCACATGCGAGAAAAAATGCAACGACGCGTTCAATGCACGTTGGTGGTAGTGAGTAAATGAGTGAGTGAGTGAGTGAGTGAGTGAGTGGGTGAGTGAGTGAGTGAGTGAGTGAGTGAGTGAGTGAGTGAGTGAGTGAGTGAGTGAGTGAGGCAGTGAGTGAGTGAGTGAGTGAGTGAGTGAGTGAGTGAGTGAGTGAGTGAGTGAGTGAGTGAGTGAGTGAGTGAGTGAGTGAGTGAGTGAGTGAGTGAGTGAGTGAGTGAGTGAGTGAGTGAATGAGTGAGTGAGTGAGTGAGTTAGCGAGTACGCGAGAACGTGAGTGGGTGAAAAACTAATTTTGCGACGATACAATATAATAACATAATCTGCACGCAGGATCGTTCGATGCTATCAGATGTGTGCTGGTGAATAGCACTGACAAGCCAACTGAGGCCGGCGAGGTACTGTCTGTCTGTCTGTCTGTATATCTGTCTGTCTGTCTGTCTGTCTGTCTGTCTGTCTGTCTGTCTGTCTGTCTGTCTGTCTGTCTGTCTGTCTGTCTGTCTGTCTGTCTGTCTGTCTGTCTGTCTGTCTGTCTGTCTGTCTGTCTGTCTGTCTGTCTGTCTGTCTGTCTGTCTGTCTGTCTGTCTGTCTGTCTGTCTGTCTGTCTGTCTGTCTGTCTGTCTGTCTGTCTGTCTGTCTGTCTGTCTGTCTGTCTGTCTGTCTGTCTGTCTGTCTGTCTGTCTGTCTGTCTGTCTGTCTGTCTGTCTGTCTGTCTGTCTGTCTGTCTGTCTGTCTGTCTGTCTGTCTGTCTGTCTGTCTGTCTGTCTGTCTGTCTGTCTGTCTGTCTGTCTGTCTGTCTGTCTTTCTGTCTGTCTGTCTGTCTGTCTGTATATCTGTCTGTCTGTCTGTCTGTCTGTCTGTCTGTCTGTCTGTCTGTCTGTCTGTCTGTCTGTCTGTCTGTCTGTCTGTCTGTCTGTCTGTCTGTCTGTCTGTCTGTCTGTCTGTCTGTCTGTCTGTCTGTCTGTATGTCTTTCACTTGTTGTAGGCTGGCACCGCTTTCTCAACGGCATTGACAGACAAGAAGTGGTTGCAAGTCACAACCAATGAGAATTGTACAGACGATCCGAGTGTTACAACGAGTACTGACTGCTCCACAATGGCATTCGTGGTGAATGGGCAAGTTCAGGTGAGTGAGTGAGTGAGTGAGTGAGTGAGTGAGTGAGTGAGTGAGTGAGTGAGTGAGCGAAGTGAGTGAGTGAGTGAGTGAGTGAAGGAGTGAGTGAGTGAGTGAGTGAGTGAGTGAGTGAGTGAGTGAGTGAGTGAGTGAGTGAGTGAGTGAGTGAGTGAGTGAGTGAGTGAGTGAGTGAGTGAGTGAGTGAGTGAGTGAGTGAGTGAGTGAGTGAGTGAG
>OZ038448.1:16963086-16988086 GCA_964036265.1 Daptonema setosum
TTAGAGACTGCCTTTTCGTGGTAGAAAAAGTTATACTCAACCTGCCACGACACGATGGGCTGATATTGTGCAGCTGATAATAATTATCTTATTTTTCGCAAACGTTTTCAGTCGTAATCACTGTTGGCAGATTAATTATTATGTTCGTTTTTTTATGTTCTTTTATTATGTTCGCATATATGTTCGCGAACATAAATGATTATGTTCAGCGATTTTTGGGGGTGCGGGGGAACGTAATAAGGGGGGGGGTATTCCGTACGGAACACAATTATTTATGCCCGGGAGTTCCGAAGAAGACTCGCGTTTATAAACGCGAAATCTCGGTGTCCAAAAGAACATATATAATTATGACCCCAGTTTTCTAGAAAAGTTAATAGAACGTAATTAATACGTTCTTGTCGAAAATGAAAGGTGCGTAGGTAAAATTCTATGGACTGACAATCGGATTCAGTTAATGGGGCACGTGTAATTTTTTAGATTTTTTTTAATTCGTAAAAAGGAAATTAGGTATTTTCAGTTAGAATTAACAGTCTGTATAATTGTTTTACTCATATTTATACATATGTATAATTGTTTTACTCATATTTATACATATGTATAATTGTTTTACTCATATTTATACATATTATGTATAATAAATTTATTAAAATTAGCCCAGCCCCAACGTGCAAACAGAAAGGACGGACGGTTGAAGAAGAAGAAGAAAGATATATTTACGATGAAGAATTGAAGAATCCTAACCTAATCCTTTCGCCGCCAGAGGATTATTGACAATTTCTGACAATTCCTTCTTCTTGATTCTTGCTTGGTTCGTTCGTGTAACTGTTTGCACGTTGCTTATCTTAAAAGTGTAGGTTATATTGAAGAATTGAAGAATTCTAATCTTTTCGCCGCCATAGGTTTATTCATAATTTCTGTGGCTCTTTCTTCTTGATTCTTTGCTAGATCCGTATAGCATGGAATGTGATATCCCATTCTTCAATCTGCCCGGAGCCCATTTCGTTGTTGTTTTAGTAGAAATTAAAAAATAAAACATTCCAGGTTGCATTTCCAGATTTTATAATTCTACTTTACTATGGAAGACGAAGCTCCGTCATCTCAATCACAGTCAGACGGTCCGTTGGAGATGTCCATCGACGGAGATGTTGAAGAGGCCTTACCTCAGGTTGAGGTTGGTTGTGTCTGTGTGTCGGTATAACACGTGTTGTTACGATGTCGTACTGGCAGCGAATTTTTTTAAAGTAATGTGTCTAATGACGGTATTGAACGGCCGTAATTGGTGACTTTAATTATTTTCTAGGTATCCCATCCACCGGACGAAGTGTTCCCAATCGAGAAGATACTGGCTTCTAAACGTATCAATGGTGAAGTCCATTATCGAATCAAGTGGTTTGGATATTCAGGGTTTGTCTTATTTATTTTTATTCTATGCTAAGAATTTCTATAAAAAGTTGATAAAAACCTATAAAAATAATACTTTAGTACGGAGAATACCTGGGAGCCGGCGACTGAAATCGATCAGCACTTAATTGACCGTTTTGAAGAAAAACGCAAGCTGACCAATAAACGGAAATACTCGAATGGTCGGGCGAAACCAGATAGTCGCGAGCACAGTCAGGTTCTTTTTTCGGTGAATTTATTATGTTATTTGCAAGTTTTTCAGTTCTCGTTGACGGGTTACATGATCTGTTAATTATTAACAGTTATTTATCAGCCACAATTTAGTTTGTCCGAAACGGAATCGAAAACATCGAATTGCAGGAAGAGTCTGACGACGAAACTCAGCAGGACGGCCAGTCGACTTCACAGCCAAGTAGTTCGTTGAAGCAGAAGAAGAAACGCAATCGAATAGTGAAGGAGGTTCAGGTTATAAACCAGCCAGTATTATTTTGTTAATATCATATGAAACATTTAAACCGTCGTTTATGATGCAGGTAGAAACATTGCCGAAAAAACAGAATGTGTCTGTACTAAACGGTGTTTCTTTTTTTTTATTTGTCTTATCTGAATATGAAACATGATTGAAATTATTATTTGTATCAGATTCAGGATCCATGTGTGGTGACCGTATCGGGTAACGACATATATTTTGATTTTGGTTTTTATTAGAGTAATTCGGGTTGGGTAAGTATGTAATAAGAGTGATTATTCTGAATTTATTATGTTATTTCTGAAAAATAGTTACAAATTTATGTGAAAAATTTATATTTGCAAATTTTTCAGTTCTCGTTGACGGGTTACATGATCTGTTAATTATTAACAGTTATTTATCAGCCACAATTTAGTTTGTCCGAAACGGAATCGAAAACATCGAATTGCAGGAAGAGCCTGACGACGAAACTCAGCAGGACGGCCAGTCGACTTCACAGCCAAGTAGTTCGTTGAAGCAGAAGAAGAAACGCAATCGAATAGTGAAGGAGGTTCAGGTTATAAACCAGCCAGTATTATTTTGTTAATATCATATGAAACATTTAAACCGTCGTTTATGATGCAGGTAGAAACATTGCCGAAAAAACAGAATGTGTCTGTACTAAACGGTGTTTCTTTTTTTTTATTTGTCTTATCTGAATATGAAACATGATTGAAATTATTATTTGTATCAGATTCAGGATCCATGTGTGGTGACCGTATCGGGTAACGACATATATTTTGATTTTGGTTTTTATTAGAGTAATTCGGGTTGGGTAAGTATGTAATAAGAGTGATTATTCTGAATTTATTATGTTATTTCTGAAAAATAGTTACAAATTTATGTGAAAAATTTATATTTGCAAATTTTTCAGTTCTCGTTGACGGGTTAAATGACCTGTTAATTATTTACAGTTATTTATCAGCCACAATTTAGTTTGTCCGAAACGGAATCGAAAACATCGAATTGCAGAAAGAGCCTGACGACGAAAGTCAGCTGGGCGGCCAGTCGACTCCAATGCCAAGTTATTCGTTTAAGCGTAAGAAGAAACGCAATCGAATAGTGAAGGGTTTTATAAAGCAGCCAGTTATTCGGCTTCATCGACCAATCACTGCGATGGCGTCAGCCTCCAGGAACCCCTTCGCCACCGGCTGTAATGTTAGTATTAAACTTGGTTACTAAGACTACCAACCAACGACATCTATTTTAATTTTGGTTTTTATTACAGTAATTCTGTCTGGGTAAGTATGTAATAAAAGAGATTATTCTGAATAAACCTTTATAGTTTTATATCTTATTTGTTATATTATTCAGGTTCGTCCACCAATCACTGCGATGGCGTCGGATGATGGCATTGGAGGTGGCGACCTCGGTGGAGAAGAGGTTGGTTACTAAGACTACCAACCAACGACATCCATTTTAATTTTGGTTTTTATTACAGTACTTCTGTCTGGGTAAGTATGTAATAAAAGAGATTATTCTGAATAAACCTTTATAGTTTTATATCTTATTTGTTATATTATTCAGGTTCGTCCACCAATCACTGCGATGGCGTCGGATGATGGCATTGGAGGTGGCGACCTCGGTGGAGAAGAGGTTGGTTACTAAGACTACCAACCAACGACATCCATTTTAATTTTGGTTTTTATTACAGTACTTCTGTCTGGGTAAGTATGTAATAAAAGAGATTATTCTGAATAAACCTTTATAGTTTTATATCTTATTTGTTATATTATTCAGGTTCGTCCACTAATCCCCGCAATGGCGTCGGACGATGAAAGTGGAGGCGGCGACGGCGGTGGACAAGAGGTTGGTTACTAAGACTACCAACCAACGACGTCTATTTTAATTTTGGTTTTTATTAGAGTAATTCTGTCTGGGTAAGTATGTAATAAAAGAGATTATTCTGAATAAACCTTTATAGTTTTATATCTTATTTGTTATATTATTCAGGTTCGTCCACCAATCACTGCGATGGCGTCGGATGATGGCATTGGAGGTGGCGACCTCGGTGGAGAAGAGGTTGGTTACTAAGACTACCAACCAACGACATCCATTTTAATTTTGGTTTTTATTACAGTACTTCTGTCTGGGTAAGTATGTAATAAAAGAGATTATTCTGAATAAACCTTTATAGTTTTATATCTTATTTGTTATATTATTCAGGTTCGTCCACCAATCACTGCGATGGCGTCGGATGATGGCATTGGAGGTGGCGACCTCGGTGGAGAAGAGGTTGGTTACTAAGACTACCAACCAACGACATCCATTTTAATTTTGGTTTTTATTACAGTAATTCTGTCTGAGTAAGTATGTAATAAAAGAGATTGTTCTGAATAAACCTATATAGTTTTACTTAATCAGATTCATCCATCAATCACCGCAATGGCGTCGGATGATGGCCGTGGAGGTGGCGACGGCGGTGGACAAGAGGTTGTAAGTTAATAGCTTCAGTTTTTAAGTGTTAAGCCATACTTTTGAGCCGTTATCGAGATAATATTCTAGGTAAACATACATATTAATTTGTAAATAGGTCCAACTTGTTCATTCAGGTGTTTGAGATACTAAGACTACCAACCAACGACGTCTATTTTAATTTTGGTTTTTATTAGAGTAATTCTGTCTGAGTAAGTATGTAATAAAAGAGAGTATTCTGAATAAACCTTTATAGTTTTTGATCTTATTTTTTAGACTAATCAGAGTCAACCACCAATCACCGCAATGGCGTCGGATGATGGCCGTGGAGGTGGCGACCGCGGTGGTGGAGAAGAGGTTGGTTACTAAGACTACCAACCAACGACTAATTCTGTTTTAGATCTTATTTTTTATATTAATCCGAGTCATCGACCAAACACCGGTTGAGGAGAAATGTTTTCAGTCAGGTGATGAAGTAGTGGTTACGAACGAAATACGCACCACCCTGATCGGCTTTCCTGAACCGAATGATCAAGTAAAGAAGACGAAAAAAAATTTGCGAAGGGTGAAACGGGCTGGGCCCTCAGGCTCAATAGTTGGTGTCATTTACATGTAATTATTTGTATTGAGTTTCATTACAGTTGGTATTTGAAGTGTCAATATGTTTAAATGTTATATTTTATAATATTTAACCATTAATTCAATTATTTTGCAATTATAGGGTACATGTAGAATAAGTTATGTGGTGCTCCTACAAATCATTTTGATTATAGATGAAGTCACCCATTGTCAATCGGACCAAGCAGACGGACATCACACATTTCGCCATGAACACCGAGGAGGTTAGAAATGAGAACTGAAGTAATATTTTGTAAACATACTGAAACCTTTAAATATTAGGTGTAACATAATTAAACAATTTATTCTCATGTGCCAAGAGCGCACACAAAAAAATATTTTTATAAAAATTACGGTCGTTTCGATCATGAATTAAAACGCCAACGTAGAAGTAGTGGTCAGCCTCTAATATAAGCTAATAATGCAGGTGGCCTGTTTGCCAAAAATACCGTTTTTGTCACGTCATGCACGTCGTTCTCAGCCCGTTGGTTATTAATTTATTGTGTAAATGTAATGTTCAGTATGATGGTTATTATTTTTTTATTAGCATTGAATCAAAGTACATTATTCAGACAGCGAGTTGCCACCGTGCATTGCCGATCAATCGGTCAACCATGTCCACACTGTCGCCACCTGATGATTGTAGTAAGGAGAAAATGCCTATCATCGTGCAAACGGACACCCAAGCCATGAGTGATGATGCTCTTCTTAAAGCGGTAAGTTTGTCTGCATGTTGCAAAATTTATTTTATAACGATATTTAAATCGTTTAATTATTTTTCAGAACGTCGTTGTGGTACGCGATGATGGTACCGTTGCTGATCGGTTATTCCAGGGCGACATGGTTATTTCCGTTGTTCAGTTTTGTCATAATATTTTTTAAATTCATTTTGGCTAGATGACACATTCAATTGCTGGTTGTGTTAGATTTTTTCTGATTAATGAATATATTTTATTTGAGTTGACTCATATATTTATTGTGGAAAAATGTTTCAGTCGGTCGGTAAAGAAGTTCAAGAAGTCGGAGAACATGAGTCGACCGCCCGTGTACAGAATGCAGTTAGTTTCCAATTTTTAAATGGTGTTTTTGTTAATTTTGTTATGATTATTAAATTTATTTATATTCACATAACATCAAATGTCTCGTTTAATGGTTGTTAACAAAAAAAATTTTTCAGTCAGTCGGTGAAGAACAAGTCGTTGAAGCAGAGGCATATATCGTAGATGTTTCGGCTGATACTGATGATGTCGACGAGGAACCAGTTAGCTTTCATTTACAATAAATTACGTCAAATCCATTACAGTTTATTGAGACCGTTTTCACGCGTAGCACGTTTAAACGCCAATTGATTATTTTACAATAAAAAACGTCAAATCCATTACAGTTTATTGAGACCGTTTTCACGCGTAGCACGTTTAAACGCCAATTGATTATAAAAGCAACATGAGTTGAACGTGGTACCTATTGATAGGGTTTATGAATCATGGTGCGACCGCCCACCAGTCACCAGAGTTACATAACACAATAGTTATTTTAGACACCGAAAAAGAGAGGAAGGCCGTTTAAATTGATGTCCGCGTACGAGTACCTCGAACCAGCGCTGGATGACGGTTCAAGACGGTGTAAAATATGCGTGCGGCGCAACATGCCGAAGGTGTACTCTCTGTCCCGTGCACACTCCGTCGCCAATTTTATGGTTATTTCAATATCTTGTTTGTTAATGAATTATAAAAATTCTGATTTTTGACGACTCACACGAGAAAAGAACTGTTTTTTTGTTGATGTGCAAACTGTTGAATGAACAGGCAGACAATACCTTCTGTCTACTGATAACGGTTACCTTTTTTTCGTATTTCAGCGTCATATGAAATCGCTACACACTGCTGAACACGAGTTGGTTACCAAGTCAATGAAATCGACCGAAACAGAACGGCTAGCTGCACAAGTCGCCAAAAAATCGATTGTTGATGCCATGCTGAACCCTAGTGTGCAGGCCAAACAATTCAGGTTTTTATGTGCAGAAATATATCCTTATTTACATAATCATTGTACATCATCATAAATTATACATTATGCTGCATGGGGGTGTATTGTTTACGTAAATCCATGTGCTACTGACTAAATTATTTTTTAATACAACAAAAGCTTTGCTAAATATTTCAGTACAACTGGTCACAAAATGTTGGCGGCATTCGTCGGTACATCCGTCTCGATTCCCTACCTGGCCATTGAAAACCTGTACCTGCAGCAGGCCATCAGCTTGGCAAATCCGCTTATAAAGAAACTGCCAAGCCGTCGCGAAATCCGTGAAGCCGTTCTAGATTTGGCCGCGGATGTTGCCGAAGCTATTCGTGTCGATTTGCGTACCCGGTTCAGCAAAGTAACAGGTTGCGTTTACTATAGTACTAATACGTGTTGTGTTATCAATTGACTACAATAATTCTGTTTATTTTGTTATCTTCATTATAGCACTGTTGGACATCTGGACGACTACTTCCTGCCGATCATACCTGGGTGTGTTGCTGCAGTACACCACATCGAACGGCACGTTCGTTACGAGGGCCGTCGCATTGGATGTCGTATTGGGAGCACACACCGGTAAAAACATTCGAAGGGACACCGAACAAGTGCTCAACCGTTAGCTTATGTTCCTCAAGACATGATAAGGACAAAGTATTGAAGATTTGTTTCTCCATCCTTCATTGCTGGGCTTTGGTGGTGTTGTATGAGCTGCAGTACGACGTGTGTACTTTGCAAACATTATTTTATTTGGTATGTCAAACGTTGATGTTTATTTAGAGTACGGCCTACTAATGGGTGATGTTTCTCGATTTGTCACCGATGCAGCTTCGTCAAACCGAAAGGCATTCCGAGATGTAGATTTGTCCAACATTGACATCAACGACGACATGGACTGTGAAGAACTCACCGTCACGGTTATTACCGATAATTAGTCATTTAAGCGGTTTAACAACCGTACAATTTTTCATCGTTATGTATTTATTACGTTATCCTCTGTACGAAATAGCTAGTGCACTTAGATATTTTGGTTTTCCTACATATTTATATTACGTTAAGCTGTTTCAGCCAATTGAAGACTGGCCATCTGGTGAGCTGCAAGAAATCGATGTGCCCTTCGCTGAGAGGCTCGACTGTTCGGTGCACCAGCTGCAACTGGTTGGTTAACCCATTGGTTTTATTGTTATTTTTTATTATTATGTTTTATGTTATTTTGTTATTTTTTATTATTATTTTTATTCCTCAGGAATTAGTTACAGCTCCATGTTCTGCTGTTTTTAGGAGAAAATTGATTGATTCAAACATCATATATAAATACGTGGAAGATATAAAACCTACTTTCTTAGATATGCTTGAATTAATCATGTACATCAGTTGAGATATAATAAATTTTTGTAATAGAAACATTTCCTAAAGCATATTTATTATATTTTTCTGTGCAGGTCTGCAAGAAAATCTTCAAAGATCCAAAGGACGGTTCGCTCCAAGAAAAGGTGAAGAAGCAGCTGACAAAGGTGCGCAAACTCGTCGGCAAAATAATGCGGTCCAGAGCGGCCAGGGATGCGTTATACGCCAGCCAAAAGTTGTTGCTGGAAACATCTGGATTCACCACAAAAGCCCAAATGGAGGGTGATAACAAGCCGATTCTGCTCGTCCTACCGGCTCTGATTCGTTTCAACTCGAACATTGATGTGCTCGTTCGTTTTGATAAACTGAAGGTTCGTAACTTAATTCGTAATCTAATTAATATGTTTATATTATTAATTCTATTTTGTTAATAGAGCTCAAGAAGCAATGGTTATTGGAAACGTTTAAACAATAATAAACATTTGTTCCACAAATTAACGTTTTCGCAGGATCATGTGGGCCCTGCGTTGCAAACCGTGAAGGATGTTGACATGGACGATCGGGATATCGATTACGACCTCGTGGCGAGTGTGTGCAAAGTTGTCACGCCACTGCACGTCGCCGTCCAAAGAATGCAATCAGGAGGAGGGACGCTCAAGGCCACAATCCCCATTGTTGCGGCGTTGGCCCAGGATTGGCAATCCGTTGGTCAACATGATTTATTGATAATAACGTATATTTTCTATAACATACTTAAATTATGTTTTATGATATGACATGGCGAACAAAATATGATTTATTTAAACTTAGCGTGGTCAAACTTGCAGATGGTCTCAGACAACAAAGGCACGAACGGAGACAAAATCGTGTACGAATTTGCCACTCATTGCATTCGTTGTTTGAATGACGATCGATATATGTTCGCCAACCTACAACGTAAAAGTGCAGATGAGTGCGTCGACTTTACGTGCCATGGTTAGTTCTCTTCGATGCATTTTTGTTAAGAGATTTGTTGTGCTCGTGCGTGGTGCCTCATCGTGATTCCCTCACCACGTGGTCATCATCATCACTAGCCAGATATGGCCATGTACTTTCTCCATTATTACAGTAGCGACGTACCTGTCGCCGTCGTTTTACCGTAAGTTCTGCGAACGTATGGGCACTCAGTTCATCGGTCGACTGCAAGAGGCTATAGTGAACTTGGTTTGTATTTTTTCCCTTGCAATAAGTTCTTAATACAGTTAGAAACTAAAAGCTGCTAAACAAAAATTAAAGTTGCAAAAAATGCTGCATCTGTGCACATGTGTAGCAAATATCAAACGTTGCTGAAAGCGCTATATCTGTGCACAGGTGTAGCAAAAATGAAAAGTTGCTAACTCTGAGACTTGCCAATAACTAACTTGGTGACCCACGGTTCGTGTTTCGACCGAGCTGAGCTGTAAAACAAATATTGCCAGATTCGGTTCGACATGGACTTGTTAATCCACACTGTCGCAAACTGCTAACGTAACTAATCCACAAGGAAGGTTTTTAATTCAACTGTAAGTAATACAGTTGAAAACTAAAAGCTGCTAAACAAAAATTAAAGCTGCAAAAAATGCTGCATCTGTGCACATGTGTAGCAAAAATCAAAAGTTGCTGAGAGCGCTATATCTGTGCACAGGTGTAGCAAAAATGAAAAGTTGCTAACTCTGAGACTTGCCAATAACTAACTTGGCGACCATCAAGTAGGTCACGGAGATGCATCTGCTGGCCAGAGTAAAACGTGAGTACCGCGATCCGATCGGGCGTCACACCATGCTTCATCATTGTTTTCACGCAGCCAATTACGATAAGCAGCTCTTTTCTGCAAATACGTGATGTATAGAATAAAAAGTGTACTATGACATGTGTGATAATGGAAAACGCTTAACCGAAGACACAGATAAACAGTGAAGTGTGAACTGAAACAATAATGAATGCAAAATAACCAACTCGTTCACAAATGAACCCTTCTCGCCCTCCAACTCTGACTGTGACTCGCACGTTTCGTCAGCAGCAATGATGACACTGGGCTTCTTGGGATCACCGAACAATCCATCAGGTGAAATGCGGTCTACAGGTTATAAAATGATTAAATTCTCATGTTATTACAGTAATAAAAAAATAAGAAATCTTAGGAGGTCATAGAAACCTTTGTGTGTTATTCCGTTAGTAAGCTCGCCACCGTAAAACGCATCGCTGATGTACGCCGAAATGAACGGATGCATCCTGTATTGTGTCTGGAATGTACGTTATGAATTATGATTCACTTCACCAATACTTCTCTGAGGAGAGACAAAAAACCGTACCTTCAAACGAATGTATCTATATTCGCTGCTGGTGCGGCTGATAACTGTCTCAAGTAGTGACTTTGTTGAGACATCTTGTCGATTGAGTGAGTATGGCCTGATTTGCATGTGGTCTCCCACCAGTACGACACGTTTCGTGGTCCTGACCAACGCCAGAGCACCAGTCAATGCATTGATCTGAACGTTTCAGTTGGTGTTAATATAGGTTCAGTAATTGATGGAAAGACAAGATACCTTATTTTGTCACAGACGGGCTACAAATATGTCAAGATCAATTGTTTTTGGTCGACTACTGTACTAATCTGTATGGAGTGTTTTTAAAGATGAGAAACAACTTTCCGACCTGGCCTGCCTCATCCATGATCAAGGTATCAAACGACATGTCATTGCCACTGAAGTATTTACGGCCGATTACAGCTAGTGTGGAGCACACCAGTTTGGCCGTCTTGTACACCTTGTCTCTGCGTAACCTCCATTTTTTTTGTGACACATCTAGTGGAGACCTGTAGTAAAGAAAACGCTTAACGCTCTCTCTCCCCCCTGAATAACAGGAGGTTAACTCAGGTTTATCGTTAATATATATATTCTGGTCAAACCATCAAATTGTTATAATGCTCATTGTTCCATCAGATAACCTCTAATAAAATTAAATTAAGAAATTAATAAACAAACTGTACACGTGTTGTTCTGTCAGCCGCAAACGATCGGTTCGTTAAGTGATCTCTCTCGTGACACTCCAATGGCTTTGGCATCGAACTTTTAGCTGACGTAGAGGCAAGGTAGACGAAATGGTCCTCTTTCTTAAAGCAATAAGTAGTTTTGTAAAAACTATATTTATGAAACACATGGCACAAGCATGGATTAAAAATCAATATATTAGTTTGACACAATTTTAGACATTAATTAAAAGTAAGAACGGAAAGAACCATAAAAGATTGTATTTCTTGATACGTCTTGATAGCTGCGGCCAATTTGGTTGCTACGCTCACTACGGCAAAATTCGATTGAGCCACGACCAGCACACGTTCGCCCATTTTAACCAAATTGAGAGCGAGGTGGACCATTGTCGTTGTTTTTCCAGTTCCGGGGGGACCCTTGGAAGGTTACGCAACGTTTAAGCCAATTAAGTAAAATGATGTAAAGTCATTTAATGCTCCTCAAACTCAATGGCATAAACCAGTCAGTCATTTTTTAGGTCAGTCATGCTGAAATAGGCAGATCAGTCAATCTTTATTAAGAACCTGGATGGGCGTGATGCTGTATCTCATTGCCTTCTTGATCGCTTTTTGCTGATGGTCATCCGGCATACCCATGAACGACAGATTCCTGACATCGTACGCCAGCGGGTTTTCGACTTCTTTTTGTGCGCCCAATGGCGCCAATACCCGTTTTGCTACCTCGCTGACTTTGTCCGTATGTGGCGAGAAACGTTTGATAGCGGCCGCAATGCTGTAACTCACTCCTTCATTACCATCCTAATACTTATTATGTAAATATTCAAATGATTGAAAAAATAATAAAAACTGTGATTAAAATTTTAATACGTATTGAGCCTTAATACAATATTATCTCACACTCACTCGTCGAATGTGTGTTGGCCGGGCACTGGTTTGACAGTTGTATCATACCATACGGTACCGGGTTCCGGTGGGGCTCCTTTTGAAGTCACAGTGGCGTGCACGGTGTCCATGTCTGAAATTATTTTATCGTTTAACCTAAATGCTGACTTAATGTAGCAGGGGCGTGCATTCAGTTGAGTCACACTTCGTGTGCAAACCAACCGTACGAATCAACATCACATTGGATGGGTACCGCTTCCGCCTGGCATAGATTGTTGAACAGTTTTACTCTAGCACCCGATTGCGATACATGCATGACGAAACCTGTCGTGTTAAATATGATGTCAAAAAGAAATTGACACTTATGTCATGTAAAGACATTAACAGAACGACATTTTCTGACATTTTCAAAAAATATTGCAAAAGCTTAAGTACTGCCTTGAAACCAACGGTCTGGCCAAGGATCTGAAGATTGGCATTGGATAGCGACCCGTGTGTAACGGCCGTATTTGGCGAAGGTGGCTGTGGCATGTTGGATGGTGTAGCGTTTCATGATTTCGCGTTGCATTTCAGCCTCTTCGATATTAACCGCACACAGTTTGTTAATAAAGCGGTCGTCAATGGGCTCAGAATCGCAGGGTGGTACAACAGCAGCGAAGGTGGATGCGGCGGCATCGGGTGCGGTGGGTGCGGTGGGTGATGATGAAGGTTGTTGTGTTGCACTGGTAGCGCCCATGTGTCGGTGCTGAGGCACAGAATCGCAGGGTGGTACAACAGCAGCGAAGGTGGATGCGGCGTCATCGGGTGCGGTGGGTGATGATGAAGGTTGTTGTGCACGGGTAGCGCCCATGTGTCGGTGCTGCTGATGCATGAACTGGTGGACGTTTCTGTTAAAATTCACATGTTACTTGTTTACTTAACTTCAATCCCCAATTGCAAGGTCCTTATTCCCTTATATGAAATGACTACCAATTTTTCAAAACATATATCATGCAGAATGACAGCCAACTCGAATATTTTCCATGATTCTTGACACAAAGGACACAAAGACGTTACATCTATGTTAGGCAGGTTACAGTGCTCGGCAGCTGCAGCCGTTGCAGCCGGGTAACATTTTGTGTCCGATGCCATCGTTGGCTGAAATTACAATTACATCTATCTATCTAATCATCAAATATTTTTAAAATCCATGTACATATGTCTGTCACGCTGACCTCCGTCTAAATATCAGAAACAAGACGTTCATTAAGTTTTTTTTTGTAACTTATTATGACAGAATTATTAATCATCACCTTTTATGGACAAATGAACAAAAATTGCAATCGACACCGTCTCAGTAGCAACGCAACCCATACTGCACTCGACAACGATACAACATAACTTAATAACCAAATATAACGTACTCCTCAACAAAAAGTAAAGCCATCTCAACCAGTAATTATGTATGTCATACTTAGCGATACTGAACAAAATTTCATGTTTAATACTAACTTTTACAGCCGGTGGCGAAGGGGTTTGGTTCAGATGATGGAGACGTAGGTTAAGTGTTGAGTCAGACGGATGTGTAGCTCAACAGTTGAGTCAGCCGGAGGCGATAAATCATTTAAGAGGCATATTAAGTTTTATAAAGTGGAATCCAATTACCGCCAAATGAGAATTTAAATATTCACATGACCCACGTTTGGAGCCGGGGCAAACGGGTTTTGATAAGCCGGAGGCGTAGTACAAGCGGAGCGTTGTGTCAGCCGTCTGCACTGTCAAGTAAGTGTTGTGTCAGTGACTGCGTCTGCACCAATCGATTACTAGCTATCAAAATAATATACTAAAATAATACAAATATTTAAAGGGTTTGTTAAAAAAACCACGTCAATATAAAACGACCCAGTAGCCAATAATTTTATTAATAAATTTTACTTTGATTGCCAGAATAACGGCATTCCAGTACGACTTTACATGGGAAACGTGAATTAGGTAATATAATGGAAGAGCCGAAGGTGATGAAAGAAACGGTATATCGAAAAAGTATAGCGAGTGGCGGCATAATTGAATGGTGAAAGAATACAACTGAGATCACACAAATAAACCGTATAAACCTGACTACACAACATAAGCAATGCGTACTATCTATACAAGGTCAAATTTTTATTTAGAATAGGAGGAATGGAAAGGAATAGGTGAGGTAATTCACATGACTTTATACCCGCAATAAAATCAATTTATACAATGAATTACCGGCATTATAATCACATTAATACATACAATGAAACGGTTTCCATAACGAACATAATAATGTTTTCTGTAACGTTACGTGACGGAAGAGAGCGGAAAGAAGAAAAAATTAAACGGTTCAATGAATTTTATCAGTAAATTATGACATGTTCACCGTCTTCATCGAAAAGTTAGTGCGGTGTGACATCTCTCCATCGACCAGCTGTCCGAATCAAAAGAATAGTAACAAGAAATCGGAATAATCGTGTATATTAAAATGTTAACGTAGATTAAGTAATAAACATGTTCATGAAACAAAACAAACAATGTTAAAAACAACAATAATGAGAGTCCAAATCAAACAGATGAGATAACGGATTACACATATGTAGAAGCAAAAGTAAAGTTCGAAATTAGACTAAAATTAGAGTACAATAAAGAGGTTAAAAACAGAATAAAAATCAACCGATACAAGTTAAATGGAATGGAAAGAATTTTTTGAGCACATGAATACAGCCGTTGGCGTGCGCGTGACATTCATTTAATTCCGCCAGTACTTCGATTCCCGCCAGTACTTCGTTGCGGGTTCGGGGAAGAATCTCAGTCGTTTGAAGTCCTTCAACTCGACCCGATAGCTGTTTTGGTTGATTTGCACGGCCGATAGCGGTGGCAAAAGTTGACGGACGAAGAAGTAGTGACGAATCGGTCGATCCATTTCGTCGTCGCTTAACTGAAAGCAGTAAAGATGATAAATAACAATAACAATAGCAACAGAAAGTATAAGAATAACATCGTCATCATCAACAACAACAACAACAACAACAACAACAACAACAACAATATCAACAACAACAACAACAACAACAACAACAACAACAACAATATCAAAAACCGACCATCACAACAACCAGCCATCGCACAGGCGCATGATCGTGATGCGGAGGCAGCACTTCGAGCAGAATGGAATCAAGTCGACAGCGAGTCTCTTTCTCCAGTGCCGGCCAGAACGGTATGAAGACGTCGGCCAACGTTATGGTAAGTGCCGCATTCAGTACCTGGAAGAGAAGGACCTTGTAGCACATTCCTCCAACTCAGATTTAGTATTTTCACAGTCAATTGATCCACCTGGCTGCTAAAGATACCCAACTGGAAAATTTACTTTTATACCAAGCTATAGCAAGAAACCCTGACCGAGCTAGATATTACAATATAGCTTATAAAGTTATAGCTTACATACAATATAGCTACAAACTGACACATATAGCATATCGCTTTTTATACAACTTACCAGATACGTACGTGATACCTCAGCCACTTCAAAGTCGAATCGTTGCCGTGGCAGTGCCGCCAGCGAATCAGCGTGCGTCGTCAGAAAGTTTACAATGTCATCTCGTTGGAAACCGACTTCATTCGGATGAAAATACCACGCGTACCAATCCTGGAAATGAGAATTGCGGGTTAAATTTAAATCAACAATGAAAAGAACAACAGCAACCACCGATCATCACACTGATGAGCCACAGCGCCAGTAACAACAACAACAACAACGACAACAGTAACAACAACAACAACAACAACAACAACAACAACAACAACAGTAACAACAACAACAGTAACAGTGACAACAGTAACAACAACAACCACAACAACAACAACAACATAAACAAAAAAAACAACAACAACAGTAACAACAACAACAACAACAGTGACAACAACAACAACAGTAACAACAACAACAACAACCACACACAACAGTAACAACAACAACAACAACAACAACAACAACAACAGTAACAACAACAACAACAACAACACTACTATCATTTTTCAACGTTCGATCATTGACGTAGCGCAGGAACGACGCGACGTACGTGCAGAACGGACTGCCTCGGTAGTAGTCAATTCGCCATGGTTGAATCGTGCATTGAGAGATGAAGATGTGCTGCAGTTCAGACGAGGATGACATTTATGATATTTTATACCAGTTCATTCAGTTTATTTTTATACCAATCATCCTCTGGTGGAGGAGCTGAACCTCCATAGGGAGGGGAAATTTAAAAAGAGGGGGAATTGGTAGTTTTCAGATCATTTTACCTACACCTTAGGAAACAAATTCTACTTTTCGAAAATACCAAAGTTGGGGAATACCACTTTTGTCACCCCTTCTCGTCCGCTAGTGATCCTGTCATAATTTTATAACTACATATTTGTAATTGTATTAATACCCCGAGAGACAATAATAAAGCCTGTACCACTACTTTAAAATGAGTACCAAATCTATGACATCATCAAATGATTATAAGACTTTTTTTGTTTTTTATAAGATTGAACACTATGGGTTTCTTCCATCGCCCGTCAGTTTTTCCACACCTTTCTAACATGGTAAGTGCCTTGATAGCTTCTGTGAATGAAAGTCCCAATAAAAAACTATACCAACCCGTAAATGCTCCAATTTGGCGCACATTTCGGCAATATCGAAGCTCATGATGTGGTTCTTGATGAGTTGAATCATCTTCAACGAGCTCATCGCCTTGACGAACGGGCTGCACCCGACGAACGTGTCCTTGATGACACCTATTGGAATTCAAATTTTGAGGTTTTGAGGCCGCAAAAATTTCGAGTAGGGGGGGGGGGGTTAGGCGACCTAAATTTTTGTCTAGGGGGTAGGGGTTAGGCTACCCGCCGACCCTGAAAAGTGGGTGTAAACCCCCTACCCCCCCCCCCCCCCCCAGCGGCCCACCTCTGTTTCTGACTATATCAAGTCAAAAAATTGACCTCATTGTTTTATTTGACATACCCTGACTTTATGATAACATATCGTTGGAAAAGGCGTCGGATGAAAAGGATTGCCAATTGATTCTTTTGTTTTCAAAACCATTCTCAATAATAGGTTAGCAAGATAATAATAAATTATAGCTTTCCTGATTAAAAATTGTTCTCCTATACTTTATTCAATTTATTATTGTGTCAGAATGGTAAAGTTGAACGTGGAATAACGGTAATCCTATTTACAAATATCACGAATACTAACCAACGAGTGAGAGCTCTTGCAGCTCGGGCAGAATCACGTCGTCCATTCTTGAGATGTGCGAGTCTGAAGTACAAATACTTACAACATAATCAGTTGGTTTTATAGTCGAGACCATTCTACTATGATAAGCTTTTCCAGTTTGGTCAGTGAAGGGATGAAAATGTGGAACACTCCTCACAATGGTTGGAGCAGTAGAATGATTCGAAAATCAACTTATGGTACTGCCAAAAACTGGGAAAATTTACGTTTTCATTCCACTTCTTGTCCACAATCGTTTGAATATTTACGTTTTCTGATCAATAAAACACTTCTTGCCGCGCAATTTGAATTCGAATCACGCATTCAAATTTGTTTTACATAACATCCGCACAACCTGGACCACTGGAGGACGAGCTAATCCTCCAAAGGGAGGGGAACTTTGTTAAAAAGGGGGGAATCGGCAGATGTCAGGTGATTTTACCTACACCTTAGTGAACAAATTATAGTTTTTGAAATCGTCAAAGAGGGGGAATTTCATTTTTCCCACCCTCCTCGTCCGTTAGTGACCTGGACTAACCGGTCATGTACCTGTTGCAGATCACCTCCAAGCGAAAATTGGGCAATCGACCGAGCTCATGAAGAAAGTCGCGGTCTCCTATAAATTAAGGAAATAATATAATAATTAATATAATTCTTTGCATAAATATGTTTGCTCAATTTTAATCATCAAAAGCAGGATGTGACAACAACTGCTGTATTCGACATATTCTGCTCAAATTAATATAGACGATCGATCATAACAACCCGAAACAACAACAACATCAACGATAACAAAAACCATAGCAACAACAACAGCAACAACAACAACAACAACAACAACAACAACATTAACAACAACTATCGAAAAAATAACAACAACACTTACCATCAGCTGTTGTGGTCAACGTTATCTCGACGGCGTTCTCCAGAAAAAGTTCTGTTTCGCTCACGTGGAACAAACTCTGGAAAAAACTTTGCGCTGCTCAAGCGCTGCTTTGGTAAGTATGGCATCGAACTATAGTATTATTAATGAAGAAACATACCAACCTTGTATGCGACATATAGTTCATCTTCCAACTTGAACGACAAGTACAACCTGTGTGGACAGTATCGTGCCAAAGCGCTCAGAAACGACTGCCAGCGAGCGAAACGTCGTTCCGGTGGCCAATCTACTTTCTTGACCTGCAACCGCATTCAGTCAGTGTATTGCGAGTATGAAGGATCGAAACGTTTCTGAAGAACATTAAAAAGATTAAGTTATATTTCGGGCCACTGGTGGACGAGCTAATCCACCAAAGGGAGGGGAATTTGGTCAAAGAGGGGGAATAGCCAGTTTTCAGGCCATTTTACCTACACCTAGGGGAACAAATTCAAATTTTTGAAAACGCCAAAGAGGGGGGAATTCCACTTTTCCCACCCCTTCTCGTCCGCTAGTGTTTCGGGCTTACGCTGCATTTATGTTAGCAGTGAGCTTATCACCGAGTTCTCCACAATCATTATAAGTACTAACCCGCAGATAAATTGATCGTCCACCACGCGTTCGCGTAATAGAAACTGAAATCAGTATTACTTCATATTTTGTACACCGTTGGTATAATTTCTTTGTTTGCACAGGTTATGCGAATTTTACAAATATGAATATATTAATATTCATCGATTGGATTTTTTTACTTGGACTTTTCCATTAACTAAAGTCATAAGGCACACTAATACCATATCAGAATGGTGTTTTCGTAGTGGTCAGAGAGTTGAATAAACTGACGTCAAGGGCAAAAACCCTATTATAAAACAAGATATCGTTCAATGTCCGACCTTTTACGACTCAGGCACATTACCAAACGTACAGCTGTTCCAGGCCGAGCAAGCAATAACGGGATATTATCGAATAAAGTGATTTTTTTTTTAATTTTTAGCTACGTTCGACATAATTCAATGCAGTTGAAAAGACCAATATAATGACAATAATAACTAACCATTCTCACTAATATGCATCTCGTCGCACCAGACTTCTGGTAGCTGTATCAGGTTATAGAGACGCCTGGAAATGAAGATCTATAATCAAATGAACGTCTAAGAAACAGAAAATATACGTCTATTTTGAAATTCAGATTTTTCTCCGAGAAAAAATAGCTTTCGATAACTTTTGTTATGCGGCCAAGATCGAAGTTTCACTTTTGATGACAAGATGAAGTGAAATATTTTCTTTCTTCGTGGAAGTCCAGACAATAAGAACACAATGTTTCGCCATATATTCGTCAGTTTTAAATATCTGAGTCAAGAATAAAATAATCGACTATACACCAACCGGCAGGTCATTCCCAGATTGACCTTATCGCGCGGAGTGCTCACCTGGTTGAGCAGTTTCATCAGCAGCTCATTGGGCAGGTGCAACAGGGAAAAGTTATCGTTGTTGCAGACATACTTGCTGCCGCTGAACTTGGTCAAGTAGTTCATCGCCTCGTCCTTGGCGGTCGACGTGATGTAATCGTCCATAAACGGTGTGCCCTTTTGGTCGCCCGAGCTGGAATAAAAGGATAATTTTAATCATGGAAAATTAAGTTTATTATCATCTTGCTAATTAAGTTAGAACTTGCAGGGATCTCCAGAGAGCAGAGTGAAATTTCCGGCTGCACAGCACACTTGGGTGCTGTTGTTTAATACTAACTTTAACAGCCGGTGGCGGAAGGTTTGGTTCAGATGATGGAGACGTAGGTTAAGTGTTGAGTCAGACGGATGTGTAGCTCAACAGTTGAGTCAGCCGGAGGCGATAAAGTGTCAGTGACTGCGTCTGCACCAATCGATTACTAGCTATCAAAATAATATACTAAAATAATACAAATATTTAAAGGGTTTGTTAAAAAAAACCACGTCAATATAAAACGACCCAGTAGCCAATAATTTTATTAATAAATTTTACTTTGATTGCCAGAATAACGGCATTCCAGTACGACTTTACGTGGGAAACGTGAATTAGGTAATATAATGGAAGAGCCGAAGGTGATGAAAGAAAGGGTACAAGTATAGCGAGTGGCGGCATAATTGAATGGTGAAAGAATACAACTGAGATCACACAAATAAACCGTATAAACCTGACTACACAACATAAGCAATGCGTACTATCTATACAAGGTCAAATTTTCATTTAGAATAGGAGGAATGGAAAGGAATAGGTGAGGTAATTCACATGACTTTATACCCGCAATAAAATCAATTTATACAATGAATTACCGGCATTATAATCACATTAGTACATACAACATAAGAACATAAGAGAGCGGAAAGAGGAAAAAATTAAAGTGTTCAATGGAATTCAATACATTTATCAGTAAATTTCGACATGTTCACCGTCTTCATCGAAAAGTTAGTGCGGTGTGACATCTCTCCATCGACCAGCTGTCCGAATCAAAAGAATAGTAACAATAAATCGGAATAATCGTGTATATTAAAATGTTAACGTAGATTAAGTAATAAACATGTTCATGAAACAAAACAAACAATGTTAAAAACAACAATAATGAGAGTCCAAATCAAACAGATGAGATAACGGATTACACATATGTAGAAGCAAAAGTAAAGTTCGAAATTAGACTAAAATTAGAGTACAATAAAGAGGTTAAAAACGGAATAAAAATGAGCCGATACAAGTAAATGGAATGGAAAGAATTTTTCGAGCACATGAATACAGCCGTTGGCGTGCGCGTGACATTCAAGAAGTGAAAAAAAATTCTTAGATGAGGAAATTTAAACAGCCGAAGGCGAGAATATATATATAATAGCTGCCGGAGGCGAAAAGAAATTTAATTAGCAGCCGCAATCATAACATAAGTGAAATACAAAAATGTTCAGATAACGGATGGTGGTGGAAGTGGTATTTTTTTACCGAAGAATGTTGGAGGTACTGGGGGTGCCTTCATAGTCCGTTGCAACTTTGTTTGACAACTTTTTTCACGTTTCGAAATGTTTCGGAACTTGAAAGAGGGAAAAAAAATTCTAAACGAGCGTCAAAACAGTTGTCGAACAAAGTTGCAACTTTGATGCAACACAAGTTGCAACGGACTATGAAGGCACCCTTAAAAAACGTTTCTGAACAGATTCTGTTAGTTTTAGTGAACCGACTTGCGAAGGAATTTCACAGAACTGGTAGAACGAAAACTCGTAAAATCGTCTACACACTATTGATAACCAGTGCGTAAGCTTCATCAACTGCATTCTTCGCCTGGGCCGCCAATGTATACACCGACACACCGTTGTTGAAGATGAGGTGAGCAGAATTTTTCAGCAGGACCTTGATGATACCGGTCCGGTTACAGGTGTTCGGTGTAGAATTGATGGCGGCTATCAGCGGGTATTTGTCTGGGTCGTCACTCGCGGCGACAGCCTAAACGCAGGGTAATATTTATTTACGCAGTGACATAGGTGCCTACATGAATTACAGAAAATTTCCACTACTGTGAAATGAGGTGAAACAGGTAGGGATATCAATATGTTTTAAGTAATTCATCATTTATGTGACTAATACTTGTAATTTATTGAGTTTCCGATCAACCTATTATTTTTCCCGATTTCTTTCCTTGTATGTATTCCTGACCCAATGATCGAGACAAATAAATAAACAAAAATGTATAATAGGGCATTGTTACAGAGTTCAATGAGAGGAGTTAAAGTACAAACCAGTCTCGGATGTTGTTGGAGCAGCTGTTGGACCCTGCGTACGCAACCATTCCGTATTCCATCAAACAGCTGGTCCTGCTGAAATCCATAAATGGTTATGTACGTATTAACATTATTTCCATATGTCCAATGTTTAACAATTACATAAACTATAAAGTAGTTGCAAGGTAATACAAAAACCAACCAGATCATCATTGATCGTAGTAAAAGACATGAAGGGCAGGTACGGCTTGTGGACGGCTTTAGCCCATTTATGCAGCTGTAAATAAACAGTACAAATAGAACAATCAAATGAATAAAATGCACTTAGAAGAAAAGGCACGTTATGTAAATATATTTCGACAAGAATACAGACAACTAACACTTTTGTTCGTTTGCGGGAATGGCGAATATTGCCTCAGGGAAAACGAATATAATTGCGATAGATTCACCACCGCATATTGCTTGCGACCGATGTACCCGTGTTGAATGTTGTACAGGCCTATGTCGCTTATTGTTGGGTATATCACGTTGCCTATTTGAACGTCCTTATCCTGAAATAATACACATACAAAAATTATACAGAATTGTGTATAGCTTAACGTGAATCAACGGTGGGCATCCAGAGGGGGGCACCCCCTTGGCACGCTTGATAGATCGAACGTAAGACATATTTTCATTCGCCTTAACAGTCGGATCTACTAAGAATTTACTGTGGAAATTACCTGCATTTGCAAAAATTACGTTGACCAAAAATGTTCAATTTTTTTTATTCAATTCGAACCTCGAAGGAGCGCTGCATAAACGCGGATCCCATGTCATCGCCTTGTGTGAACGTAACCACCAGGTCGTTAACGTTGTACGTCGTATTCTTACTGTTGACTGAGGACAACAGGCTTTCCGGCACCAAAACAGCCACACGCATTATCTGCTGAAACATACAAATGTTAAAAATTGAATATAAAAAATAAACTCAACAAATGACCTATTCCAATGGATGGCAAGAGCCTAAATAAACGGAACATGAAAATCTGCAAATAACTTTGTTGAAAAGTGACATATAAACAAGAATAAACAGTCAAAATTAACCTGTCTATCATCGATTACTTTGATGTAAGTACGCAGATTCTGCACCACCGCATCCACGTTTACAGCCTGATCAGTCGGATCATTTTTGTGGAAAAAATGAATCTAAAACAAATAAATTATTGAACATTTTTGTGAGTTACAGAAATAATATATACGTTCAAATTAAATGTAACTTGGCAAAACATTAAAAAGTTGATCTATAAATAACGAACTCTGTACATGAAGTTGCCAGGTTCCGGCCATTGTTTTCGAGCAGCCACAATGCCGGAGCAGCCGCTGTAACGTGACAGTGCCACCGGGGCCTCCAAACCCAACGTTTTGTCCTGCAAAAGCAACGTTTTCAAGGAAACTGTAACAAACTTTTACAGAACAGTTAACAGAACAGTTACACTGGCCACTGAATTACTTGTCGAGTGCAAATCTGACTTAGGTTAGGTCAGGGTAACAGTTTGTAAACAAGTTCAGCTGACTTGCTTCAATTTTATTACAGGAACAGGATTGAGTATCTGGTTAACAGATAATAAGAAACTCGAAAATTCAACCCAAAAATTAAAGCAAACATTTACAAATGCTCATGATAGATAAGCAAACCTTATATTCCTCCTCAAGGCATTGAACATCGGCGACCTGAAGTCTAACAACTTCTCCCAAGTCGTACTGTGGTGGCTTGGTTGATCGGATGAAAGGGTCCGACGGATGAACCTCTGAAAAACACATAAATTGGTCATTTACTCATCACTCTGTCCGTCATTTCAAACCACATAAAAATTGTATCAAAGTAGAATACATAGTAACCAATTAACCGAGTGAGTGAGTGAGTGAGTGAGTTAGTTTAGTTTAGTTTTATTCGTGGTCAGTATAGGTGTCATAGGTATATGCATATGCATTTTATGAATTGAGAATTGAGAGTGTGTGAAACAGGACCAGAGTTTAAGCTACGTTAGTCGGAGCTTTTTAGGTAATAGAGTATAAAATATAATATCAAATAATTAGATAATTAAATATTTAAATATCAGAAACGAAATAGTTTCCATTAAACGGATGTATTGAGTGAATGAGTCATGATCGTGACTCGTGTCGTGACGCGTGAGTGAGTGGGTAAACAAACCGAGTGGTGGTGGTCCTTGAATTTCTCCATGATTGGATAATTTGTTGTTGTTTTCATCTTCGCCATTGGCGGATTCTGGCCTCGCCGAACTTTGACTTGCCATCGTACAGCCGGAGGCGGAAGAGATGGCAGCCGGAGGCGATTAATATGCAGCCGGAGGCGATTAATAATTTACTTACGATATTTGGGGATGAGCAGCAAGAGCCCCTCAAAGTAACATTTGAAGTCTATAATAAATGGAGATTAATAGTTTTGGTTTTGTGGTTTTAAAGCTCAGACGAATCAGAAAATATATATAAGTTAAAGTAATTATAGATCAGATAGAGGTAGTAGTAAAAGGAGCAAATGAAAAGTGAAAGTTGAAAGTGATGATCGCCATGGTATGATAATAATCTGTGATAATAATTTAAGAGGCATATTAAGTTTTATAAAGTGGATAATAAACTACAGGACTAAAAGGGAACGGAACGAATAAACGGGAATAATTATTTCATTTATAAATTAACAAAAAATAGCAGGTTAACACTGAAACGGTTTTACCACTTCCACAACCACTGAATCCGATTGTTGCCGATGTTGCAAATGTTCAAAACTGTAGTTGTGAAATTTTACCCATGCACGTTCGCGGAACATAAATGATTATGTTCGCGATTTTGGCAGATTTGAAAAGAACATATAAATTTATGTTCCTGAAATTTT
>OZ038448.1:16990586-16993968 GCA_964036265.1 Daptonema setosum
AGTCAGTCATTCAGTCAGTCACTCAGTCAGTCTGTCAGCCAGTTAATCAGTCATTTAGTCAGCCAGTCTGTCAGTCACTCAGTCAGTCAGTCATTCGTTAGACAACAAACCGACAATCTGGTCGATCTCCTGCTGACAGCGTTCCTGCCACTCCGGATTTCTGCCCAAACAGTACATAAGCCATTGCAGACCGGCTGCGGTGGTGTCGTGACCCTGGAAAGTTAAACGTAAAAAGATTTTTTTTAAAGTTTGAGACAAATGTTATTCATCTATCTTTGCAACTAAGCAAAGGTTAAGGAAGCCTAGAAGAATGTGCCAATCAAAATATCAGTGTAATATGTACAGGGTGTTCCATGCCGACGACTAAGTCATTGAAACTGCAACAATTTTATATTTTCAAAACTAAAAATATTACGAATACACTGTTAGGGGGGTTCTTGCAAGTTTAGTTTCTTTCACTTTAAATGATAAATCACAATAAAAACCACAGCAACATTAACAGACCTCAAACATGAACGTGTCCGTCTGTTCCTTGACCTCTTTCTTGGTCAGTTTCCCATCTCGGTACAAATTCAGTAGCAAGTCCAGAAAGGCCGGTCGTCGTTTCGACCCCGTGTCGTTGGTGGACGAAACTTCAGGTGCCGTTGATTCACGTTCAGCAATGGTCTATGATATGAAGCTGTTCCAAAAGCAACCACAACAACAACAACAACAACAACAACAACAACAACAACAACAACAACAACAACAACAACAACAACAACAACAACAACAGCAACAACAACAACAACAACAACAACAACAACAACAACAACAACAACAACAGTCACAACCTGATCAGTGAAGTTATGCAGGGTTTTCAAGTATTTGTAGTGCTGTCGTCCGGATTTAAACAGACAGTAAATCCAGTCATTCCAGTACAACGGACTGCCGACTCGTTCCACAACGAAGTCAGTGAAGTTCTGAATGGCCTCGAGGTAATAGTGCTGGTGCTGAATTAACAAACTAGTGATTCGAGATTGGATATCAGATATTGATTATGTGGGTAATGATGACATATATATTAATGATAATGATCCCGGGAACTCAACAGTTGTAATGTTATTTATTCCGACTATCGAACCTCATCTGTATCACTTACAGGAGAGACGCGCTTGATACACTGGCTTTTCAACTCAACTGAGCCGTACATACATACTACATATGTATACAGGGTGGCTGTAAAGTAACGACGCGTTTTCCGGCTGCCTATTTCTCAATATTAATATGTTGTATGAACAACTTCTACATGACGGTTATATGTATTTATACCTGAAATTTCAGAATATGAGGTTCATTTTAGTGTAAGACTGCTCAAATTTATTTTTTTTTTCGAAATTAAACGTAAATTTTGTTGTTTTGCAACAAAACGGACCAAAATTCCATGGAAACTGACCTTAGTAATACGATTTAAGTATCATTTCGGGTCAACCACGATTCATAATGACATAAACCAATGATAACTTGAGTTTTGTGGTAAAGAATTTATGAAACAAATAGATTTCCTATGATTTCACCACCAAAAAGTCTCAATTACTGAAGAAAAATTGCGAATTTCGAAAACTTTCCAAAATTTCGAAAGTCAAAGATTTATGCTCTAAGCAGGATTATCATACTTCCATAACTCCCATAACACAAATCTGATGTCATAAAACATTATTAAGGACCATAAAAACATAATAATTGGTGAAAAAATACGGGAATAAGATTTTGATGGAAAAAGTGGCATGTGAAAGCTGGCTTAATTTTCACGATTAGATCACTCAAATAGTATTATTTAGCGCTGAGATTTTTTTAAAATCTTTATTTTAAATGTGTATAATTTTTTATAAACCTATAACGCTTTTATTTTGGAAAAATATTCCGTCAAGGACGCAAGAAGTAAAAAATTATTGCTTTTTGGCAGAAATTTCACAGAAGGCCGACAATTAAACTGTAATACGTTAAATCTGACCACATAATTCGATTTTTCAGGTGTTTTTACGCTAGTTTGACTATAAAAACACCAATGACACAATATAAATTTTTTGAGAAATGGGTGGCCGGAAAACGCGTCGTTACTTTACAGCCACCCTGTATATGTATAGGGTGTCCCACGTACATAACTTGCAATATTCTGCGAGGCCACAAAAATTTTTGTAATGAAGCTATTTTGAAAATTAAAAAAGCAAATGATAGGCCAGTTTGTAAAGTTTTGTTTGCCACCTACCAGAGGTTTATCACACAAATATTTCTTGATTTATGGCTACTTTTCCAGAAGTAGTCATTTTAAGTTTTTATGTCTCATTGGGGGCTCTAAAAATTGTTCTAGAGACACAGTATTTCTTTGAACAGTTAATATAAGTCTGAAAATAAGTTTGTGTGATCATTATTAATAAATGTGTTTTTTAATCATGATGGGACATATTTATACGTTGGATAATCGATCGAAACCACGCAGGAGTCATCAAAAGACATAAAAATCACAAACAAGACACTTTACCGATTTATTCTCAAAACCGTATTTTGACTTCGAAAACTACTTTTATACTATTAATTACACGGGAAATGATCAACTTTCAATCTTCTTGACAAAATAAAGCCATTTAAAGTAGGTTTCAATCGGTACTGTTGATCACCGAGCCCACTGAGATTTCAGAACTGAAAAAGACTACTTTTAGGGAAATGAAAATATCTCGATCTGCGTAATAACTATGAACTTCTAGTATGCGGCAAAAAAACTTTATAAAATGGGCTCTCATTTGCTTTTTAAATTTTTCAAATACATAGCTCCACCACAAAAATTTTGGCGGCCTCGCAGAATATTGCAAGTTACGTGGGACACCCTGTACATATAACATCCAATCATCATGTTCAGTTGTTGTCGCTCGTGTTTGAAAAATTTACACGCCAAAGAGTCACTAGAATCTTGAGATACTCTTCACTGATGATTAACAATCACAGTACCTGAAGATCTTGGGCGTTGATTTTTCGGCCCATTGATGTTTCACAAATAATGTCCAACGTGCATTTGGTAACGTATGGCCAAATAGGTACGGCTCCCTGATTGAGTGTTTTGTAAACAAAAAACTAGCACTAACGAAAAAAAACTACAAAAATTACAACAACAACAACAACAACAACAACAACAACAACAACAACAACAACAACAACAACAACAACAACAACAACAACAACAACAACAACAACAACAACAACAACAACAACAACCAACAACAACAACAGCAACAACAATAACAACAACAACAACAACAACAACAACAACAACAACAACAACAACAACAACAACAACAACAACAACAACAACAACAACAACAACAACAACAACAACAACAACAACAAC
>OZ038448.1:16994168-16999168 GCA_964036265.1 Daptonema setosum
ATCGGCATCGCGACAAGGCACAACTTCCACGGCTGCATGGCGTGTGTCCACGGAATTGTCATCCATCTCTTAAGTGATATGAAGAAGTAACTGACCCAAATTCTCGGGATTTATCGTGTATATGCGCTGCTTCAAGTCACCCCACAACCAAAAAACCAGAGGGGTCAGATCTGGTGACCTCGCAGGCCAATGAAGTGGCCCTCCTCTGCCGATTCAAAAGCAAGCCAAGATCTCGTCGAGCCAATCTCCGGTGGTCACCAGTTCTGAGCCGGATGGACTTCTGGTTGCAGGGTGATTTAAAAGAGTGCGTGTACGCGTGAAATCCCGAGATTTTGGGCCAATTACGTTTTTTTGTCACGGAAGAGATTGGGTGCGTCCATGGACACACGCCATGCACCCGTGGAAGCTGCATCTCGTTGCTGGGAACGATGACGCGATATCGGTGGTACAGTCGAAAAGTTAACAAGTCAGTATTTGCTTTGTTCCTTTCATACTACTGCCGAAACAGCTTGCAGTCAAACTCAATGGCTTCCCAGTACGACTGCTGGTACTGCAAACTAAGGATTCTGCTTTTCTATAACTTCTCTATATTTCATTTTGTTTATCACTCCTTCTGGATTCCCCACGGTTTTTTCAGAGCAAGTTACATGGTTAATCATGATCTACAAACTAAGACATCTGCCGAAACTGATGGCCGCCAAACTCCGTGGCTTCCCGGTACGACTGCTGGTGGTGAGCACGATCGCCAGTCTGGGTGGTGCCTTCCATTTCGGGTATCAGATGGGCGTGATCAATGCTGCCGTACAACCCATTCAGACGTTCATTAATGACAGCTTTGCGGTTAATTATGGCAGGTTATCACTGATTGACCGAGTGACTGACTGACTGATTGACTGACTGACTGAATGATTGACTGACTGACTGAATGATTGACTGACTGACTGACTGACTCACTCACTCACTCACTCACTCACTCACTCACTCACTCACTCACTCACTCACTCACTCACTCACTCACTCACTCACTCACTCACTCACTCACTCACTCACTCACTCACTCACTCACTCACTCACTCACTCACTCACTCACTCACTCACTCACTCACTCACTCACTCACTCACTCACTAACTCACTCACTCACTCACTCACTCACTCACTCACTCACTCACTCACTCACTCACTCACTCACTCACTCACTCACTCACTCACTCACTCACTCACTCACTCACTCACTCACTCACTCACTCACTCACTCACTCACTCACTCACTCACTCACTCACTCACTCATTCACTCACTCACTTACTCACCCACTCACTCACTCACCCACTCACTCACTCACTCACTCACTCACTCACTCACTCACTCACTCACTCACTCACTCACTCACTCACTCACTCACTCACTCACTCACTCACTCACTCACTCACTCACTCACTCACTCACTCACTCACTCACTCACTCACTCACTCACTCACTCACTCACTCACTCACGCATTGCAGAGTGATGACGGAGATTGAATTGCGCCTTATCTGGTCAGTATATGCGGGCATCGGACTTTTGGCGGCAATTCCTGGATGTTTGGCAGCCCCCATTTGTTAGTGATAGTAGTTTTCTACTCATATTTTTTATTTCATATTTTTATTTGTCTTCTAGATTTAATATACTCCATTTTGAATAACAATTAACACTTGTATTTTTTTACATTTTTATTGTGTGCATCCACAATAACAACCCTACACATAAATGAAACTAGTGAGATTCATGCATACTTCATTCATTTTGAACTTCTTACAATCTTTCAACTTTTAACAAAAAATAATTTCCTTACTTTTCAGCTTTTTTTGTTCACTTGCTTATAATTTTATTTTTCATGTTAAGCATGTTCACAGTCATTTAGCATTTAGCGATCCCCGTTTCAGATAAATAACGACATTCTGCTTCCATTATTCTAAAGTCAACATTTTTATACTCAGCGTATCACTAATCATCATCACCTCACTTTATTCAATATCCTGAAAACCACAAACCTATCCTCAACATGTCCGAGTTCGATGCCGAGAGTTACAAAATTTACATCATGGTGGGAATGTCACTCTATTGGTTAGTTCGTCACACAGAAAAACATACAGACAGACAGACTGACAAACAGACAGACATACAGACAGACAGTCAGACAGACAGACAGACAAGACAGATAGACAGACAAACAGACAGACATACAGACAGACAGACAGACATACAGACAGTCAGACAGACATACAGACAGACAGACAGACAGACAGACAGACAGACAGACAGACAGACAGACAGACAGACAGACAGATAGACAGACAGACAGGCAGGCAGGCAGGCAGGCAGACAGACAGACAGACAGACAGACAGACAGACAGACAGACAGACAGACAGATAGACAGGACAGACAGACAGACAGACAGACAGACAGACAGACAGACAGACAGACAGACAGACAGACAGACAGACAGACAGACAGACAGACAGACAGACAGACAGACAGACAGACAGACAGACAGACAGACAGACAGACAGATAGACAGACAGACAGGCAGGCAGGCAGGCAGGCAGACAGACATCTTTCAGTGCAACAGCCGCCGTTGCGATAGTCGGCGTAATTGTACTGGTCTGTCACGTTTACAAAAAGGCGATGCCTCAGATCAACGCAGCCGCTACCATTATTCCTACAACAGCAGATGCCGTTAAACAGGCTCACATACCACCTGAGGTCCATCCGTCTGTCTGTCTGTCTGTCTCTCGCTCTGTCTGTCTTCCTGTCTGTCTGTCTGTCTGTCTGTCTGTCTGTCTGTCTGTCTGTCTGTCTGTCTGTCTGTCTGTCTGTCTTTCATTGTTTATGTCCGTCAGATACTGGCTATTCTGTGCGACTTTGTCGGAGTCAACATGAAGCAACTGCGTGACATCTACAAGAAGGAATCGATGGAGCGATCAGCCGTGGTGATGCGCGCCTACGGTGATCATCCGGTGATCAGACGGTTGGGTACATTTTGAAAGATCTGGTTTTGGAGCTTATACTTCTGTTTTAGTGAATCTTACTTTATGTGAGTGCTAAAACTTTATTCTGGTGCTATTACTCTTTATTTTGGTGTTTATACTCGATTTTGATTCCTATGCTTCCGTTTTGGTGATTATACTTTATGTGGGTGCTAAAACTTTATTCTGTTGCTAATACTCTTTATTTCGGTGCTAATACTCCATTTTTGTTCTAAAAGAATGCTTTATTTTGGTTCTAATACGCCGGTTTGGCGTGATGCGTCCCTATGGTGGGGTGGTCAGACGGTTAGGAGGAAGAGATCGGCGTTTTGGTGCTAATACTATATTTTTATCAAGGATTTCGGCGACAATATTCTATTTCGGATAGTGGCTTCAGTGATTGATTGTCATTGTTGTGATGCCAAAATTTGAGTTGGGTGACGCGTAGACCTCGGGTTTTGCATGATGCCATAATATTGTTACCTTTACAAAAGCTTAATAAGAAATGCTAATTTTCAAATGAATGATGTTGATGATCCAACTGTTGCAGTTATATGAAAGACGCCAAGTTGTTGTACTTGATTTGAGTGCTGGTCCTGATACTAACACCCAGTTTACAGAAGGTGAAAGCGGCTTTCGTGATTTGAAAGCCGCTTTCACCTTCTGTAAACTGGGTGTAAAGCTTTTTCAGATTTAGTAGTTTTCGATCTTTGGCTAACTTCTTTTGGGATGTTTCTGAACAAAAACCCGTTAATCGAATCAAAATTATAGTCATTTTGACAACTATCAATAATAAATGATGTTGATGTTGCAGTTATATGAAAGACGCCAAGTTCATGACGGACGGATACGAAGGCGAGGCGATTATTCTCGGCAAAACAGCCAAAACCGATGGCAAGGAGGAATTTTTCAAGACAGCAGAAGAAGAGAAACCGACCGCATGAATTTGATAATAAAACGATAATAATAATTACTACACTACAGCTAATACTGAAGGGTGGGGGAAAATCGCTAGAGAGGAGAATTGACAGTTTTCAGACATTTTTCATGATAATAAAACGATAATAAACATTACGTCACATGACATGGGAGAAGCTATAAGGGACGGGAGAAAAATAACAAAACGTGGAACTAACCCTCTTAAAATGTTTCAAAACGTATAACTTGTCTTTCAAAGCGTAGGTAAAACGATCTCGAAACTGAAAATTTCCCATCCTTGAAAAAAATCGCTTCTCTTTTCTGGGATTGATTGTTCCTCTAGTGGCTGGAGCTTCATATCACTTATTTCCAACAGTACAATCCTATGTTTGAAAACTTTTTTCCTCCCCACTACGTAACTTGTGAAACTAAGCCCGATGACAGGAATCACGATGGTGTCCGTTGAGGGATGTGGAAAGAACTCCAACTATGTACCATTGATGTAAAAATGTACAGTACACACATGTTGTAGGTGGCTACAGTGATTTAACAGTGATTGCCTTCTTCACCTGTACAGTCGACTCATTCTGACAGAAACTATTTTAATTTATTTATGCTGATACTATTACACTATCCCTCAAATGTACCATATATGCTCAATTTTATGCTATTGAAATGAGTCATGGAACAAAACTTCATTGAATAATAAAGAACAATTAAAAGCTGGATCGTATTATGTGGAAGTAAATGAAAACAACATTGAAACCATAAAAATTGTGAGTGTATTTCAGTGGATCGGATAGGCCGTCGGCAAGGTCTATTGCTGACTGGGGTTTGCATGTTCTTCAGGTTAACTACATACATAATCACTCATTTATTCACATTTAATTCACTCACTCACTCACTCACTTTCTCACTCACTCACTTACTCACTCACTCACTCACTCACTCACTCACTTTCTCACTCACTCACTCACTTTGTCACTCACTCACTCACTCACTCACTTTCTCACTCACTCACTCACTTTGTCACTCACTAATGCAGCTTATTACCGGCCGTTATCGCACAACCACT
>OZ038448.1:17001668-17014168 GCA_964036265.1 Daptonema setosum
GTTTTGTTAGTGTGTTACTCGGTTAAATGTATGAGTGTGTGAGCAATGAATGCGTTCAAAATTAGCTGATCTAATTTCCATCTTCCTATTTCAATGTTGAATAGCAGATGTTCCTCATTTGTATTCATTCTGTCCATTATTACCCCTCTCCGTAATTGGTAACCTCATTTTCGTCCATTGTCCATTCATCAACCCCCTCCGTTTAGTAGATCCCCACCCCAAATAAATGCGCTAAACTTTTCGCATTGAAACTGTGTTTCAAACCGCATCTACATAGACATATATTATGACACATTAATTAATTAAACATGTTTATTATATAGAAAAAAATGTATTTAATCAATTGGTTTATTCAGTCAGAATCGGTAATTGATTTTAATGTATGAGTTTGTTCACTCGAACAATGAACATAGGTCATTGCTGAATGAATGTTTAATCTTAGTTTTGAACCCACCAATTTAGGTGTTTTGAGGACCGGCTTTTTGTCAGAATTAATTTCTTCCATTCTTTTCGTAGCTTTATTCAATCATAAAAAGCCCAGTTCTTTTTATATTTTAATGCTCTCTTTATTGTTTGATTTTTTGATTGCATGACAAGCAGCAAAGCGATTAAATGCAATAAAAGCAACATCGTACAAATATGAACATTTTATATATTCAGTAAAAAAAATTTATGACAAATAAAGTAATAACTGGAATTCAAAATTGAATGCTATACAAGCGACAGGAATGTGAGCGAAGGCGTCGAATGAAGAAGTGCCGGAAAACAATACAATTTAATAAAATAAATTAAATACAATAAAAGTAAAATTTATTCAATATTAATTGAAATAAAAGCAGGTACATATTTTGTCATGAACTCTAACAAAATGCAATTTTGACACTACAGTATTAGTTTGGATTTGACACTTATATTCAACTAAAGCTGTACACATCTTTGGCAACGGCTGAATTTCGAGACATAACATTGGCAATTTCGCAATTATGGGAATTGTGCTTGGATACAGAAAAATGTGGAATACATAGTTTCAATATACATACAATTGACTAGAAGTAACACTCAGTGGTTTTCATTTGAGTTTCATAATTGGCATTGTGAAATTGGTTGACTTGGAGTATTCCATAATGGTTTTCTTACATGTAGAATGAGAATCTATACAACATCTGACTAGCGGCGTACTCTGTTTTCTCATTGTCAAATCAAATTTAGATAATGAACTGTACACTTAATATCAACGGTATACTTATAAATGCTGATAATGGATCAAGAAAAGTATAAAAATAAACGTTCTTTGAAAAAATATTTCAATCGAAAACAGGTGTTATTATTATTTAGAATTATTTCACTTTATTTGGACGTTCTCTGTTCAAAAGACTGTAAATTCACGGAGCTGGTAAAAGTTAACCACAGTAGAATGCTGATGAGTTTTTTATACATACTACATAACATTCCGTTATCTCATAACAGGTAATAAGTACAATTACTACTCGGTCGATTTCAGGCGTTATTTCACAGGAATCAAACATGGGTTTCTGTACACGATCAAAGACTAGGCAGTTCACACTCAGCTCACTATTGGTAATTTTTCTGTTAATAAAGGTAACAAAATAAATATGTCAATTCGTTCAGTCACTTCATACAGATACAGTACGATTACCGAAACGATAATGACACGGCGCAACCTACACGAAATCACATGATCAATATAATCAAGTTACATACGTTGGTTAACTTGTAAAAAGTTAGCAATTCTTCTACAGGATTGTAATCATTCTCCAATTAATGTGGATCATTTGAAGTTGACACACGAAGTGACGACTAATTGCATCAGGACATTCTTGATCAAGTTCTAGACTGAGTTTACAAGCGCACCATTACCATAAAATGCGGAAGTAAAGCTTCAGAATGTTGAAAACATGGCGTGCCGTCATTTCAGTTTTGAACATATCATAACATTCTACCAATCTCAGAAACATACAAAGTAAAAAAACATACATACACTATACCTTCAACTGGCACAAATAAGTATGAAGTAACTGTACATCGAAGTAAAGCTAAGTACCGACTGAAAGGGCAGCGGTCATTAATGCAATTGTGTTCCGTAAAAACCGTTAATTGACCTCGCCTTTGTTAATATTTGAAGAACAGATATGCCCGAAAGTTATCAGCAAGGTTCGGTATCTTAACGATTTTTTAGGAAAAAGAGCAATGTATGTATTTAGATAAATGGACAGAATATGGTATCAAATAAACGGTAATTTAGTTACTGTAATCCGTTTATTATTGTGTTGAACAGGTACACTCTACAGATGATGATACCGTAATTCCTCTAATCCTGCATCCAATTAAAAAATAAATCAGATCTAGCATCCAACTAAAGTTTACCTGAACCATCTATCAACGCGCGAACTACATACCGTTTGCCTTGCAACTAAAGGTTCAGCGAGTCGTGATGTTTCATGGCCGACAGCGTTTTACGGTATTTTCCAGCGTGTTAACAGACGGAAACGGTTTACGGGTAATGCATAATGTAAAAAAAGAAACTGTACATCAATTGACTAGGGGTACTCGGAAATGTTTTTTGTGAAACATTTGGTGATTTGGCTTGTGTAATAACATAAAAACTGTAAAGTATTGCAATGAAAATGTGCTTGAAATGAAGTCTGTACACGAATTGACTAGCGTTGGACTCAGTGTGCGAATTAGCGGACACTAAAAATACAAGGAAGAACAAAAGAAAGAAAAATTTATCAATAGATTGTCGGATTAAAATCGATTAACTTTTCGTTGATAAAACATTGCAAAACCTCCTGATTCCTACTTCGTTTGCAAGGAATATGTGCTTGAAATGCAGTCTGTACACAAATTGACTAGCGGTAAACTCAGTGAGCGAAACAGCGGACACATACAAATACAGGGAAGCCAAAAAGCCATGTAGTATAAAAATTTGCTGAATAGATTGGTCGAATATAACCGAATAATTTTTTTGTTGATTAAATATTGCAAAACGGTTTTTGATCTATAATCCGTTTCAAATTCTGATAGTTTTACGGCCAACATTGTAATAACCGTGTAACAAAGTGAAATATAGTTTATAAACAGTAAGAACACTATCGCCGCCCATTCAAATTGAGCGGCGTCAATTGTGTTGGCAAACCACTAACATCACGAACCCGAGTCTGATTCGGAGAACACGGTATACCATTTGAAATGATACCTAATTTCGGCATGACATCAACATGAGATGAGTTTGAGTTAAAGTCTGGGTTTGAATTTGAGCCCACATTAGAGTTCGGGGACAACGTTGGGTTTGAATTGGGTGAATGATTGGAACTCGAACTCGAGATGGATGAAAACGTCGGGGTGGGTGATGAATTTGGCGGATTCGAAATTGAAGTTGGCACCCGTGAAATCGCCGATGAATTTGACGGTTTCGGTTTGTGCCATCGACGATGTGAGGCGAGATTGGCGGGACAGGAGAAGACTTTGTCGCATTCTGGACAGCGGTACTCCTCGTGCACAATACGAGGACATCGATGCTGGGCCAGACGGAATGCGTCCATGAATTTGACCTATAATAATGGATGAATTCACTCACTCATTCACTCACTCACTCACTCACTCACTCACTCACTCACTCACTCACTCACTCACTCACTCACTCACTCACTCACTCACTCACTCACTCACTCACTCACTCACTCACTCACTCACTCGCACACTCACTCACTCACTCACTCACTCACTCACTCACTCACTCACTCACTCACTCACTCACTCACTCACTCACTCGCTCACGCACTCACTCACTAACCGAGCACAGCGCGCACACGTAGTCGCCAATGATGTTGGGTATCTTGGCCAACGCCGCTCGAGTCTCGTCGGTCATCTCAACGAATTTGGCCGTTTCATCCATTTCCATCTGAAGTTGGTCGGCTGGTGGACAATCGGATGCATCACGGATGTACATGCCAGATACCGGGGATAAGGTGTCCTGTGTGCGTGCGTGAGTGAGTGAGTGAGTGAGTGAGTGAGTGAGTGAGTGAGTGAGTGAGTGAGTGAGTGAGTGAGTGAGTGAATGCGTGAGTGAGTGAGTGAGTGAGTGAGAGAGTGAGTGAGTGAGGGAGTGAGTGAGTGAGTGAGTGAGTGAGTGAGTGAGGGAGTGAGTGAGTGAGTGAGTGAGTGAGTGAGTGAGTGAGTGAGTGAGTGAGTGAGTCAGTCAATCAGTCAGTCAGTGGCAAACCTTGTCCTCCTCCAGCATAAGCTTCCTGACGGTCTTCGATCTTTTACTGTGCGATGAAGTTAGTGGAACCGACGAGTTATTGTAGTCGTGTTGAAGTTCGGGGGTCGCTTGCAATAGCTGTCGTTTTCGGGTGGACAGCGATGGACTAACTTCATTCTTAAATTGAGTGACTGATGAAGTGAGTGAGTGAGTGAGTGAGTGAGTGAGTGACTGAGTCAATTAGTCAGTCAGTCAGTCAGTCAGTGTGTCAGTAAGTTGCTAACCTTTAGCTTCTTTGATGTTGGTGAGCATGGTTCAGACAGAAAATTGTGGGACTTTGACGATTTCAGAGGAGATGTTGGCATAAACTGTATATTGCCTTGACTGCAAACAAATAATATACAAATAAATAAAGGGCTAAATACATACGTAAATTGTATCACTCACTCACTCACTCACTCACTCACTCACTCACTCACTCACTCACTCACTCACTCACTCACTCACTCACTCACTCACTCACTCACTCACTCACTCACTCACTCACTCACTCACTCACTCACTCACTCACCTGGCCTGCGCATTCATATGTGACAGGGATGCCAACGCAGCCGCATACTGTAGATGACTGACTGACGTATTGGTCAGCAGCTGATGTAACCAGTTGGTCGATGGATTGCCGACTGACAAACGACTGTCATTTTGTCTGTCACCAATGACTGGTAGCTTCATGAGTGGCAATGACAGCGACGGGAAGAGTGGCACCAAGCCGTTGATCATTGCGAATTGACAGACTGATTGACAGACTGACAAATAGCCGGTTGATTGACTGGTTGATCACAGATTTAGATTGGCTGATTGAGTATGTACAGCAAAGTAGTTATCAAGGCATTCAAGTATTGGGTTGTTTTGAGCCCATGATAACTCCTGAAAAGGTGGGTGTTCAATGAGTAAGTCACTAAATTGCTGAAATATAGTAAATAAATAAGGACATAAAGCACAGTCTGAAACATGTTCAGTTGTGATTGGTAAATTCAGAAATCAGGAAATTTCTTGTTTAAAAAATAATAAGCTGAAAAATAGCTAACACTAGCTGAAACTTTTCAACGCGTGCCAAAACCTTATTACCTCAACAAATGTTTACAAGAAAAGAAATACGCATTCATAACGAGAACAAACGAAGAACATGCTCTATGTGATAAAACCCAAAGGGTTGACCACCGGACGCTGGTTAGCTGGAAGCTTCACCCAACCCGACGAGAGAGTGAAATGACAGCTTGCCATGGTGATTGTTGATTATTTATATGGATTAGAAAATGACCGCACGCACGCGCACGCTTGCGGGGGGAGGGAGGGGGCCATATGTTCCACATGTGTCACCCCCCCCCCCCCTCCCCCGCAATCACCAATCCCCTCCCAATTGAACACATGAACATTTGCCCCCCGTCCTCAGATCTGCACAGCTGTCTCCTAGTGGACCCCCCCCCCCATCCTTATATATTGTGGACAGCAAACTATGTCAGTAACCTATCATTGACGTGTGTTGGTGGTACTTAGGGTCCAGACTCCGCCCCTCCTCTATTGTATACGAGAACACAGTGGCAGGTGTTTTGTGTGTACTAATATTTTGGGAACACCCTGTAGTTGGAATGGGATTACGGTAGGATGATATGAACGGACGGAGTTCGTTAAAATGTACTTTAGTTAAAGTTATGATTATGAAGGTTGATTGCGTGTTAGGCATCTTACACTTATGTGTACTATTGCATCTTATGTATTTCAACTTGACTGACAGACTGACTGGCTGCCAAAGTGCCTAATTGACGAAATAGACAGATTGATGTTCATGCAAGTCTTACTGACAGTTTGACAATCTAACAGTATTTGTTACAATCTCAGAGCAAACAGGTTTTTAATTGGGGTGTATACGTGGTCTGAAAAAAATCATGGCTGCTGGACTGTAAATAAAATCAAAGGCTGACAGCCGAGATGATCGCAGTTAATTTGCATTCCAAATTACCCGTGGGATACGGAATCGATTAACAGATAAGGAATGTGGTAGAGATGGAGGAATCTAGTGAGAGTTCAGGACGATTCCCTACGGTATCTCCGACTGACTGACTGACTGACTGACTGACTGACTGACTGACTGACTGACTGACTTGACTGACTGACTGACTGACTGACTGACTGACTGACTGACTGACTGACTGACTGACTGACTGACTGACTGACGGGTTGAAACTATGTATCATCGAGAAGCGGAAAAATCAATCGATCGGTCATGGATACATTATCAATCTCACGATCATTTCACGCCCATATGCCTGATATCAGAGACCCACCGCACTGTCGGTACATCGTGCCAGTGGTGGAATTCAAATGTAAATACCGAAAAACCTATTTTATTTATGTTACCTAATATCTGTCATTTATGTTACAGTTAGAATTAAAAGTACGTTGTTGTTGTTGTTGTTGTTGCAACCCGTAACATTTATGAGCTTGCAACGCCCATCCGCTATCAAGAGATAGTGATACTGGTGATCGGCTTGTTCTTTATGATGACCATCATGATCATGATTGTCATTACACCTATTGGGTTGTGGTGGCGGAAAGGAAATCTTCCGAAAACAGCGGAAAAGCTAAACTGGAAAAGTTATTTTGCGCAATTTCAAACGCACGAATGAGAATAAAGCAATAAAAACTGTGAGATCTTGAATTTTCCTCAATATTTGGTTCTATACAATTCATCAGAATCTCAGTTAATAAGCCCGCTTTTTATGTGAAAGCAGAAGCCGAAAAGAGCAACAGACGGTGGTTTGCCGCCTGATGGTCATGGAATGATAATGACTGGCTTACATGTGCTTGAGTGGTGTGACCGACTGATTGACTGACTGACTGCCTGACTGACTGACTGACTGACTGACTGACTGACTGACTGCCTGACTGACTGACTGACTGACTGACTGACTGACTGACTGACTGACTGACTGACTGACTGACTGACTGACTGACTGACTGTCTGACTGACTGACTGACTGACTGACTGACTGACTGACTGACTGACTGACTGACTGACTGACTGACTGACTGAATCACTGACACACTGACTGACTGATTGACTGACTGACTGACTGACTGACTAACTGACTGACTGTCTGACTGACTGACTGTCTAACTGACTGACTGACTGACTGACTGACTGACTGACTGACTGACTGACTGAGTGACTGACTGACTGACTGACTGACTGACTGACTGACTGACTGACTGACTGACTGACTGACTGACTGACTGACTGACTGACTGACTGACTGACTGACTGACTGACTGATTGACTGACTGACTGACTGACTTACTGACTGACTTACTGACTGAATGACTGACTGATTGACTGACTGACTGACTGACTGTTTATAGCTGATGAGAGCCGCCCGGGTAGGATAGCGGTGTCTTATAAAAGGCTCGAAACACCGCTTATGTATTTCAAGTTAGACAATTTCTGTTTTTTTTTCGATATTGCATTTAAATTTAAGTTCGTTTATCTTTTTCAAATTCATACATCTGTATAATTTCAGTAACTTACGCAAGCTACATATTCAAAGGGGTTCTTATAATCCACTTGATCTATGTATGCATGCTACCGCTCCTCGTGGCTAATATGTAGCTTGCATAATCTATAAGTATCAACCAGAAAATATCATAACCTGTACTTAATCGGAAACCATGACACCATTATAATTTGCTTATAACAACGGCGAGCTTAACTAATATAAATATATATTTCAACTTCTAATGACCGAAAAGTCAGATTCAAAACCCAGGTGAAAGAATAATTATTCGATTGCTAGAAAGTTCTATAATTAAATGCAGTCACTGTTCATAATATACAGTCATATTCCCCGGTGCTTTAGAGGTGTCACCAGTAGTCATTCTAAATAACCTGCCATGTTTAATGAACACGGCCATGGATTGCTCCATGTAACTCCAGAAGATTCCATTTTTGTGCCGTTAGTTCTAAACTCTTTATCTGTGTCATGGTAATAATGGAATGCTGTCTTGCTGTCAGTTGGATATTTATATGTACAAGTATTAGTCCGTTGGATATTCACGTTTACATGTAGTAAAAGTCACTCGATTCTAACTTTTACAACTTTATTTTTCCATGACGAACTTTTCATAATTCCTATTATATAGTAAGTTGATGAATGTGTAAAAAAATTGTTGAATATCAGGGACTCGACGTAATGGGGGAAGAGAGAACAATAAGTACACTGAGGAACTTCAGTATTTTTGATTGAAACACAAAATATAAAGTGGCCTAAATATAAAGTCTTATAAAGTGGCCTACAAAATCAAACTAATCTTTGATTTAAAAGCCAAACTACATTATTTGTTACATCTTCTGAACGTTTTTATGATTTCCTTGAAGCTTGAATCCGTGAATCATATGTTGGGTATCATGAATAACGTACATTTGTACAAGAACTACAGTATTTGATTACGGTAGCCGACTACAAGGTGACTCGCAGACTCCCAGACTTTACAGTAATCAGATAAAAATGTGTCGGTATTTCATTTCGTAATTCACAAAAGTATTTCTCCCTGAAATAAATCGTCATCAAAAATCTTACATAAAAAAACTAAAACATCTTTACAGAGTATAAATTGTCTTACAGTACCATGTTCTTTAGAAGGAAATCGAACTCCAAACATATTAGCCATTGCATCACTGACCTGCCTCAAAATGACTAAATGGTCTAAGGTGAGCTAATAACATGATTACATTAGATAATAAGCATGCTTACATGACCCATTGCACTATCAACGAGCTCCATTGTTCTTGGGTAATGATGATTGTCTTTTCATGGTCCAGTTGATTAGTGAAAGTCGTGGAGGAGAAAGTGCGACGAATTCGGCAGGTTTCTATTGCATAGCTTCGATATCGGAGGCCAGGAATTTCTTCCTCTCTTGTGCGAGGAGAATCTTTTTTAGCTTAGAACTTCTGATGATCCACCACCTCTACGACTGGTAATCCAGACAATTCACATCTTCCACGTTCTTTCCAACCAAAAAGAAAGTCCCACTTCATATGAACGTGTAGAATAAAGTAAAAACTTTCTATTTTTGAATAAAGATAACAAAAATACGTATAGATGATAGTCTGTTTTTTTCCCTTTACGTCACTGGGACATCCGCCACCCGGCGCAGCTCACGGCCGGCTGTCCATGTGCTTCACGAACACCGGGGTTAAGTGGACATTACGTAGCAGGTGTTTTTGAGTGCGGGCTCATATTTATAAATGTGTCTGGTGGGTGAAACGTGAGCGAAACGGCTAATTTGTCTATGCTTACCATGTGGTGGAATGCGGAGAGATGATGAAGATGAACGAGTGGGTGTTAGGGAGATTTTCTGATGGTCAAGGAGGGGAACAATTCTATTGAATGATTGAGTTATGTTGAATCAAGTTTAGATGTTGCAAGTATTTACGTACAATTGTATGTATTTAATATATTTACAGAGTTAAATCCCTGTAACTAAACCTGACGTAATCTAACGTAAATTTCCTTGTCAAACCTTGCCACGCACAATCAGACTTATCTGAGAGAATCTTCTTTATTAGCCTACATTATCGTAAATTTCGCAGCTCTATTCTCGTCCATAATTCACGGTTGGCCTATAGCTTGGTCAAGGTATCTGTAACCTGGATGAAGGTTGACTAATGGTAGTTTGTACCACGGTACCTGATTCATGTTCGTAACAGCACAATAACAAAGGCTTTTAGTGTCCTGGACGCTGGCAACCACGCCCGTAAAAACCTTTGATTTCCGGAGAAGCTGCACTACAGATGTACATCAACGTTGTCATGGAACCATTAGCGGAAGAGGTAAAAAAAGAAGATGGAATTCCCCCTCTTTGAATGTTTCAAAAAATAGAAATTGTTCCTAGACTAGCTACGTATGTAGTAAGTAAACTAGCTTCAAAACGGCTGATTTCCCCTCTTTGAAGAAGTTCCCCTCCCTTTGGAGGATCGGTTTTTCCACCAGTGCAGCCTGAATCCTGCTAGCGAAAATTCACATTCTTGGGTGAAACCACTTTTTCTGTCCAATCGAAGTCGGTTCATCATTATCTGCTTCATTGATTAATCTGGCTTCACGATCGTTAATCTGTCACACTTGTTATCCGCCGAAACATAAAACCTCAGATGCCATACCCCACAAGCGGACGTGGGAGGAACAAAAAATTGAATTCCCCCTCTTTGGCACTTTTAGAAAGTAGAATTCGTTCTCTAAGGTGTAGGTAATATGACCTCAAAACTGCTAATTGCCCCCTCTTTGGAAGAATTCCCCTCCCGTTGAAGAGTTGGCTCGTCCGCCAGTGATGTACCCGACATCTTCCATTGTTTGGTACCTGGATGGGGATACAGTGGCAGAGATTTACGAGTTCACTTCGGAGCTTTGGGCTTTGTAATGTACGATGGCAGAGCTTATATAATTCATTACATTGTGGGTAAAACAAGTCAGCTTCATAGTGGAATCTTGTGATATGTAGTTACGTTTCGTAAAGCAATCAATCGTTTATTCAGATATCTAGTTAGATAATCAGTCACATTTCTATTCAACCAGTCCTCCAGTCAATTTAGTTCCAACTTTCAATAATATGACGCATGCAAATTTTAATTGAATGAATTACGTGAGTGAGTGAGTGAGTGAGTGAGTGAGTGAGTGAGTGAGTGAGTGAGTGAGTGAGTGAGTGAGTGAGTGAGTGAGTGAGTGAGTGAGTGAGTGAGTGAGTGAGTGAGTGAGCGAGTGAGTGAGTGAGTGAGTGAGTGAGTGAGTTAGTGAGTGAGTGAGTGAGTGAGTGAGTGAGTGAGTGAGTGAGTTAGTGAGTGAGTGAGTGAGTGAGTGAGTGAGTGAGTGAGTGAGTGAGTGAGTGAGTGAGTGAGTGAGTGAGTGAGTGAGTGAGTGAGTGAGTGAGTGAGTGAGTGAGTGAGTGAGTGAGTGAGTGAGTGAGTGAGTGAGTGAGTGAGTGAGTGAGTGAGTGAGTGAGTGAGTGAGTGAGTGAGTGAGTGAGTGAGTGAGTGAGTGAGTGAGTGAGTGAGTGAGTGAGTGAGTGAGTGAGTGAGTGAGTGAGTGAGTGAGTGAGTGAGTGAGTGAGTTTGTGAGTGAGTGAGTGAGTGAGTGAGTTTGTGAGTGAGTGAGTGAAAAAGACGTCATACCCTGGTCTCTATAATCTCTCAATCATCATTTCCATCCACACACTACACACTTAATTATCCTCGAAAATGGTTCGAGCCCAGAACATATTGTCGCACCAACAACAACCTACCAATCAGCCAACAACAATGACAGACTGAATGACTGATCGATTGGATGACAGACTGAATGGTGATCGATCTGTGTGTGTAGACGAGGGTAATTAAGCGTGTGCCAGTCATTCGGACAGTCATCATCAACGAACATCTGTCGGTCTGTCACCTCGGCGCAGCTCATGTTTCAACGGGTGCATGAAATGCGCGCCAAAAATGCGAGCAACGAAATGAGGTGATCCAGTGAGATGGGTGATGATGACTGGCAGTGAGATGATAGCTTACATCGGGCTTAGGGGCGAAACAAATAAAATACTTGAATGAAACATTAGATAAGATATCGAACAAAAAAGACAAAATTAGTAATTTCAAAACGGTTCAGAGTCGATATAAAAAGATTGTTTGATATAGTTGAACCCAATGATCAGGTGATGGTGACGATTATTGAAGCGTTTGGTATTTACTGGTTGAAGTCTGATGTTTCATAATCAGGCAGTAAAAAATAATGTCGTGACTGTGTAAACCAAAAACATCGCTGGTTTCTTCCAGAGACGTTGTAACTTTACGCACATGAAAAGGTGGTATATAACCTTAACATTAAATTTCCCCTGCACTTTTACTAAATAGATTTTTGTTATGTCATTCATCGTGCGCTTCACATACCATTTTGTTCCCTACATAACGTACAGTCAGTGCAGCGGGTTATGTCTTGTAAAACTGTAGCCATTCACATCCTAAAATCGCGTTTTTCTATGATTATAACGCGAATATGGTGATGAAAACTGGTGGGGATATGGAATAGGGTCTGGCGCACCTTTTCAATCAGCAAGAGTATTAAAAAAGTCGTTCATACTCAAGAAACATCACCTTTACTACAAGTTTATGGTTAGTGTACGTTGTCGTCATTTTTTCTGCCTGTGAAACAATTTTTTCAACTATTTGTCAAACTGAAAAGGTGCGCCAGATCCT